>JAGKRU010000088.1:0-138689 GCA_022884055.1 Russula griseocarnosa | reverse complement strand
CTGGCCACACGCACCTGAACTCTGGCCCAACATAGACCTTGGAATAATACTTGGAGTAGGCACCCTATCCCTCCCAGAAGAGCATGCCGACCGAAACTTTGCCGAACGCAACCTATCTCTCACGCTAAAGAGAAGGGCAACCCTGCGACTCCTACAGATCCTAATATCTGAAGCAGCCCACCTAGTATGGGTACTAAGATGTGAGCAGGTCATACAAGAGGAAAATATTGACGAACAAGGCCTCAGCACAAGATGGCACCGGGCGATAAACGAAAGACTCACCACTGACCGCATAACTGCCTACCAAACCAAGCGAGACCACAAATTCATGAAACTAACCAAAAACACATGGAAACAACTCTTGAAACGAAATGGAACACTACCCGTCAACTGGTTCCAAAACCGTGAGGTTTTAGTGGGTATTAGAGCGTGACCTACCGGCAATCAGGCGCACGTCCTGAGTCCCACACTACCCCAAATACCAAGGTGTGTGCGTAAAAGCATTTTGTCCTCCTCTGGGCCACGCCCGGCCTCAGCGAGCTAAGTATCGGCTGATATTATTTCACTTGCTACTTAGCACTTATTATAGTAGTTATGTACTAAACTGCCAAATAAAACGCTTTCCAAAACAAGGGCACTTTTCTCTTCCTCAAAGTGGCGTGTGAAACTGTGCCACGGCCCCTTCCGCAGAAATCGCAGAAACGTTTCTGATCAAATTGTTCACCATGTCTCAAAGTTCTCCCGCGCAATATCTCATTTCTTTATGCACTTCTGCGCAAGGATCGAACCAATCTTTCGGGATTGCGACCAGAATCGGCTTTTCGAGTTCACAATTCAAGTTCGAGGCAACCAAAGTCATCCACAGCATTGTGACCTTTTCACCAGCTGCGGACGCTGTAGCAACGGAGTTCTTGGTTGAATTGCAAAAGGTCAAGGACATGTCATCTTTAGGTACACATTTCGTCTGTTCTTACATCAATCAGGTCATCCAAATCCCGAACAGTGAAACCAGTTGTTGATGGCGTATTTGAGTCCGACTGCTCAACTTGGGCTGTCACGATCATTAACCATCTACGTCAATTCTCGCCTAAGGAGCGCCTAACGCAACTCGAACCTGTTACGAATCTTGCCACAGAGATGTTATCACAACTTCTCGTCGCTAGTATGACATATCATTCACATACTTGATTGAGACTTGACGCCTATTTCCGTAGTTAGAAATCCTGGAGGAATGAAAACTCCACAAGAAACTTACCATCCAACCCCTAATTTAATGCGCATACGCGAGACCGAGGATTTAATCGAAGACGCGACGAACCCTACCAAGAGAAGTCAATCGGCATTAAAGCAATTGGTCAGTTGTCATTGTTCTCAGGGGACTCAAGCGGCTTTATATATATATACGTTACCAGCTTTTCAAGCGTGACGGATATTTCTGTCCCTTCACGCATGCCCCGTTTGATGGCAATGTTCATGTGGTTGCCCGAGCTGCGCACGTACTCCCATTTTCATTCCACGACAAGGTGTGTATAGTCTCCCTCTGTTCAACGGCGGTTAACATGCAAATTTTGCGATGTCAATAGCATCTTACGCTAAAAGCTCTTGAAAGCTTTACTGGAAGGCAGTTCGCCGAAGAAGTGAAGCAGAACATCAATCATCCGTCTAACGCGTTTCTGGCTGAAACAAATGCACATGACACTTATGATAAACTCTCGTGGGGCATCGAGGCCGTGAGAATAGACGATCAGGTCAGTTATACTTTTCTTACAAGAATGTTCTCTTGATTCCATGCCTCAACAGTGGAAATACATTTATCGCATAGTCCGTCCCAACGACGTGTCATTTTTCATCAGACTCGAGGACGGAGACGAGATCCGCTTCGGCCTTGGAGCAGACGGCCAACATCTCGACAAACCCGATCCGGAGTACTGCAATCTGAAGCTTGCTCTCGCCCGTGCATTTCATGCTTGTGGTGCTGCTGATGTAATCGCTGAGCTGTATGGGGATGATGATGATGAGGCAGTTCTCACTCAGCCGGTTTACTTGGGTGGACCCCTTGTTTCGGATGACATCCTTTTCCGTCGACTAGACGATCGACTGTCCATCGTTACTTAGAGTTCCGAACCTCTTGTATGGTCAGTTAGTTAGTCTGGAATGGTTCAATGGTTCTTTTTTTAGTTTCTGGGGATGGATTAGATAAGTGTGTGTTTGGTGCACTTTTTTTGAAAACACAATGCCAGCCAAAAAAAAACTGTGAGATTGCGACAATCCCCAACAGATCACAGTGATATCATTCGTGTGTTCAGGAAGTATCTTTTCGAGACAGCACAGGCGGTCTTTGGTGTTTCAAGAACTACTTATTGTAGATTTAACTTCAGTAATCCCAATGCGCTGAAAGGCAACTGAAGATGACATGAAATGAAATGGAGTCATTCTATCCTTGTCCTGAACTGTCAGATCCGCGCTGTGCTTGAGAGCTTGAGATCTCGAGAAATACAACCTCTGCATACTACTCTGGTGATTTGCTAGATACTAGTAACTGTGGCACTTTACTGCGCACCTTGTGTTACGGCATCACTCGGGCTGTGGTTCGAAGGCTTCTGCTGCAGAGCAACAACGTGCCAGCAGGCGTTTCAGAGGGGTAGAGTGTTCCTATTAGGGAACGGGGTGATGGTGCACAAGAGCGGAGTTCCCTCTGAGTGATTTAGAGCAACTGTTTTGCTAGCTAGACAAAGTCAAGCTTAAGGCTCGACCTTGTAGAAACGCTGTGACTTAAATACAGATGAGGCCGCTTATAGGGTTGGTCATGGCATCAGCAAGATAAATTGTGTACTAGCGTACTAGAATCGATGAACGAGTGAAAACGCAGCTGAAACGCGTGAGCGTGCACAACGCGGAAACGGCCGGGCGGCCCGGGGATCCGGTGGAGCGTGTAGACGAGGAGGATGAGGAAGAGTGCAAACGCGAGGACGCACACCGGCTCGGGAAGAAGCAAGAACAAGCTGCTTTATTGAGGTGCACACCACACCTTTAAATAGTAAAGTAAATGGGTCCAACATGTGAATACGAAGTGAGATACATGAGGTCTTAGAAACAGATACAGGACATGTGAGTGACAACAAATGACGATCAGGCGTGATCGCTCGGGGATGAGAAGAAAAAGGACATGCTCCCATGGTGACATTGGGAGCATGGGGACGAACGGGATGCGTGTGGAGCGCCACAAAGTCGACAGTTTGATGATCGGCAGCTCCTAATAAAGTGTTGTCCAAGTCAATCAAATAACATAGTAACCATCCAATCAAATGTGCCAGAGGCGTTCGAAAGTGAAATGTACCGATCTACACCCTAGCGCGAGCTCAGCTCCAGCGCATTGGTGTCTCTCCTCCCCTCAACCTCAGAGGCATGATCGGAGCATCACATGCTGCACGACCACAGGAGCCCTGAATCATCGGTTTCCATCACTCCCCGCAGGGGCGACTTAGTCCAAGGGCGAGCGAGTGCTGGGCAACCTTCCAGCGCGGGAGTGCTTTGGTAAGAATGTCCGCGGTCATATCATCTGTGGGACAATAAACCAGCGCAACCTTTCCTCCAGCGACCACATCACGGATGAAGTGGTATCGTATATCGATGTGCTTGGTTCGAGCGTGATAGTTATCGGCTTCAGTGAGTCGAACAGCAGCCTGATTATCGCAAAACAAAGTAGTTGATTCTGTAGCTGGAGCTGACAAGTCACCTTTTAGGCGACGCAGCCAGATTAACTCTTTTGCGGCATGCGTCGCCGCAACATATTCGCTCTCTGCCGTGGACAGAGTGACAAGCTCCTGCTTGCGTGAGCTCCAAGAGACAGCGCCACCATCGATAAGGAATGCATGGCCTGATATGGCCCGGCGGTGCTCTTGTGATGAGCCATCTGCATCAGTAAATCCCAGGAGTTCATGGTGTTCTCCCCGTAAGTTAGCACATGGTCACGTGTGCCAGAAAGATAGCGGAACACCCGCTTGACTGCCTCCCAATGGGCCTCCCCGGGTTCTCGAGGAATTGTGAGAGCGTTGAGACAGCGTATGTAATGTCAGGGCGCGTGGCCACTGAGGCATACATCAGACTGCCAATCGCCTCGCGGTAGGGCACCTTCTTCATGCGTGCAGATTCAGTTGGGGTGGATGGGGAGTCGCTCCGGGAGTAATTGGCACCAGGTACCATCGGGGTGGAGGAGGGTTTGGCATCAGAGAGGGAGAAGCGGCCTAAGATGGCCTTGATGTACCCTGACTGGGACAGGGAGATCGTCCGGGCTTCACGGTCGCGTGTGACTTTGATTCCCAGTAACCAATGTACAGGCCCCAAGTCCGTAAGGGCGTAGTGGTTGTTCAACTTCTGTTTGTACTGGGTGATCAATTGCGGTGAACTGCCTGTCAGTATGCAGTCATCCACATGCGCCGCAAGCACCAGGATGTCAGTGCCGATACGTGCAGTGAACACGCCTGGGTCTGCACTACTAACGCGAAAACCCAGGTTAGTAAGAGCACCTGAAAGGGCATCATACCACTTTCGGCCAGCCTGCTTCAGGCCGTAAAGTGCCTTGCGCAATCGTTTGACATGCCCTTCACCAGGCGTCTCATAGCCCGGTGGTTCCTCCATGTAAATTTCTTCATCATCGCCCAGCTCCCCATTGAGGTATGCTGAATTGAAGTCGAAAGCTTCTATCTCCCAGTCATGGCGAGCAGCAAGTGCGAGGACCATCCGAAAGCTGGAAAGTCGCGCGACTGGGGAATACGTCTCGTAGTAGTCCAGCCCATAAATTTGGGTGAACCCGCGGGCAACTAAACGTGCCCTGTACTTGTCAACGGACCCGTCAGCCTTCCTTTTGAGCCTGAAGACCCATTTGCAGCTGACGATGTTCTGATTTGGTGGGCGGATGACTGTGATCCAGGTTAGAGAGCGCTCGAGGGCCTCCATCTCGTAGTCCATTGCTTCCTTCCAGCTGTGCCAGTCGGAGCGAGATCGTGCCTGCCGCAGAGACTTGGGATCACCGTCCACGTCCTTAATGACTGTGGCGACATAGTCGTGGCTGTAAAGGCCCATTCGGGTTCTGTGTCTGGAAGTGGTGCAGTGAGCGCGGTGACATTGGCATGAGCATAAAGGCTTCCATCTGCGCTGCCCTCCCCAGCTGCAATCCGTTGGGCTAATGCGGAGGGCTTCCGAGTGCGTGTTGACTGGCGTGTAGGCTGCACCGGTGGGCTTGCCGTCGGTGCACGTCTGGGCGGTGGTGCGGCTGCTAGCTCATCTTCAACCTCAATCTCCTCTTCTCTACTAGAGGTGGCTGGAGGCGGCTGCATTGGAGTTGGTTGGGCAGTCGTGGTGGCCGTCGTGGTGGGTGCTGGCAAATTGACGGTTACTGTGTCGATTTGGTGTGAGAATTTGACGTTGCGTTCTACTGAGATTCGTCGAGTGTCTGGCCAATAAATGCGGTGGGCATGTGTGCTGTTAGCGTCGTACCCTACCCATCGGGCCACCTTCGCCCGCTCGTCGAGCTTAGTGCCTGAGTCATTGTGGACCCAGACACGCTGCCCCCACTCGGGCACGCCGCTCAAGTTGGGCTTCTCCCCATACAATCGTTCAAGGGGTGTGACGTTGTCAAGAACTTTGGTGGTAGTGCGGTTCTTGATCCAAATAACGAACTGAGCAGCCTCTGCCCAAAGGTTTTTCGGGAGGCCAGCCTGAAAGATGAACGTGCGCACGCGCTCCATCAAACGGCGGTTCAGAGACTCGGCAACTCCATTATGCTGAGGAGTGTCGTGGGTGGTGAGGCGTCGTTCGGTCCCTTCCTCGGCCAGGAACTTGGTGAAGGCATCTCCAGTGTACTCCCCACCGCGATCAGATCGCAAGCGTTTAACCTTGACACCATGCTGGGTCTTGGCCCAATTGGCAAAGGTTTTGTATGCGTAAAGCGTCTGGTCCTTCGTGCGGAGGGGGTGAGCGTGGTGAAACGGGAGTAGTCATCAATGAACGTAACATAGTAGCCCCTTCCGCCCAAACTGGGTACAGGAGAGGGGCCCCATAAATCTGTATGCACTTCCTCCCGAATGCCTTTGCTAAAGGCGCCTCACGCTCCTTGCGGATCTTCTTGCGTGTGGCCTTGCCCTGCTCGCATGCTTCGCAGGTGAATGTCGATCCATCGTCGACAAGCTGGATGCCCTCAATGGCGCCGCCTTTAACCATCTTCCTAATGGCATCGGGCGTGATGTGGGCTAGGCGTCGATGCAGCATCATAATGTCGACGCGCTCTTCTGGTGTTGCCGCGGCATACACCCTATCGACCTTGTACAGCCCATTCTGGCTGGCAGGGATGATGCCGATGAGTTTGTTAGATTTGTTTCGTATCTGGCAAGTGTTGTTCTTGAATGTGACTGCGTATCCGGCTTTGGTGATTCGGTTTATGGAAACAACTGTTAACCCCATGTCGGGGGCGTAGAGAACATCTCTGAGCAGGATACGAGTGGGAGACTTGCCATTGGGGACCTCTATCTCAAGATCCCCATGCCAACAGCGTAAAAGGTTCGCTTGTCCGCAGCCGCGATCGCACGCGGCGGGATTTCGCGATAAGAAATGAAGCGGTCGCGGAAAGGCGACATGTGTCGGGATGCCCCAGAGTCATACAATTCGGTGGAGGTACCCGTGGCAGTGGTGGCATTCACCTGGAGGTGGTCGGAGGGCTCCTGTTGATCCTCGATCAGTGCCCATGCTTCCGGCTCCTCGTCCTTCTTCTCCTCAGCTGGAGCAGCGCTTTCCTTTGCGCCCTTGCCCCGCTTCGGACCTTGGCCTTCCTGTCCGCCTCCTTTCGCGAAGCATTCGGACTTGTAGTGTCCCTTCTTCTTGCAATTGAAGCATTCGACTTTGCGTTTGTCTTTGCCACTCTTCTGACTTGAGTCGGCCGTTAGTGCTTCGTCCTTGGTCTCTGTGGACTCTTTGCCCTTGTCGTAGATCTTGCGCCGTTCGTATTCGTCGATGATAAGTCCTTCGACATCGGCGGGCGTGAGTTTGCTCTTGCTGAGGCGCGCAGTGGTGCTCATAGACTGTATGGAGCCGCTGTATGATACCGGAAGTGAGGCAAGGAGCGTGTCGGTATAGTCGTCATCAGCAACAGCCCTTCCCATCCCTGCGAGCTGCTCTCGGAGGTTAGCAAGGTACTGAAAGTGTGAGCGCACACTCTCGTCCTCTTCGCAGCGCTTATTCCGGAAGCTCCGGATGGCATCTGCTATCAGTGCCACAGTTCGGTGCTCATATAGTTCCTTGAGGCCATCCCAAACTGTTTTGACGTCGGGTGCAGCCTTGACTTTGAGGAACGCGTCGTCAGGCAAGGTCGGGCTGATGGCTGATTTGATAATGCCTTCTTCTTTCTTCCATCGGACTTTGGGTTCGAGATTGTCTATCTTCCCGAGATCGATGTAGGATTGTGGGGGTGTAGCAGACTTAATGTGGTCTTCGACGCTGTGGACCTGTAAGCCCCAGATGAGCCTATCACGATATATTACCCAGTTGTCGCCATTTTTGTGCAACTTGGGTAGTTTGACTTGTCGACTGCCTTCATCCATAATGTTGTTGAGTTGCTCGTGCTGTAATCGGACGGAGTGATTTGGGTACTAGTATATTAGGGCAGGGCCCATAACCTAGAATCGATGAACGAGTGAAAACGCAGCTGAAACGCGTGAGCGTGCACAACGCGGAAACGGCCGGGCGGCCCGGGGATCCGGTGGAGCGTGTAGACGAGGAGGATGAGGAAGAGTGCAAACGCGAGGACGCACACCGGCTCGGGAAGAAGCAAGAACAAGCTGCTTTATTGAGGTGCACACCACACCTTTAAATAGTAAAGTAAATGGGTCCAACATGTGAATACGAAGTGAGATACATGAGGTCTTAGAAACAGATACAGGACATGTGAGTGACAACAAATGACGATCAGGCGTGATCGCTCGGGGATGAGAAGAAAAAGGACATGCTCCATGGTGACATTGGGGAGCATGGGGACGAACGGGATGCGTGTGGAGCGCCACAAAGTCGACAGTTTGATGATCGGCAGCTCCTAATAAAGTGTTGTCCAAGTCAATCAAATAACATAGTAACCATCCAATCAAATGTGCCAGAGGCGTTCGAAAGTGAAATGTACCGATCTACACCCTAGCGCGAGCTCAGCTCCAGCGCATTGGTGTCTCTCCTCCCCTCAACCTCAGAGGCATGATCGGAGCATCACATGCTGCACGACCACAGGAGCCCCTGAATCATCGGTTTCCATCACGTACTAGTCTAGTTACGGCTAGTACATTAGTAACCTAGTTTGTTGTCTAGCATAGTAGACTTTCCATGCGCTAGTTTTGCAAATTCTAGTGCTATCTGTCTAGTTCCAGAACTAGTCCTAGTCTGTGTACGGTGTACCACTAGTCTAGTAGACTTTCCATGCTCTATTTCAGCCAACTAGACTAGTTTGCTTCATATAGAGCTATATAACACACCTGGCTCTAGAATCACATACTATGGTAGACATTTCATTCTAGCGTTAGTTTATGTGTTGTTCCCAGATTCAATTTCTAGCACTAGTTTGTTGCACTTGCATTGGGCCATTCGGCCAATTATCGCACGTCGGGATAGAATGATTATCAATATCATCATTATTTTAAATAGACAAAGATCTCCAGATTTGGGAGACAGCAGACATTAACGAAATGCGGTGATTCATAGACTATTAACATATGATATCCAAAATGTCAATGGATTGCACATTATGAACGTCATGGTTGTGGTGAACAAGATAGCTAAATTTGAAGAGATTGTGTCACCATGATTCTATATGGAATGCGTCAATGCCAGTTAGAACAGATTCAACAATATCATACCAATCCAATTCAATATGTGCGTGCAGATTTATAGCTTCGTCATCATTGAAGCAGGCACCTCCCTCATCTGACTCTTCTCCAGCTGCACTGACGTGAGCAAAGGCATGCTCCTTAATCATGCCCCAATGGCTGTCATCAAGGCGATAAGTCGTCCTTCCAAGCTGGCGAGCTTTCTCACCCCAGGGATTATCGACAAACCCAAGGCTACGACTGTAACATGAACCTCCTCTCATGGCCTCCCTGTCAACTTTGAGTGCATCTTCACCGGACTTGAAAAGTGTCAAAGCACGTTCAACCTAGATAGTTCAGAGTTAGCACTGTCCACAGATCTTATATTATAATGGTTACGCATACTGCTATCGTGGCAAGTGCAATAGCACCAATCTGATGCCCATATCTCTGGGCCGCTGAAGATATCTTCCGAAGGTGTGTTGAATATACAATTGAAATGAGAGGGGAGCAGAATGCCGCACGTCCAATCTGAGGTCATAGAAAAGTTAGACTCTTATAAAGTTCTGGATGGTTTGACTGAACTTACTGCAGCATCAGGATACTTATATATGTAGCGCAAACCATCCAGTTGCTCTGTAACATATTCTGCACGTCCCTGTGCTGAGTCAAACCTTCGGTCACATGTGTTCCATAGATCAAGAATGGCACGGTAGCCAGCCTTCCCGATATCACTACGCCAATTATTAAGCGTATTTTCACACTAGAAATATATGTATATCAGATACTAATCAAACTCTAGAGATACACATACCACACTTAGAATGATAGATGCCCTTGCGTCATTCAGTACGATCGCTGGGTATACTTGCTCCCATAGAGCAGTGACCTCATCAGCCATTTGGCTATTTGTGCCAAATGGATCACATTGGGTTCCAGCCCAGGCCAGTAGTGAAGGAACAAAGGATATACGCCACTTGCGAGAGTCTATATCCCAGTGAGCGAAGGGCAGGTCGGATATTCCAAACTTCCTCTTGCAAGTGCCACGTCCATTGTTGTTGTTGTCGCCATGTCCTGTTTTATGGCCATTATTAACAGTCTTTGTTGACACTGTCGTCAGGCTGGAGGCTGGAACAAGATTAATACCCATCTGGAATCACATCTGAGTCGGGTAAGGCTTCACAGTTAAGGTTAACGTACTTGTTCAGTCCTTCGTCCAAAAGCTGGTGCCGGTGAGGTGTTTGCTATGGGTGTTCTGCGAAGCAACTCATTGGAAGTTGCAACCGCTGCCCTTGTGACCGTGACAGGATGATTTAATTGACTTTGACTTTCGGTGGGCCTGAGTGCTGCCGCTCCTTGTTTAGTTAGCAATTTGGCCTTTGTGTGATAAAAATGTTCATTTACCATTTGATCTGCTGCTTGTGCTGAGTGGCTCATAAAATGCGTATGATCGTTTAAGACGTTTGGGCCCAGGTGTGGCTTGCGTCGTAGAATTAGACTGATTCTGGGCCTGTGCCGGGCCGGGCTGCTGAGATGCCTTACGCTTCCGAGTCGACACAGTGAGGCTCGGTGACATTTCTCCCAACGCTATCACATCAGGTCCTTGCTTCTCTTTCTATGGTCACTAGTAAGCACCTGAACCAATGACAATTGGAAGACATACTGGTCCCTGCACTCTGGCATCAATTTCTTCTACATCCATGTCACCTTCTCCATGGGATTCTTCTATCGCATCACCATCAAGTTTTTCGTCGTCATAATCGAGAGGTTGAGGCTGCAGGTCTTCATCTTCGGTGAAAGCTCCAAAATAACTTTCATCTATGTTGTCAACCTCCGGTGATGCTGGTGGACTTAGGGCTTCCAGGTCTTCAACATCGTCTCCATCATGGGTGGTACTGTTGACAGTTGTCAGCACCTCTAAATCGTAAATGTATCTGTCACTGTCTGTAACTGGCTCACCCTGCACCGTAACGAAGATCAGGCCTTAACGCATGGGTCCGCACCTCTTGCTCATCACTCTCTACTGCTGCCCGCAGCTCAGCAATGCGTGCAAGTGTAGATTGATACTTAGCAGCGGCGTCCTCTTCTGCCGCTTTAGCTGCTGCTGCTGCTCGAGCCTTATCTTCCTTCTGCTTCTTGGTACGCCTCGGTTTATAGTTATTCCGTAGAATTGCACCCGGATGAACACTGGCATTTGTTTTGCGTGTGCCGATTACCATGGCTGGTGCAAGAAAAGATGGGAGTGCCATATTTGGGGAAAAGCGTACGTCTTTTACTTGACCTCATCCTTTAAAAGGTCTTAGTGTCAAGTGTCAATTTAGTCCCTGAGATTTGCTATCGCGACCACACAGCGTTCTCTGCTGGCACATTCACTTTGGGTTTAATCACGACACACTAGTATATTGCCGGTGTCAATAGCAATATATCTTATCAAACTTTGACATTGCCGGTCTCAATAGCAATATATCTCTTCAACTTTGACATTGCCGGTGTTGATAGCAATATATCTCATCCAACTTCGACATTGCCGGTCTCAATAGCAATATATCTCGTCAGACTGAACAGGTTTTTGATCTCAGACCAATAGACTAGGCCATTACAGTATAGATGAACATCGTTCACATCTCAGTATGCCATAGGCAGGTGAGATACAGACTGTTCTCCAGACGCTCAAGAAAACTTCTCAAGCAGTGAAAAAATGTGCTTAAGGTGGTCGTGCATGCCTTTGTGGAGCATATAAATTTGATAGTATGTTGGTCTAGGTCGTATCTTTGCGGACCTTACACAGCTAAGTCCGCAGAAACGTGCAGCAGTGTTGGAAAGGAGAGGAAGCATGGCTGTACTAAGCCCGGTAATTCGCCACGCGGCTGGTCTTGCACCGCCACGCATGTCTTGAAAATTTGTATACGGGGCCGTACTAGAACTCGAAATTTGCTCCTAAGTTTGTTAAGGGTGCAGATGCGTGCGGCACTATGAGGACTGGTGGGACTGAGCCACACTCAGCTCTGTACTCAGAAAGGGAATTTGGTTGCAACGGCAAACACCGAAAGTAACTCAGCCATCATCTTATTAATTATATCTGTTATTATTGGAGTGAGAAAGATCGTTGTATAGATCTCCAGACGCTCAAGAAAGCTTTTCAAGCAGTCAAGTCGAAGGCTATGTTCAATTAGAAAGCGATTTCATACGCATGGTAATCTATGTACTTATTTACATAAAATGCCTTGAATACATCTAAAGAGTCGTAGTGTTTGAAGTTGGGAGGCAATCTCGGATCAGTATATACAGGAACCAGGTGTGCACCACGCAAAAAAGAATCTAGATGTAGAACGGACTTGTCACGACTACCACGTGTGCAATCGGGCTGAACGATCCACATCCCTGTAAGAGGGTCACGTCCCATCTTCTTGAACTACTCCACAAGGGCACATGGATAGTGCACGCCTTCATATTCAACAGAAAAAAAAAGACGAACTCTTACAACTGCCATCCCACTCATGCCTGGTTTCTCTTCATCTTCAACAACGAAGGCACAGTCATATCGGGGTTCACCGTCCCTCCATGAAGGTGTTGAACGGATGCGCTCGCGTCGCATTCCATGTATACCACTTGGATCACTTGGTGCGAAGAAGGTGGCCATGGCGGAGGTGAAGACAGACACTCTGCCAATTGGGTTGAGATCGTTGACAGACACTCCAATCTGCGTTGCAATACACTCTTGGGTCATGTAGTATAGATCTTCTTCCATGATGTAGACAGAAAGGTCATTCATATTCTGCGGATAGAAACGCGCTGCTAAAGTTCAGTTAAATGTTATAAAGTAGTCAAAGAATTGCCTTACCACGAGTGCGGGCCAATACAACATGCCCAAGGACATTTTCTTCGACCGGGCCTTCGTCATCGTCATCGTCATTGTTAGGTGTCACCTGCTTGAGGTTGGCTGAAAGATTTCTCCCAGGAGCATGGCCAGCTGGTAACATGCCACGTGAGACGAAATCAGTATACATGGCAGCGAGCTTATCAAGCCGCTGATTAATGACAAGCATCTGCTCTAAAGCCTGATGCCGGTTCGAGCGCCGCCATGGTTTCTTAACAGCCGTGATATGGCGTGATTCTGTGATAGAAGAGCAAAGCCCTCCGGGCGCACCAAAGTCTTCTATCTGACGGTGGAGGTGAAAAAGAGAATGCTGTCTGGGACGTGAGAAACCATCTGGCCGAACACCATAGGTTCGAAACACTTCACGCAGCTCCCAGAATTTGTCAAGTGCCGTATTGAGCGAGTCAAGGTCATCTTGTCCGATGTCTTGACGTCGAACAATGTAAGTAACATCAAGGAATGCTGAGAGACATTTGATGATGTCTTCTGGAACATATCCCACGATCGCTGGGAGATAAACCTATGATGAATAATCTTTATGAGAAATAATTAAATACAGTTCAGTGAAACCATACCTTCATTAACGCCTTAGAGTCATCCCCGGTCCACTGCTTGAAGCGGCGGCCATGAGGGAATCGGCGGAGCCCTGGAAAGGGTGGCACAGCTGCAATACTGTGCACAGGTCAGCACATCAGCAATCAGTATACAGTTAAATGTGATGTAAATACCGCCGATCAATATCATCTAGGATCATACCGGCTTGACGCTCTCCATACTCAATAACAAAATATTTACATATCCATGTTACGAGGTGATCCTTGAACGTTCCCTTTATTAGTTGGTGCAAGATATCTGGTGAGATCATCTCGTAGATATCACCGCGTGGAAAGTCAGAAGTAAATGGCTGAGAATATTGAATCGTCAGAAAATGACAACAAGAATGTGTAGACATACAATAATGCTATCACTGATCCCATAGTCACTCCATAAGCTCTCGGTATTCAAGACCTGTGCCAGTCCATCAGTTAAGGTTTGTGTGCGGCGTGTTGCATTGACATCAAGGTTGACTGGAGGTGCTAAACACCTGATGGCATCGGCGTCAGACTGGCCAAGACAAATGAGAAACAGAAACAGACTTGGGCACCAGCCCTGAACAATACCAGTGAGCATCACTTGCTCGGGATAATCGGCAATGAAAGCTATAAGGTCATAAATGACCCATCGGAAATGGCTGTCAGGACACCTGCGGACAACAGGGCCCGTCAAGCCCGAGAGAAGTGGTCGTAAGACCGCTGCTATTGATGCATGATACAATTGACATTTGAATTTTCGGAAAGCCGTGCTACCATCATATCTGCGGTCACCTGAAAGCCTATTATAAACAGCTGACATGCGAGAAAATAGCTGAGAACATACTTTTAGGGATGGCAAGAAATGCAATAGGGGTGATAGCATTCCGATGAGCACGTCGTACAGAATTGTGAGGGTTGCCAATAGACAGATAGAGAGGATGATACTCTACATGTCCTGTGGCTACTGATACCGTGGTCTTATCACTCCCAAGAATAATAGGACAGTATAATGCCCCTTTGGTATCCGGGTTCGATTGGAAGATCTTGTCCTAAGTGAGGGAGTGTTGGGTTAGATTACTGATGCACAATAAATCTAAGGACTCACGCATCGACGCCAAGGGAGATTTCCGGACATAAGGTTGTTCCATTGACGCTTTCCGGACGCATCAAGGTCAATATATGGTCGTAAATCAAATTGTCCATTGAAGTCAGGGTTCCCTAGCATTGTTGTCACAACCGCATTGGGGTCGCGATACCAGACCTCGTAGCCCTTCTGCATCCAGGATGGTGAGTGCTCATTGGCCTCTTCAGGAATGGCAGTAACCAGACACTGCCAGGGGATGTCACCGAGTGTACAAGAGTCAATAGTATTATACATCTCCTCATGGGAGTTGAACGGTGCGGGTGCATCATGCTCAGCTAGAGATTCCACCCATAACTCCAGAAGTGCATCAATGTTTGAGGCAGATAACTCAGCACGGTGATAAATAAAGTCGGCAACCTTGAACTGTATTTCACTGTTGAAGGGCGTCCAATCCCCTTGCGGTGTTGCCTGATGGGGAGTTGGTGGTTCACCTGCTGGCAAGAAGCGACCGTCTTGGTCACATGGAAGGGCTACAGATTGATTCAACAATGAGTTAATCGTTAACGATCTGAGGGGCACACATCACTTACCGGTTAGATGGGGATGTTCAATTCTCTGGGCAAGTGGACGGTGCAGACCACCGTCATTGGCAGGTGAACCCCTGTGGTGATGGTCTTCGTCCTCCCAAATCTGTTCAATATTGACCGGTTGCCTGTTCGAGTTGACATGGATTGTACGCATGTGGTATGTGCGCCCATTTTGGCCCTTGAACCTTTGTGGGCATTCTGGGCAATGACATGGGAGCATGGAGATTCTCAAGGGCACAAAAACAGGCAGAAATGCCATTTCATTATAAGGGATGCAATGCTGCCCGGATGCATGAGGGACTCGGATTGCCAGGGTTCTGACAGTGCGTCGTCAGAGGATCGGATTGGACTCCAAATAATCTGGGCCCGACTTGGACAGTGCAGGCCCACGCACCTTGCGTCAATGATCGCATTTAATATTTATTCGATCAGTGTCTGGCAGACTAGACACACTAAATAAACTATGTACTCCTGGCAATTACCTAGAAATAAATTCGACAACTGGCCGGGCTAGATTCGACTAAAATGTGCCTGGGAAGGTGTGAGCAGTGCTGTACAGGTGGACGGGCCGTCGGTTCGTGCGAGGCAATCATCATTCCCCTCCGTGAGCTCTGAGCGCTCTGAGCCTGCATGCATGGCAGAATGGAGCCGACCCTGGCACCGCTGCTCCGGCGTGCAGCGCCCATTCTCCCCTCCCTCCATAACCTTCCTCCATAAGGACTTAGCCTGCATGTGCGGCAGAATGGAGCCGACCCTGGCACCGCTGCTCACACATGTGGCGCTCATTCCCCTCTCCATCCACCCTGCAGCCTCCTCTCTCCTCCTCTGCGTAGTCGTCTCAAATGCTGACCCATTGCATGAAGGTGCAGACGGCCTCAACCACCTCACAGTCTTGTCACATTGAGCACCCGTGGCCCTTGCACGACAACCACGACCACGACCACCCCTGGCATTTTTCGAGATGTCTATAAGTCTTTTGGAGATATCGCGTACGTCTGACCTCTTCTCTTTTCCACAGATTCATCCTTACATACTGGTATTAGGATCATCAACAGTGAACGTTGATTCCACATGAGGGAATCTAGCCGACACCTTCGTTAACGCATTTGTCAATGCTATCTGCGGCCGCGAGCCTTGGTGTTAGTTTATTGTGGGATGCTGATATCGGTCTGAGTCATGTGGACGAATACACCTACTCATCTGAAGAGTATATCAAGGTGAGCATCTGAACTCAATCCATGGTTTCCCTTGCTCACGCGCAATTCGCAGGCTGGTGCCTTTCTTGCGACTGGTATCCCCAATACTGGTGTTCGTTCCGAGGCCGATGGTGCATTAGCACTTCTCGGTGAGCACATATCAAATAGGTCCGTACCGCTTCGGACATCCGCCATTATCGGCTTGGGCTTTGTTTATGCTGGCTCGCATCGGGACATTCTTGGCATGCTACTTCCTCTCATCTCAGATGGTGAGGTTGGTATGGAGATCGCTTCCCTGGCTGCGCTTGCTGTTGGTTTCATATTCGTTGGGAGTGAAAATGGTGAAGCTGCCGTTGTCATTCTCCAGACCCTAATGGAGAGGGACGATCGTGCGTTAGATGAGAAATGGACATGGTTTTTGGGGCTGGGCCTTGCGCTTCTCTATGTTGGTGAGTGATCGATCCAATGCCAGCCGAAAGCGATTGAACACCTTTCAACAGGCGTACAAGCTAGTGATTTGTACCGAATCGTACGACGCAACCATTGAAACGCTGAAAGCAATCCCTTACCAAGCATCGAAACTGATCCAAGTTCTTGTTGATATGTGTACATTTGTGGGAACGGGCAATGTTTTCCATGTACAGACGATGTTGCAGCAATGCGGCGAGCATTTGAATGCGAAGGATGCCGCCGCGGATTCAGAGCACACATGAAGGACCTTTCAGGGATGGAGGATATATTACAATCAACAAACGCACTATTTTCGTGATAATGTGTACTGTACTAGAGGACTGTCTTTCTAGCAATTACCTAGGAATAGACTCGGATACTAGCCGGCTAGAATTGCCTAGCAAAATCAAGTTTCAAACTAGACTTACTAGAGCGACTACTAGCCGACTAGTGACAGTGTCCTAGGAACGCTAGTCGCTCTAGCACGTGCCATCTTGCTGATGGGGTATACCACGGGTACAAGTTTCCATAACCATACCCATACCCACAAACACCTTACCCTTAGCGGGTATGGGTATAAACCCGTTTAAAACATTCACGGTGTTGCATAATAACCGTACTACTGTTAATACCCGTGGTGAAAGGTTTAAAACCACGGTGGAAGGTTTAAAACTGTAGTGAAATTTAAAATCGTACTAGAATACTTCAGGTATATAGCTAACATTTTCAGTAACTAGTTTTCACCGTTAGTACTATCCGCTCGTCTCCTATTATTTACCCTTAACACAGATACCAAATCCCCCATGAATAGTAGATCATGTCGGCTCCATGACCCCAGACACATGTAAGCACAAATCAATGATGGTGCAAGTTGGTTCCGTGTGAAATGGAGTAGTTGTCGACCTTGAGAAAACACGCGTTCCACTTCTGTAGATGTTGCTACATGTAATGTTAGCCACAATATAAAGGAGTGAATGGAAACTAACCAGGGATGCTTAAATAATCCAATGCCATGCGATAAAGGGTAGGATATACATGGTGGTTATTGTTCCACCATCTCAAAGGGTCTGTCACGTTCTCAACTGAGCTTCGTAAATACACATCCAGATCAGTGGCCTGTGATGATGATGAGGTGACTGAGATGTTAGCAAAATCAATAAAGCCATTCATAGGTTTCTATATTATTGCGTGTTAATCAGTGTTACAGACACAACTAAATTATACCTCACCTGATCACTTTGTTCCTCAGTGTCGTGATTCCTTGAAACTTTGTTCTTTTGGTAGTTGACAGCATACTCCTTGCGATGAGTCGCGAACTAAATTCTCCGCAATGTCGATCCACTCATCGTCCCATTCATGCTGTTGAAAGTATTCTAGTTTTAGGCCCGGGTGTAAAACTGCAACGGAAATGGTTAGTAGGTGTTAGGAGTTTGAAACTGTTACATTACCCATAGCAATCCTGTAAACTGATGAGAGATCTGTTTTTGAGTAATATCGATTCAATTTCTTTTGGGCTAATTTCATGGTGACAAGAATTGATGGATGGTACTCCTTCTTTGTCTGAGGGTTAAGCATGTTGTGAAGTCGGTCCATTGCCAGAATGACAGCAGCAATACTTGCTGTATTGCTGGAAAAGAAAAGTGTCGCCTTTTTATATTGCTAAGAGGGTATAACATCAGCGTAGTTAGGGTAAAGGAGCTAACCTTACCTCAAGCACAGCAACCAAGTCTTCAACAATTGTCCAGTCTTCATTATCGAGCTCGTACTTCCTTAACTTCAATTCCTTGTTTGCTGTAATGCCATCGATCAGTTGTTGATATTTGAGTGCGAATCGCATCATATCATATGTCGAGTTCCATCGGGTGACAACATCACGAGGGATTAGACATGGCCTAAACCCAAGTTGAGTACAGATCGTTTGCCAGGCTGGAAGTGCAATGGTTGTTGAGTGAATGATCGCAAACGATAATTGCCGGACCTGCATTCAATAATAAGGATAAGTGATACAAAAGATAGGACGGGTTAGGACGAACCTTAGTGACGGTCTGTCGAACGACAGCTGTGTCTGTCAAAAGCTTTTCATGCTCTTGCTCATTCAGCTCAGTTAGTTCATCGATCTCATCATCGCCGGCATCCTCAGATTCACCCTCACTATCTGAGTACTCTTCACCACCATCATGTTCACCTTCATCACCGTCTGCATCACTGTTACCTTCATCGTCGTGCCCAATATCATTGTCCAAAAGTATTTCAGTATCGAAGTTATCGGATTCTTCTTCCTCTGATGCTAGCTTCACTGAGGACATGCCTGCATTAAATGGCTTAAGCAGGGTTTTGGCCGACAACTGAAGTGTGTGATTGAAGCAGCAAGCACAGTTCACTTCTTCAAAGCCATTTTCCATCTGTGCAAGGGCAGTGGTCTGAGTGTCATTGGATGCGGCGTTGTCGGCATTTATTGCAAGAATCTGAACGACCATTAGTATAATACAGTTGACTGAAAGACAAGACTAACCTTTTCTTCGAGCCCAAATCACACAAGCATGTCTTGAAATGCTTTGGCCATTGTGACGCCAGTGTGAGACTGAGAAAATCAATAATAGACAAAGATAGGCAAGTGATGTACGTACCTCGGCCACTTCGACAATGTCAAGGAGGAAAGCCAGCATGTGGCCATCGTGCTCAAGGTGTACAGTCCATGCCACAAAGGCCCGGTGATTTGGGGATGTCCACGTGTCTGTTGCAAAGTGTAGCCGTCCCGAATGTTCCTATAGATGATAAGGTATTAATTCTAATCAAGGAAAAAAGGGATAGCAAATACGTACATGTAAAAGCTTAGTGATGCGGTCATGACACTTACCAAAGCACACCTTGATATCTCGAGAGACAGTGCGATGGCCAGGAAGTACAACCTATGGTCGTCCTGCAGTAAGCAACTCGCCCAGCTCTCGGTTGTCTACAATGTTGACTGGTCGGTTGTTCTCAGTGATCCATCTGATGAGATGGGCGCTGAAGAACAATCAGTTAACATATCATAGCAGTAGAAATATCTCGTACCGGACTTTAGTGTTAGTATGGGATCGATGAGAATAGTGCACAGGCTTTTGGCCCTGGCACGCAAATGAAGAAAAAATAGAACCACTGGTTCCATCGATGTCTGCACCCTTCATACCATTGCGTACTGCCTCTTCTCCGAAGCACCGGAGTGCATGATGCCGAAGGTCTGCAGTTGAAGCTCGGTCTTTGGAATCTTGAAAGCGGCGTACACCTCCGGCTGCTGTCTTGCATTTTCAGGCAGCACAAGGGAAAAAGTGACACAGCCAGCCGTTATGATACTGAACAGAGACGTCATCTGACTTGAAGAAAGAATAGATGGGTGAGCGCCATGTCCGCTTGATGGTTTCTAAATGTATTGGATAAATAATGATTGAGCAAAAACATCCCATGCCACCAGGCCGTGTGGATACTTACTCAGTTCCGCCTCAGGATCCACAGGGCCCACATCATCTGTATCACCATCCAGTAGGTCTTCATTTGAGTTGAGTGATATGATTGAGGGTGGCTTCGAGTTTGAGCCTTTATCTATTACTAGTGATTAGCAAGCAACGAAAGGATTATAAAAGTATAGTACGTCACATACCTGAGCCACCTAAGATGCTTGAAGACGAAGCAGAATGGATGCTGCCAGCGATGGATGATACCTTAGACGATAATGTTGACAGGGAGGTTCGCGCTCGCTTGAGAGGCCGAACAACAGTGGTAACGGCTGCTGAGATTTTTTTAACACCTTTCGTGGCAGAGGTTTTGAGAGACTTGAGGGTTTTTTTATGCGTCTTTGCCATGGCTGCAAGAGGGAAGTGTTGTCTAAGAAAGAAGTGAGAGAAGGCAGCGTTGACAGGGGTGTTGTGGACGGCAGTTCCACAGATGCCAGTGCCAAGTGGTAAGGAAGGAGATGAGAACACGCACGAGAGAGTATTTAAAAAGAGCACACACCTGTGAATAACACGATACGATGCCATCCTTGAAAAGTGAGGCCACTTAAATACATCAAGAAATCCTTATGATGCCTGGGCCGGCGAGAATGATGTCCGGAACGAGTCGGTGAGTGCATTAACGCCGCACTAAAAATATGATAAGATGTCAAAAAATTGAAAAGAAAAGTGGTTAGTAGCTAGGAAACGAGGCTAGGGATTATTCAGGGGGTGTACTGCTGCCACATAATTGTGGCTAGTGCTGATTGTCATTGTCCAAAGGTCAAATGAAGCAAGTGAAGCCAGAGCAAAAGGGAGGAAAGGACTGGCTGTGAAGGCAGGAAGGGTTCGGATTTGCTCGGGGTCATCTTGTACCAGAGGTCAAGGGGAGGGGCAACGATCATGAAGTGATGGATAAGTGAGGCGAGGCTGGCAGGCACCCCAATCCGATGTTGTTGTTCCGCTATTTGGAACGTGATGTGTGATGGTTCTGATGCAATTATAAATCAAGTCTTGCATAGTGCCAAATGTTCACGCAGACCTTAATAGTGTCAAAATATGAAGGCAACGAATGCTATAATTCAGTGAATTACATGGAAGGACGATCTTGGTGTATACTCAAGGAGGGTCAAGCACGTAAATGGGTAAAGAAAGATAACTAGCATGGTGAGGTAGTACGAACAACAACTCAACATCACTACTGTAATGAACAAAAGCACGAGTGCTGTCCTGCTACGGCAGTGCTACCCATATGCCCTCATAACCATGTTCCATTCCGTGTGCTCACTAAAGAGCGAATAGGTATGAGGGATGTGTAGCAGACTCAACCAACGTTGAATGTTGATTGTTGAACAGCCATTGATCACTTGATAATAAATGTTAGTGCATGGAACGACATCACAAGGGGCTGAACACTGACTGGAAGAAGAAACTTGAGGTCAGGTACTCCAACACAGTTGTGATAATAAACGTTAGTGCGTGGAATGATGTTGCAAGGGACTGGACATTGGCCGGGAGGTGTATCTGAGGTGAGTGCTGCAAGAGTGGAATTGTCATCCAGGAATGAGGGAAAGAGGGAGACATGGGAAGTGATAAAAGAGGGCGAGAGGGTATGAGTGTGAGAGAGATCGCCCAAGATAATGCAGACAGTTGTTCCGCAGACAGTTGTTGAGAGAAGGGAGCAGGCGGAAAGGACTGTGACTGAGATGCGTAAGACATCTTGTTTGCGAGCTTTGAAGGGTGTTTTGTTGTGTTGAACATAAGGTGATGATGAGGATGCGAGATGAGATGAGAAAAAGAAAATCAACAAGGTCACATGACAGATGATGGGCAGCTCAAGATTGTTATTCCAATGTGGTTCTGGTGTTCTGCTCCATTCTGAGCATGCCTTTGATGCACACCTTACTGTACATTGTCAACAATGAAAAAGTAAAAATAAAACCATGTAAACCCGTGGAATACCCACAAACCATGGGTAAGGGTTAACGGTCCATCACGGTGCAGCAGGGCCCAGCACCGCACCCGCAACCGTCACACCCATGACCAAAACACCGTGGGAATACCCGCACCCGTGACCAACCCTAGGAGTGGACAAAGGAGGCATTGGTGGGGCATACAGGCAAGACAGATGATGAAGATGATTAGTGTGCTTGCTTCGAGCTGGAGATACAGTAGATACCAAATACAGTGATTTTATTCGCAAGTACATGCCGCCTATATGAAAACTATCAGGATTCTATCAAGAGTATAACAGTGTATACGAAACTACAAGCCAACTACGACACATTACAGTAGTCTTTAGGCGATTTATATAAATGGCACAACATTACTGTAATAGACATTATTATGCTTATATTACATATGTTTACAATAATTCCAACACGCTTATCAGCGTCTACATAAATTTGATGGCAGTTACTAAGCAGGGACTTGTCTCCCAGGTTACGCATTTATGTAGAGTTAAGTAAACTACTGAGACTAGTTTTTTTTTCCTGATGAACCCATGCCCGTGGGTGTGGGTTTTGCATGGGTGGGAAAATTCCGGCCTGTACCTGTACCCGCGGCAACCCATACCCGTGACCCACACAGGTTGCCCAACCCGTGATTTTCCTTAATTCCAACCCAAAAAGGTAAAATATTTCTATGGCCATTCAGAGCAAAAAAAAAGCTCGAAAACTCCAGAAATGTTCCCGCTCCTGGCAGGGTGGGCGGGAGCGGGAACTTGTGGAAAATTTCCATGCGACAAAGTGCACCGAACACACTCTAAAACCATGTATGAGTTTTTCTAACTCAGCAGGTCTGAGTTCTAAAGCCTGGTCACGAGACTACTGAACCGTACTGTATGGGACACAGTGCTGTCGCACCGCCGATCGCCGCCCGATATTGTACCATTAGCCCGGAAAAAATGGGTCGTAATTTTTCCCAGAAAGGGAAGATGAAACAACTGCAAGGAACTTAAGTCAAAAGCAGTGTCGAAAAAGTTTTAAGATTTAAGACTGGATCCGCGCGATCACCAGATCACTGCTGAGACAGGTTTGTTGTGGAAGGATCGAGGGAGAGCCGTGTCTCACTCTGGGACAATGGCATTCGGCGTTCGGGCCATAATGATTCGGATATCAAAAATAATAAATTATTATTATGGTATTTCTTAGCTCACTCTCGAAATTTAGCGACACTGAGTCATACTCAGTGCAAGACCGTGAAAGAAAATATCTTCATAAAACCATTTTTTCCCCTGCAATTACCGTGTTTCCGTACTAATTTTATAAAGAGATAGCACCCGAGGGGTGAAAGGCTATGCAGCTAAACTGAGCTAGTTAATTGTAACAACAGTATGAAGAACCAAACGGAGCTGGATGACAATGACGACATTGGAAGCGAAAGATGAGTTAGAGTGAGATAGCACAATCATGACTGAAGAAGTTGGTAGTAGCTGGGCCGTAGTGGAACGGCGGGGAGGAGTAAGCAAAGAAGGGGTAGTTTGCGAATGCGAACAGGAACAATGAAAGAAAGAGGATCATATGTCCTACACCTGGACAAATCAAAACGGGAGGAGGAAACGAGAAATGGACAGAGATCGAATGGAGAAGGGGGGAGAAGGTGATCGACGAGCTGTGCGGATAATATATATTCATTCCAAAGCAAGACAAATTTCACAGCGAGATGAAACAAATCAAGAAACTGGGGTGGGCGACGATGGGTAAATAATGAGAGGTCGGGCGTACTTTACGCCGCCGATGGGCTGCTGCTGTCAGGCGTCTTCCACGATGTCGGTACAGATGCGGATGCAGGCGAGGGAGACTGATGGTGGTTCACGCTGTCGAGATCAAGGCTCGCCAACGTACCATTGAGGTCCATTATCAAATCGTGTTCGTGCTCTGGCAGCCCGAAGTATTCCCGGTCTTGTGCGCTGAGCGGACCGGAGGGTGGGCGTGAAATCGTCGTCGTAGTTGTCTTTTCATGATAAATGGCATAGTGCGGCGTCGTTACTGATCCATTCGCACCCATGGTGTTGCTTGCATCGTGTGGCAACGCGGGTCCAGACCCGAAACCCTGCGCAAAACCAGTGGTCGAAGATGGGTAATATAGGAGTGGCTCAGGCTTCTTAGGTGCAGCTCCAGAAGGGAGATCGCCCCCATGAAAAAGGGTGGGATCGGGCGAAAATGGGGAGAAAGATGTTGCAATGCCAGCACGGGGTGTATGTATGTCACCACCGAATCCTTCAGCAGGCTGTACACCAAACGGCGACGTGCTGTTGATGTCACGCATCGAGAAGACCACATTCTGCGGCGATCCGTCGTTCTGTGAGGCCATCGACTGGGTCTGGGCTTGGCTTTGTTGAGACTGTACGTCACCACCAGCCCCCTGGGGAAGAATGCCCGCGAGTTGCATCTGTTGCAGGAGTTGAACGGTCTGTTCCATCGTGATAGGCGCCCCGCGCGGAGAGATCATCTGACTTTGTAATTGCGCCTGCAGCGCGGCTGCATGAGCTGCCTGAGCGGCGGCTTGAGCGGCTTTATCTACGTTTAAATCATAGATGAGTGCCAGCAGATAAATGAAAAAGATGGACCAACATTGGCTTCGACCCCAACTAAGACGAATCCGGCTGCCTCCAATTGGAAAGCCTTGCATCTTTTCAATCGCGCGTTCGGCATCGGCTTTGCGTACAAACTGCACAAAACCACAATGCTTCCCAACAGGCACCTTCACCTACAATTCACCAGGGAGCATTAACAAAGAGATTGTAGGCGCAAAGCAGGGGAAAACCCACGTAGTGAATGTCACCAAAGGGTGCAAAGAACGTTTTCAAAGTTTCCTCAGAAATCAGGGGAGATAGGCCACCGACGAAAACCGTTGTATTATACGGGTCCGTGGACGTGAGCTGCTCGCCGTTTGGTCCGATGAGGTTGCTCAGAATCGCGCGCGCCTGTGCCTGGTGCTTCCATGACTCCTCCACAAGCGAATACCGTGCCTGCTCTGTGCCTCCATCTTGCCGGGCGAAGGGTGCAGTTATAGACGTTGGTGCGTCTGAAACCGGTTTCGATGAGGAGGCAGAGTGGGCATATTGCGCTAGCTGTGTGAGTATATTCTGCTGGCGCTCGTTAGAGTCCGTACTCGCTAGTGTCGAAGTGGAACCGCTCGTGCTTGGTCCGGAACTCAGGGAGGGTGCAGAGACAGAGGATGATGAACCCGACGAGGATACGCCGGAGCTGCTGAGTGAGTTTGAGGAGCTCGTGGTTGCTGCGCTAGAGCCTGCAATAGGAGACGATACGCTCTTGGTAGGTGCAGGCGATGGCAGCGGGAGTGCGATGGTAGCGGCACCATGTGGGGCAACTCCTGGCGGCGGGATCTGCACCTGCGGGAGATCTTCGGCGGGCGGAGCCTTGTACTTGGCGGTCGCGGGAGATATGCGCACTATTTGGGCGAACAATAAGGTGTTTCGATCTGGCGAACAATGAGGGTATTTATACTCACTTGGACGCGAAAGGCAGTAGAGACCATGCATCTCGATCAAGGCACGTTGTTGGTCAGCCTCATCTGTGAACCTGTGTGGGTCTTGTGAGAGGAGGAAATAGGGCACCACAGCTTGAGTAAGTACACACCGAACAAAGCCGTAACCTCTTGAGACACCAGTGACAGGGTCTAGCATGATTTTTGCGCTCTTGCAGCTATGGAATGGCTGGATGTACTTAGGTTCCCGGTCACTGCGCAGGCCGAGGACGGGGTTACGAAAAACGGCAACGAGGTCTGAGTTAGAAGCCTCGGGAGCCAGATCACCGACGAAGATGCTGTATTCCTTTGCGTGTTGCTGTGGCTGAGTTGAGAATCCAGAGGGGGAGAGTGATGGTGGAATGGGAGTGGAGGATGCCCAATTGAGAAGGAATGGCTTGCTCGAGTTTGGCATAGTAATGGGAGTCCCGCTCCCGTTGTTATTGATCTGAGCGAGTACGGAAGCGGCATGCGCGGGCGTCGGGAAGGTGAGGAAGCAATAGCCCGGGTTGTTAGCTTGTTGCCCTGTGAGGGAATCGGGAGGAGGGTGTGGAACCTTGATGCTGAGCGGTTCCCAGCGCATGAGGTTACAGACTTGCTTGGCGTATTCTTCGTCCATCCAGGGTTCGAGCTCGCCCCACCAAAGCGTAGATCGTGTCAGAGGGGATGTAGAAGGGGGTGGAGTAACAGCGGATGTGGCGGATGCCGTATAGACAAACTGTGACTGCGACGATGGGTTGGGGGTCGTCTGTGCCACCCGTGTGTGCGAGTCTCGATCTTTGTAGGTGGGTTGTGGGAGAGGACCGCTGCGGGGGTTTTCGATGTTCTGAAAGGCGGCGGGCCCGCTGCCGGGGGGAGAGGAAGAGAGGTGGGATGGGGGAGGAAAGTTGGAGTGGTGAAGTTGGAGTGGCAGATTGGGTGTTCGGCTATTTGTACCGAGTGAGGATGGCCATGTATTGGCATCGATATGGGCGATGCCATACTCGTGTTCTTGCATTCCAAAGGATCGGGGCGATACCGGTTGCGGAGGCGAGAACGTCAGTGTTCTTTGAGGGCCATACGTCGGTGCAGTACCGTGACGATCGGGAGCAGGAAATCCGTTGACTGGGATGAGAGAAAAGCGATTATATGCTCTTGTCTTCCCCTGTTCTGCGCTAGGGCTTGGCAGTGCCACCAGACCGGGGGGAAGCTCTACGTCAGAAACGTCGCGGTGGGACATGGATGGTCAATTCAGCCCAGTGAATATAGTGAAGGCTGGAGGGTAGGGACGAGATTAAGCGCTATGACCAGGGGTGAGCTGATTTGGAAGACTGGGAGGACGGTAAAAGGCAGACGGGGGTACGGAGAGGGGGGTAGGAAAACGAAAACAAAGGCAAAGTCGACAAAGCAGATCGAACAGTGAAACGTTTGGATAGCAAGATGAAAAATCTTATAGATAGTTAAAGAGATAGAACTACTTGGAGGACGTTTCTCGAGAAGGGCTGCTGTGAATGTCGACGAAGCAAAACGAGAGGAGGGCAGCCCGAGGTGAAGAAAACCGGCTGTCGACTCGAACTCGATCAGCCCCATCTGCGGAGTCCGGAAGCGGCGGAGTTGGTGTGTAACAGTGTCTCGTATGAGACCTGCTTGCCATTGGACTCTCAGCGGGAACGACCAGATTAATCCTGGACATGACTAGTGACCGATCCACGAGGTTCTCAAAAATTGAAGTGGCCCTTAAGAGTGCGACTGAGACTGGAGGGAGCCGAGTCAATCCGTAGCTTGAGACCACCCCATGTGAAGCAATTACGATGTATCTCTGGGGCAATGAATGGCGGCATAGCAGAGCGCGATTTAAACTCAAGAAAAAACCGCTCTTCCCAGGACCTACAAGCCAGTTGAAAGTGAACAGTCAACTTTTACCACGGTATGGGTCCTTGTGGGTCCCGTCGGTGGAACGGCGACAAAGTTACCGTATATGGAAAGGTGTCCGGTGGCCAGCATCGCGCTGCCGTAACTGTTTCGTGACGCGTGGATTGAAAGCGCTCTCTCTGCTGGTGTCGTCGCTCACTCGCTCGCTCACTCTCTCGCGGTCACTCTCCGCCTCTCCGCCTGTTCTCCGCCGCATCATCGTGGCGTTACTCCCCCTGGTCCACTTCCCTCACGATGCCCACTGCTCCTGCTCGCCGTCCATCCGCAAGCCATGCCTCTCCCATCACTCCGTCGAGCACCGTTAGGCAACATCGCAGTGCCGAATCCCATCATGCTTTTGCGGCAATGTCAGGCCATGCCCCTTCACTTTACTCCTCTAACGCTTCCTCTACCGCTGCTCATCAACAAAAGATCATCCATATACTAGTCAATCGTCTAAGAAATAAGGTTCTTTTCCCGCTTTTTCTCTTCCACCTTGCTCGCTCATGTCGTGCAGCTACCCTCTAATTCAGGCGTGGATTTAACCCAAGTGGAAACCGATCCCGCGGTGGATGAGACTGTCCGGTGTCTCGTCGAGCTATCTAAGGATTCACTTGACATTATTGGTCTCGCCTTGACGGAGGTTTTGGATAAGTTAACCAAAGTATGTTTTTTTTTACCTTTTCTGTTGTCTATTTGACACCAAATCTTTCCACGATATTATAGCAAACGGATGCGCATAACATTCGGACGATTGACGTCCTTCAGTCTCAACTTTTCGTCCTCAAGGTTCTTTCGGTAGCCATGGCTTCTCGATGGAATCGACACCCTGACGATTCACGCGCCACTCCACAAGCCTCGTCGTCTAATATGACCCTTCCTACTTCTCCTGTAGCCACAAGCCGCAGTAGCAGGAAGAGCCGGAAACCGTCCTCAGAGTACCTCTCCGGTTCTTCTGTCTACTTGACAGAACCACCTCCATTGGATGAGGCTTGTGCCAAATACATTCTCAGTTTGATGGTCGTCTTCCTCAGGCAGACTGCCCCTCCAGAAGGGCGGCTCATGTCTTCAGCTAATCTGTCCTTTGAGGCTACTTTCCACGACTTTGAGACCATAGATAACGTTGATGCGCCATTGACTTCATCACAATACATCTCAGAGGATATCGATCTTCCAGATGAATCACAGCCTGTGGACTCATCGCCCCGGCTATTGAATACTTCCTCATCATCTGTAAATGGTTCGCAAATGACACAAGTGACCGTTACGCCCATGGCACAACACAATATCAGGCTCGAACGAACGCCTAAAGTCCTCGCAAGATCGCATTTCTCCTTAAATGCCTTGATCCTTAAGTTCGCTGGCCGGATTGTCTACCACCTGTCCGCGTCAAATTGGACTGTCGTCTTGCAACGCATCCGCCAGAAGATTCGCTTCCTTGCAAATTCCGTCGATGATAACCCGGACATCGTTGACCTCAGTCTCATGAAGCACAGCTCGCTGGACCGCACACGTCTTATCCAGATCTTACAGGGTATGTTTCGCAATATTTTATGTAGTACATACTTATTCGGAGGCTATACTAGAACTGTCGTCGCTGCTAGTTAGCATGAAACCAGAGATCAAAGTCGCAGTTGCTGTACCACTGCGTACTGCTGTCTGGAATTGGATCAGCATGTTCCCAGACGAGTATAACGAAGCCATTCGTACGCATCGTCGACTCGAAGGCACGCCAGAGCGTGTATTTGATCTATTGTGGGATCCGGCCGAGGTCGCAAGTGCGCGTGCTCTCTGGCCGACGCTTGCTGCGCTTGCAGTCATCTCGTCTGAGCGGATGCGCTCCGACTTGAAGGGCTCGAACAAGAGCAACCTCAAGAAGGCACGATCGTGGCCCTGTTAACCTGCGGCGACTTTACTAACGGGCCAGTTGCAGTTTACTGACCAACTCGGCAAAGTCGCCCAAACACCCAACAAACTACGCGATGTGTCTGTGGTTTGCATTCTTGACCTGTGTAGAGGTGCTGCCCGCGCACGCCCAGATCTTGGGAAGGACTTGCCAATTCATGCAAACGTATCTGATTATATCCACGAAGTCTTGGTGAGCTCTCAAAATCGTTCTCCTCAGGTCCCAACTAATTACTTTGTAGAGTATACTAACACATTGGGACAATGAACGACCGTTCTGGGAGTCCCCAGATGAAATAGACGTGACGATTTTTGCGGACGCACTTGTCGCGTTGTACCGGTTCTCTCCGTTAGATGATGTGTTGCCTCTCTTCCAGACGTGTTTAGAGGCTGAGCGTTCAGATGCGGTGAAATTGGTTGCGATCAAGGCTTCAGTCACTCTTAGCGTTGAGGTGCGTAATATTTGCATAAGTGAAGCGTCATGGCCCATTAGGGGGCTTCTAGGCGCGCGTGATATCATGGCAACCTACAATTGTACCTCTTTTCGAGCATCTGGCAGGAAGATTCCGAATCATCTTTAAGGTAATCATTCACCCATCATGTGTCCTCGACCAGAGAATTACACGTTTTTAGTATGGTGGCGTCCGACGTAATGAAGTCGACGAGAACGGCAAGCTCAGACGAGCTTCGCTGCGTCCCAAAGCCAAACGCTACGTTGCCGAAACCGTTTCGGACCGCGAACTAGTCCTTATTGCTATTCTTGGGCTTTGGCGTTCAAACCTCGGTTGGAGCTTCACGGGCCTAACCCAGGCTGAGATGGATTCATGGATGCCAATGGCACTCGCCGTATGGGAGCAACAGGCAGACACGAGCGTGCAGTACTCTATTGCAGTTGCACTTAGCCAGGTCGGCTCCCAGCTCGTCCATCTTCGACCAAATGACCCGCTATATGCGACCGCTGCACCATGGAAACTCACCGTAACGCCAGCAGCGATGCGCACGGTAGCAAATGCTTTGCTGAATGCCCGTCTCGAGCTGGAACGCCAGCGTATGTGGGCGGAGATTGGTCGTCAGTTTGCGGACGGCTACGTGCGCGACGGACCTGTACGTACCTGCCATTATGTTGTTAGGAAGCGATATCGAACGTTAACGACATGTGTTAGTCCGACAGCGTCGCGCGCCTGATGCAACTCTCTAAGCACCGTGTCCCCGCGTTCGCTCTGCTGGAGCTTGCCAGTGCCGTTTCGTTGACCTCTGCGGATACCGGCGTCTCGAATCTCGCCGCACAGACACTGAGGCTCATCGCGATTGCGGAGCGACAGCCTGACGTTCCTATCAATCCAGCGTTGACCGAAGAAGAACGCGTAAGCCGCCACGCTGTCTACGAGAAGATTGGTGCGCCGAGGACAGTTATCACTGGTCAGTGTTATCTTTCGTTCCTCTGCTAAACGTCGGGATCCCTATCATTTGGATATAGGCCGAGTGGCATGGCAGAAGCGTGTCCGGCGATTGTTCCGTTCCTTGGCGATTTCTCATGCTACTTACGTTGCTATCTGGGAAGAGTGTTACTTCCGGTGGTGCGCTCTAACAGAGCTGGTCATCAACGCGCCCTCTGATCCGATGACTGCGGAGAGCATGCAGGACTCTACTGTGCCTGTCGGTGATAAATCAATGACATTTGAGGTCCGTCTTATTTCTCGGTTTTCACATTAGCTGATACCTAAACATTAGGAACAACAACACCAATGGCACAACCTGACCCTATTCCTCGCAGCGTGTGGTTCTGCTTGCCTCATCGATCACCACGATCCTGCTGCCCTACACTCGGTCATACCTGCGGAGCTGCTACCAGATTCGATGCGTGTCCTCAAAGACCCAAGGGTGTTAATCAATAATTTCATCACTTTCCTGATGGAGAGGCTGATTTCAGACTCGGTCATGGCACGTGAGACCGCGAAGGAGGCTCTGGGAAGCGAGCTGAGCATTCGTTTGTACCCAAAGTTAATGAAGCACTTCGAGGAGTAAGCACTCGATTAGCAGCTTATGCGTTTGATTTACACATCCCACCCAGTATTATCGATGACATCCATAGTAAGGGTGAACTCCAGTGGACAGACGAGTTTGCACGCTTCCTTGACCAGGTGGGTGTTCCGGCGCATTCCTTCGCTATTGCCATTGATAGCCTTTTTGTGCAGTGTGTCGGCGTCTTAAAGCTTATGGTGGAAAATGCACAAGCCCAGGATGAGGTCCTGAAGGTGGACATGACACCGACACTGTACTCGCTCGCCACTTTCATCAACAGCTTTAACAACCTCCCGGCGTACCGTATCCGTCTCAAGTTTTGTGCTCTGTGTGACAGTGTATTTTCCCGCCCAGATATGTTGCGTAAGGACAGTACGAGCTCGCACCGCCAGAAGATATTGGATATCTTACTTGGATGGATTCAAGACCCGACCTTGGTGCGCATGAAAGGGACCACTGCCATAAGGAACACTCACACAGATTTATTTCTAGGCCGATGATACGGACATTTCCCGGCTTCTTCCTGAATTAAATATGGCTAGTCTACGCGCCGCAGGACACTTTTTGGAAAAGCTCGAGCTCAAGTCCCTTGATAATCCTGCGGGAGACGAAGCAAGTCATGTTGTTAACCGTGTTTTTATCCGCTACAGTAATCTTATCACGCGAACGTTGTCTTTCGGACGAACTCTCCCAGTCGTGAGCTGCATTCAATTCACTTTCGGTCCTCATTCTGACGCGAAGCTACCGCAGTTCTCCGACGATGAGCGCCCTGAGATGTCTCTGACTTCGCCGGTGCGTACACTTTCCCTTTTCCATGGAGCATGTTTGATACTTACCGTGCTTTTCCCTAGCGCCCGCTCTCACAACGCGAAGCAGAGATCCGCGAGCTTGTCGTGGAAGCGCTCTCCCGCCTAATTAGTGCGAACCCAGAGAGTGGCGTCAAGCACAGCCTCTCAATGGCATATGACCCTGATCCACGACAGAGGCTCATCTTTTCATATGTGTTCGCCAGAGTGATGGGTCAGGGTGCCAAGTTCGAGGCTCAGGAGACTCCCGTTAGTTTCTCAGGGCGTAGTCGGTTGTGTGAGGTACGTGTCTCGAGATAGACTGAAGGGTTGCCGTCCGTTCTCACATTTCTTGTACAGCTGGTCAAAGGCCCAGATGTATGCTCTAAACTTATATTGGGCTGTATACTTTCTGTCCTGATATTAAATAACCCAGATCACGCTTGCTTTAGCTATTTGTGAAGTCTGCCCTGCATCAGAAGTGGACGTCATCATTCCCGTACTGCTCAACATTTTCGACACTCGAGAGGCTCTGATGAATCTGATGAAGACCCTCATCGACCGTGAAGTGGGGCGAACAGGTGAGGATACTCTTGTATAATATACAGCTTTTCGTATCAGTGTTCACCAGTGGGCAGAGAGCGATACACAGTTGTTTCGAGGTAATTCAACTTGCACACGTCTGTTATCCCACTTCGCAAGGATCCATGGCTACAATTACCTCCGTGACCTCATCGACCCACTTATGAAGATAATGGGTTCGCTTCCACCGGGCCGCGGATACGTCTTGGACCCAGACCTTGTATCCGAAGAAGAGTTGCGTCAAAATTTGGAGAACGTAGAAACTATTACGACAAGGTTCTTGGAAATCGTTTGCTCATCAATACCTCGTCTCCCTTCGTAAGTTGGGGTTACACTTCCTTTTGACGTAACTGGTGACGGTTGATGACACCAGGATGTTTCACGAGCTCTGTACCCACATTTACAAAGCCGTGTACGTATCCCCCTCTTTTTGATGTGAAACTTTTTCATGTCTTTTATTTTCAGACAAAGGATCTGGCCCGAAGCGCGGTTCAACGCCCTCGGCGCATTCGTGTTTCTTCGGTATGTGTATATAGAGATCTCACAGATATTTATAATGACCGCGTTAAAGATTCATATCGCCCGTCGTGGTTTCTCCCTCAGAGGTCGACGTCGAAATACCGCAAAATAACCCCGTAGTACTCCGACAGGGTCTAAAAATAATCGCAAAAATCATCCAAACGCTGGCCAACAATATCTTGTTTGGTAGAGAAGCACACATGTCCATTCTAAATCCATTCCTACAAGATAGAGTCGTCCACGTGTTCAAGTTCTTGAGTGAACTGAGCGTGCGTAGAGTAGTGCCCATCACGTTATGATTCACTAATAGTATCGTTCAGAGATACAACCCGTCGTTAAATGACGAGGATAAGGACTCATACGAATGGAAAGGTGTCACATACGATGACACGGACACTATTGTTCTACACCGTTTCTTCTCTAAACATGCCGACAAAGTTGGGAAGGAGCTCTTGAGCTTCATGAAGCCGTCAGCGGAAGGAGACCCCTCTACGATCAACGGAAAACGTGCATGGGATGTGCTCTGCAGCGCATTGGTAGATCTTGGCCAGCCCATCGAGGTTCCGCGACTTTCAGCGATGTCAAGCTTGGAACATCGAGAGTATCTCGACCTCGTGGCAAGGTATGATCGCGCCGATGTTACTGCGGTCCGAGACATCTTTGTGGAGGCTAGTGCAGGGAAGGTAAATTGTTTTTCTTGGTGCATGGTTTTTCCTATCTCTCACTCGGCTTCTAGGACGAACCAGCGAGGTTCGTTTTCTTTGTTTCGAAGCTCGACGTAGAGACGCTTGACATCGAGCTATTGCTTTACCACATCTTCAAGGTCCGTCACCTCTTATCTTTATTTCTGTAGAGGTTGTTGATCCAATCGTTTTTATACCCAGACCTTGACGTCATCTGTCGCCGATGCACGGCCATTTGAAATCATCTTCGACTGGACGTCTTTCTCTTCTTCATCACAAGTGCCCATGCAGTGGCTGAAGTATTGCATCGAGATTATCCCCCACGACTTCAGGGCAAGGTTTGAGACTGCCTATATTCTAAATCCCAACTCGGCAGCGATCAAATATCTTCGTAGACTGTGGAACATTACTGCTGGTGTGTAGTCAGTTGACGTTATCGGCGTTGCCCTGAGACTCTGGTTAGGTTCGCATCTGTCGAGTCAGGTCAAAGCGTGCTCTTCGGTCCTGGAGCTCCAGACTTTTGTGCCTGCCAGTGCTACCGCACCCCTTGTTTACGCGAGTAAGCGCGTCTATCGGCTTGTGATTCAATTCCTGATTCAAATCTCGGTTAGCGAGCCTTGAAGACGAACATTGCGAGGAGTTTGAGAAAGTGACGATGCGACACTCGCCCCACGTTCGGGTGCCAATCAGCCTTCAAGTTGGATTAAGTCACCTTCGGATCATCTCCGTACGCACCGTGTACTCATAACCCAGGCTGGTTACTGATAAGCAACGCTAGGACAAGGCACAGCAAATATCTCCGTCGCTTGGGTGTAGATCTGTCGAAATCATTCCCTTCTCCGAAATCAGTGATGTCTACAATGTCTCGACGGGCCATGATCCATCAGAATTTATAGTCAGGAAGTCCCGACAATCAAATACGTTATACTTTTCGTCCTCTGCCCGTGACCAGATTGTTAAGGTGAGTAGAGCGGTTTCATCTGGGGGTGATTTCATATCTACATTTGCTAATTTTCTTTAGGCTGTACGTGCGGCCAAGGGTCGGCTAAGAGCGATCCACCCACCTGGCATGGAGCGATTCTCGAGACTTTCTAATGTCAGCGCCGCTCTGCTTCATATCGCCATGCGCAACATGGGCACGGAAAATCCCGAGCTTAGCGGAGCATCTTACGAACTCCTCGCGGCCGTCGTTGGTTCGTTCGACTTGGATGCTAGTCCGATTATGACGACTAAAGGTCTATGGATTGGCGGTCCATCTTCGCCCTTCCTTGTTTCGCTAAGCGAACGAATCGCGAGCCTCGTTCCCCACCTTACTCTTGACTTCGTGTCCGAGGTCTGCAGCACGTTGTCAAAGTCAGACACAACCCTTAAGTTGCATTGCTTATCGTACATGAGCCCATGGCTTAAAAACCTGTCGATCTTTGCCGAGCCAACGAATGCGAGCTTTGATCACTCAGGGGCTAAACTTCGTGACTGCATACGCCTTCTCATCGAGCTAACCATCGCAGATCCGCAGGTGCGGTTTATCTAGACTGTAGAGTTTGCTATCTTCTGACGCGTGTCCCTGTAGCTGCTCATGACATCACAGAAAGCAATCTGGACGGAGATTTCCAAGCTTGATAGTGCAGTTGTAAACATCGCCCTCGACGAGCTTATGCGTGCCGCTATTGATGGCGGGGCTAGCTCCCATGCTTGCGAAGTCATCGCTTTGATCATGACTCCGCTTTCATCGATCAACGTTCGTGGTCAGATATTATCAAAGATGCGCAAGGCAGGTTGAAGTTCATTCACCCATTGGCATCGCTTGATAATGTTATGTAGGCACTTGGCAAAGCTTCTGTGAAGCCTACGGGCACACTTGCGGAAAACCCACACTGGAACGAGATTGCGTCACTGTCACGCCTAGCCTTGGTCGCTTCCCAGCAATCAAAACAACCCAGTGTCGCGCAATTCTATACGGCCGAGCTTATCCATGTCATCACCCTCATCGCGGCCACTGGAGAAGTCGTGGTACGCGCGACTGTTTGGGGGCTTGTCATGGACCTTCTTCAATCGTTCTGGTTTTCCCGCTCCTCTGATACTGTTGCGGGTCCTGAAATTCGTCTTCTACACGAAGAAGGGAGTCACTTGAGGCAACTCAAGCTTTTTGGTCTTAGTCGCTCCCCCTGGACGAACGAGCTCATAGCGTATGATCCGGTATCGGATGCCGACGTTCTGGATTGTCAAGAGGGACTCACCCGCTTCCTTATCCGTGTGATGGAAGTCGCTGCTCAAACAAAAGGTGCTTTCAATCGCTGCCGTCGTTTTATGACATACTTACCTTGTTCTCAGGATTGCTTAACGTGTGGCGAGCTCGCTGGATGAGCTTGGTTACCGCAACCGCATTTCAAGTCTCCCCAACTATTCAGTTTCGCGCTTTCGTTGTCCTCGGAGAACTGGCGAAGGCGGAAGTAGATGATGATTTCTTCTACCAAATGCTTGTCGCTTTCAGGAGCACTCTTATCCGAACCACAGACTCGACGATTTCGGTCGTCAGCATGCTTCGATGCATTCGCAACGTTGTGCCTGCCTTACAACCAGGGTCACGGTACTTGGGTCCCATCTTTTGGCTCGCGGTTGCGCTCCTTCAGTTCGGACACATGGCCTTTTATGCAGAGGCAGCACAATTACTACGTGTCACAATTCAGCAACTGTCAGATCAAGGATTGGTCCAAGAGCACGGGGTGCCGGAATCTCTACTCGAGCATCGATATGGATTCCGAGAGATTGCCGATCAACTTGACCAAAGCCTCAAGATATCATTCGAATCAAACTTTTCTTTCTCCATCGCTTCGATACTGGTCAAGGGTTTCAAGCTTAAGTCCTTCAAACTCGTCGCTCTGGACGCCTTACGAACCATGTTACGAGTCAGTTCGCGTGCCGTGTCAGATGAGGAGGGTGATTCGGAAGCAGCCACGATCCCTAGGGTTGCACCGGACGCACTTGGCTACTTCCTCGCATTGTTGTCAGCCGCTACAACACGGAAGAAGTTCAGGGAATTGTTACACGATGCCAATCTAGACGAGTATCTACCTGGGGACGACTCAACGGAGAGAGTAGATGAAGAGGACGTGCCAAGTGTCTCATTAGAATTGCTGAACATCACAGACACCAACTCGGCGCTACTTGTGATTTCTTTCATCGGAATCATGTTGGAAATCTCTCAAGGCGAAAATACTGAAACCGAAATCTATTTCCGACTGCTCTCTGACGTAGCGATGGCCTACCCCGAGGTTCTCACGATATGGTCGGTACCTTCGTCACTATTTGCCTAGGTGGCTCTCACGCTTAAAATATACAGCTATGACAGTTTGCAAGACCGGGTAAAAGATGCCTTCGCCGGATCCTCGAACTCCCATGTCCTAAGCGCCGCATCGAACGTATTCCATATTGTTCTCCAGGACCCGAGCCGATCTGGATGGAGTAACTCCATGTCTACGTTAGCCACTGTGGAAGAAAGTGGTAGTGGCATTGCCGCAGGTCGGACGCAAAGGGAAGCTCTAGAAGAGCTGAATATGGGCGGGTTGTGTTCTGCTTTTCAGTTCATAGCGGCAAGCAAGGTAAACGCGACGGCACAGGTTGCGACTTGGGTCGCTGAACTTGTTCGACAAATTACGGAATGAAAGAGTCATCGGTGGAACGGAACGTTATACAATTTGTTGTTGTCCGCTTTTCATATTTTTGTTTATGATACCCTACATGATTGTATCTATCCGCATAATAAACCTCCATTTCATAAACACGTGAGGTGGACATTTAACATTTAAATGCCCGTCTCTGACTCAGTCAGAGTTCGCACAACATCGACTTGACATGTCCCAGCGATCAACCCCTGCAACAGCTTCACCACTATCGCGCAGCTTCTTAGACGCCAACACCGCTATCGACGATCTGACCCGCTCCTTGGCCGACTATTCCCGAGTTTCTACCCCAGAACCACCATCTCACCTCCCAGGATGCGAGTGTAACGCAGAGGATAGTGAATACACCAGGGCATGGTTGGCAGTTAAGGCAAAGTTGGAGAGCCGCCTCGTTCTCAGTGCTGGTGCGTCATATACCTCTTGGTCTTCCACCCGATTCAGACTGATCGTGTATAGAGGTCGGCCAAGCCTTGTTGCAAAGGCACGAAGCATATGTTCGGAGGATGCAGGTTCGTTCGCCTCCCTTCCAACTGCTTCTCTGCTCGGCTGTCTGCTGAACTTGTCTAGGCCACGGAGCGTGCTGACTCGACCAAGCGAGCAGAATCGAACGGTGATCCCCCAGATCCCGACATTGACCCAGTCACCCGCCGACAATTGGAAGATAGAATAGCTGAAATTTCACGGGAGAACGCCCTGCTGGAGAAGGTTACACCTACTAATTTTCTCATTTCGGGATTTCTGACGCGCTGATCGTCCTTCCCTTTCGATTCAGCGTTTCACGCAGGCGCTGCTTGACAATGAGCTCGCTCAAGTATCCAATAAAAATCTTTCTACCGATCTGCAAGACTTGCGCGCCGCATTCAGTCGCCTGTCGACGGAACATGCTCGCACCGTCGGTTGGGAGGCGCGCCTCAGCGACGCATTACAAGAGAGGGACGACTTTCAACAGGAGAGAGACATCGAGGCACAAAAGCTCCGAAGTGCGGAAGCCAGGCTGGGTTCTCTTAGTGATAGATGCGGTGGGTCCCGTCTTCCGACCCTAACTAATCCCCTTCATCTATTTTATATTTCATGAAGCCAAGCTGGACTCGGCAGTTCGCGTTCTCGAAGAACAGCTGGAGGAAGAACGAGCGAAATGTGGCAAAGCTACAGAAGACATGATGCACGAGACTAAACAGTGGCTAGCAGGATTACAGCATTCGGTAGGTCTTTTTTTGCTTTTCGGAATTGACGGTTGCAGCTGACGGTTATATGAAAAGCGGGTCGAGCTGACCTCCGTTGAACACCATGATGAAATCATGAAGCTTCTGGAATCACTAGTAGCTGATAAAGAGGCCCTGAGAAAGAGCAACGTAGAGCTTCAGGAGCTTTTATCCGAGTCCCGAGAGGCTTTACAAGTGCTACAGGAAGAAGCAGGAGAACGTCTGGTGTCTTCTCCGGAAGGTGGTGTGTAATAGCACTATAAGACCGTTCCTCAGGCCTCCTGATCCAACCACCACAGGTCGGATGTCATCTTCAATACGTTCTGCAAGAGGGCGGGACATTCCTAGGTCAACTCCATCGTCTATTGTGTATGGAACGGCGCCTGGACCCCTTTCTCCTATCTCAGCCTTCTCATCGCATGACAAACCCTCAATAGTCAAGCGTCCTCTCAGCTTAGAGTCATTATCTCGTCAACGATTCGTGGGTACCGACCAGCTTTTTTCCATTAGTCTACTGTAACAATATGCCAGGAACCCTTGACACCAGAAACTAGCCGATGTCATCTCTCTCCTGGCTCTTCTCGGCCCAGACGCGTTAGACGCCGAAAGGAACGCGACTCTGATATAAATATCGAGCTTGAAGAGGGGAGTTCGGCAAACGAATCAGATCCTGACGATCCCACCCCGGGGAAGTCGAGAAAGGAGAAACCTCTAAACTACTCCCTGCGGCGTCATCGTGCTGTTCAAACTGATTTTCGACCTTGGGCTGGATCTTTGTCTCCAACGAGCTATAGCGGCCAACTATGCCTTCCTACGTTTCCTCACGAAGGGGAGTCTGAGTCGTCTTCATTAACTGACAATCCCTCTACGCTGGGTGTTCTGTTGGATCATGTCCAACAGCTGTTCAACAGGGTCGCACAAGCCGACGCACGAACCTTGACGACACGTCTGAAGAGACAGAAGATCCTAGGGGCTGATGTCAGCTATTTATCGCATTCAACCGTTGACGGAATTGTTGCAGAGGTGACTAATTTACGCTCTGTCTTTCGCGCTGCGCTGGAGGATGAGAAATTCACAACGATTTGCACGAGGCGCGACCTGCGAGCCCTACTCAAGTTTCTGAAAGACATTTTCAAGGAACTCGGCACCCTCCGCATCACGCTCAACGACATAGTCCTCGACCCATCTATCGCACCGAAGGTGCGCGAAATGACTCTGAACCCGAGGGATGAATTGTCTCCTGGTGAGAAGGTTCCTTCCTCGAGCTCCGGCGGCGGATGGATGGCTCCACTCTCGAAGTTTTTCGGCAGTGCCACATCAAGCGACACAAAGCGTGAGGTATCACCACGTGGGGTCAACCGACGTGGACCTCCGTGGCCTTCTCCCCTGTCCGTCCCCAAGCTTGGTCCCGATACATCAGCATCTGCCACGACTGTGAATGTCGAATTCACCGGAACTGGGGCAGGGCGCGCCGTCACCAATGTGCCTCCTGCCGCACGGGAAAGCGTGCAGGACGCAATTACGGCGCCAGTCGCAACCCGAAGTACCTCGGCCAACCTTATGGGCATATTCGCTGGCGCCCCGCGCAATGATTCATGGGTCGTCCTCCCCCAAGGTTTATCACGGAAAAAGGGAGCAGGCGCTGACCAGCTGCGGCGCTCAACGCTCGGGCGTGCTGCAGGTCGAGCGATGCCCGGAGTCGATACCAACGCGCCAAGCTCACTACCACGTAATGTAGACGCAGTTATTGACGCTGACCCTCATGCATCCTCGGAGGAACGTAGTGGGACTGATCCCTCACGTACATTGCGCACGCGAGGGCTCTCAGATTCATCGATCCACACGACCTTTCTTCAGCATGGCGAGGTGGCGTCGCCTGTGACACAGACTCAGCCACTGAAGCCACTGGAAGCGACTAGTCACGCTGGACGGACAGTATTAGGCGCGTTAAGCCAGACAGTCCTCGGTGTCCGGTCGGTCGTATCAGGCAAGGTTTCTCCGAGTCCTCAACCCGCAGCCTCATCCCCAGATTCCGCGAAGGATCTATCGTCTCATTCCCGCGCGACACCGCCGCGTCGCACAGTTCCAATACCTAACGTATCGTCTTGGACCGCGACGTCGCGGATGCTGAATGCACCTGACCCAGATGCATATGTGGGGAGTCTCATTTCTAGTGCCCCGCATGAGAGCTTCGGATAGGGAGGTAGGCCATATGATACGTAGGAAGTTTATTGGGATTCTCCTAACTACTTATACCCGTACGGTAGACTGACGTGCTCAGCACGAATCTTCAGCTTAGTCACCTCACACTACAATTATAAAGGGATCGGATGCGGATGGGATTGAGCGTCGCTCTACACACATAGATAGTTGTAGTTGTAGTAATATACTGTATTATGCAAAATTCTACTCATCACTTCGATATTATTGTGTATACCCTCCTTTATATTGAGGTCCTCGTGGGCCTCGGTCTCGGCTCGTCCGAGACTCGCGCTCGCGATCCCCATCCCTGCTGTTTCGGGTTCTCGAATCCTCCCGCCTCCCGCCTTCTCGCAGCTCGGCCACCTCTGAGCCAGTGTGACGTGAAGAGTCGTTTCTGCTAGCGGATCCGCGGATAGTTAACCCACCACCATAATCCTGACCTCGATCCCAATCCCGATCCCGATCCCGATCATTGTCACGGTCTCGACTCCGATCCCAGCCGCCCCGTTCGCGTCCTCGGTTCTTGTCCCTATCCTTGTCCCTGTCCCTGTCCCTGCCTCTATATTCTCTGTCTCGGCTATAATGAACGTGACGATGATCGCGAGAATGAGAATGAGAATGAGAATGATGCCCATGATCGTCGTCGCTGCGCACACGCTCAAGCAAGCTCTGCTTGTGATTAGGTGGAGATGAAGGTGGATCATCGCCCTTCCACGCTCGAGTAAACCGAATCTTCGCATCTTTCTTTCTGGAACCGTGTCCACTGGCATCAGGGCCGGGGCGAGAGCCACTCTCTGCGCCTCGGACTCCACGGTTGCGCATATTCCGCGCATTTTCGAACCAATCGCCTTGGTCGTCCTGTTCCTGTTCCTCTAGCTCAAGGGCGCGTCGTTCCATTCGTGCCCGATCTTTGTTGCGCGCGCGCTTGCCGACATTTATCGGGGCATTTGCGCCCCAGCCGTCGCCAAAGGTTTCCCCATTTTCCCAGTCGCGAGGTACGCGAGCGCGTACGGGTCGCGTAGCGGCATCAGAGAAAGGTCCCATGAGCATGTTCCACAGGCCAAAGGCAGACGGCGCGTCTGGCACGTCGTGTGGGTGAGGAAGCTCTTGACAATCCTGTGGCATATTATTTTCGTGAGCGATCGAGGTGGCATCTCCATGAGATATTTGTCGAACATACGTCACCAAGGTGCCCGTTGTTTCCGCAATTGTAGCACCACTCGTCGTTTGCGATGTAGCCTTCCCCACCCTGGCCAAGAGCAAGTGGTTGTTTTGATTCCCGATGCTGGAGAATAGCCTCGCGTTCACGATCGGTAACATACTCATACAATCTCCAGATAGTAGGGCATTCCTAAATCGGAGATCAGGGGCGAACAGTTTCATTGTTTTATATCCAGCAGAGATAGACCGCACGTTTGTGTTATGCCTGTCTGATCCACAGCGATCACAGTCATCAAAGTTATTCACTCTTCCCCGAGAAGAGTGCCGGTTTGGACAGTTCTGCCAGGGTGCACAGTTAACTTCACTCATACTCGAAGGGACGACTCATACCTTGTTGATGTGTCCCTTCATACCACACGTGAAGCATGTTTTACTGATCGGACAGCTGCGTGTGGAGTGTTCATCGCGCGCCCCACAAGTCAAACACTGTGTTTAGGGGCGCTCATGGATCAGGTTTAGATACGGTTAATATGAGCTACACGCACGACCAGTACGGGACATTCTTTGGTCCTATGTTCGCTCTCCGCACCGCATCGTTTGCAAACAAAGCGCTTTTGCCCTTCCGCAGCAGCCTCAAAGTAGCGCACCATGTCGGGTGCCTATGCGAAATGAGCGACGGGTTCATGTTAGCAACAGAAAGTGCTGTGAGCACACCAGGCGATCATCGTAGTCGAGGTATTCAATATAGGAATCCGAATCCGAATCCGACTCTGCAGGTTGGATGATCCGCACAGGTAAATCTTCCCCAGGATCGAGGACAGATACATGCGCGGGTAACAGTAGTGGGATTTTGTCTGGCGACCCCGATGTTTCGGAAGATGACGGCGCAACCTTGGCATCGCAAGCCGAATCGAACGCGAGGTCCTCAGGCACCGACGCTGGTGCGGTATCGACAAAAAAGATATTATCATTGTCTAAGGTGGGCAATGCGTCGTGCGGGGCCGAATCCATGTTTTCCTTGTCCTTGTTTTTCTTTGAGCGTCGCTTCTTCTTCCCCTTAGGTCCTTCATTGCTCTCCTGAGCATCGACTGCAGGTTTTGTCTCGATGATTTCGCACGACTGCGCATGACCATGCTCGAGAGAGCCATCCGGCGATTTCGCTGGATAGCTACGTGCCTCACCGTTCTTGCGCTTGCGCGCCGCCCGCGTTGTTTTCTTCTCTGGATCTTGATTTGTGCTGTAGTCTGTAGTTTTGGGTACTTTTTGAGGAGGGGAGTGTGTGAGATCGATAATTTCAACGACGGCAGTGGAGGTCATGGCGCAATGTGCGCTGCGCTTATGGCTTCGGTCCGGTGTTCAACAAATACAGTACACATACATACACTATCTCACACAACATAGCAATATCTTTAGTTGTACTTTGCCCTGCCACTCGACGGCCTCGACCCCTGCCCAAAATAATACCTCGTGCGCCCAATGCCCAAAAACCACGCAACCCTAGAACAAGGATTAGCCAGCGCTGCCCATTTTTCAAATTGCCGTGGACGAACCGGAAAAGCAGCAGAACGATGACAAACGAGATGTTGCCGTGTGTCATGGAATTCCAGAGTTCAGGATGGTATCTGAGGGAATCCGGAAGACCGATGACACTGGCAGCAATGCTTACAACACTGTTCAGAACGTGCGAGAAAAATCTGCGAACCACATGCTTACTGAGTTGCCTGGGAAACACGGAAGATCGTCATGAAAAGCTACCGCATGATGGCGTAGGTGACTCACATCTGCTATCGCCAACGCCAAAAGACTCCCACCTAGTATGCGTTCCTGTGCGGCAGGGTTACCAGGGAGCGCATCCCTTATCGCCCGGAAGACTAGGGATGACAGCATCCCGAGTAGTAGATAGCCTGCCAATGTGACACCCAAAAGTCAAGACAGGACAAAAACACAGTCTACGAAACGCACAATTTCCTAGTTGCCAAATGGCCATGCGGGTGCGAGCATCTACGCTAGCGAATGATCCGTGTGGGTCTGGTATCAACCCATGATGGAACCAGGCCGCGCCGGGTGTGAACCATATGAGAAAAACGGTTAAGATAGTAGTGACTACCACATTGAGAATGGTCAATAAGAGCGGAGGGTAGAATATGATGTGGGTATGATACCTGGTTCAATGTATAGGAAGAGCGCTTTGTACACTCCAGGCAATGCAGGAAAATCCGACATGCTGTAAAAGAAGAAGTACAGTGGTAGTCACCCGCCGCCACTGGCGCACTCGTTTTGCCTTATTCCCGGCCGCCGTAGTCGTGAGTCTTCACTTTGCAATTTGAACAGTGCTCATAATATTTTTATGATGGTAACCCCAGCGTTAGAAACATTCAATTCTCCACTGGCAACCGAGCGCTGACTGATCTGAGGCCAAAGAGAAAACCCCTCACCCTTGTCACCGTGTTGAGCGCATCTGAAGCGTGTAGACGAATGGCTGGCAACGCCGAAATTTTTGTCCAGAACCTGACATATTATCATGATCCATCTCGATCATCGTCTTTGAGCGATATCAATATCAGCCTACCAAAGGGCTCTCGCACGCTTCTCATTGGCGCTAATGGGGGTGTGCATTCTGCCTCATAGCGATCGATGTCTGCGTTTATCAACACTCGTTTTCATTAGCTGGCAAGTCAACACTGCTTCAAATTCTGGCGGGCAAACGACTAGTTACATCCGAGGAGGCGCGAATCCTAATAAAAGGGTGCGATGTATTTCGCAATTCCCCGTCAGGCGTTACGTATCTCGGAACAGAATGGGAAGTCCTCTTAGCGGAACGATCGCGTATAGTAGGGACATCTCTTAACCCCAAAGGACTTACAGGGCAATGAACCCCGTCGTTCGTGGTGATATTGTGGTTGAGCACTTCCTCGACTCAGTAGGTGGGTACCGTCACAAGGAGCGCCGTGATCGTCTTCTTGATATTCTCGACGTGGACCTCGACTGGCACATGCACACCATCTCGGATGGTGAGAGGCGGCGCGTGCAGTTGTGCATGGGCCTCATGCAACCGTGGGATGTCCTCTTGCTAGACGAGGTACGTAACGGCACGGGCTTTACCGTGCCGAGATATTTATATTGTTGATGGTAAAATATGGACGGCAAAGGTCACCGTAGATCTCGATGTGCAAGTGCGAGATGATCTTTTGACTTTCTTGAAAGAGGATAGCCAGCACCGCAATGCAACTATTCTCTGTGCGTCTGGCGAGTCCCTCATGTTATGCAACTAATACCAACCATGTTAGACGCCACTCATATCTTCGATGGGCTGAACGAATTCCCCACGCACGTAACTCACATGCGCCTTGGGAACTTTGTGATGAACGCAACCCCGTGGCCTCTACCTTCCATTGTTCCACAACCGGGTAACAGCGAACGAGCGCCGGACAGCGCATTGTTTCGAATTGCTCTGCAGTGGCTACGAGAAGACCGCGAAGACCGCCGAGAACTTGAGAAGGCTGGTCGAAAAACACGCGGGGCTAGACGCGGCCAGGTACGGTAGCGATATGATTATTTTGGGGGTGTACTCATGAAAGTGGTATGTGGTTCTAGGCCGTGCCATCAAGTTCCGAGGCGTTTTATAAAAAGTACGTGAATTATATAGTGCCGTACAGGGCAACCACGCACGCGGTAAATAGTAGCGCCAGGGTTGCATGGTTGCCCTGTACGCGGCACTGTAATGTACCTTCATGAGTTTTGACTGGGAGAGCTACAGATACGACTATAGTCACTAACACACTATGATTGAGGTCAAAAAATTATCGCCATGATATACAGTAACGCTAGCGATGGCGAATATGTACAGTAGAGAAACGTAGAAACGTAAATATTCCGCCAATCTACGCTATGATACGTGACAGAAGAGTAGACCCGAGCTCAGTTGTAGATGCGAAAATAAATTACGTAATTTTACTGGTGGCCAAGACCATGCTTTCCCTCACTCCCTCTTTTCTTCTTCTTGGTGTCATCACACCATACACTCTTTTTTCCCTTGCTCGACAGCTAACTCTGACCGTCATTTTCTGATCAGACTCTGCTGGATACCTCAGAGCCCTCTCTATCTGCACTTTCACTTCCTGACCACCCACACTCTTTTCCCCGTGATTGCTATGCGTTGGCACCATTTCGTGGCTCGAGATAACTGTATTCAATGCCCAAGTATTCCCCCCGTTTGTAACTGCGGACCTTCTCAGATCTGTGTTCAAATTGCACAGTATGTGTCCTAACTTTATATCCTCCACGCGCGTTTTTACGTCTACTTTCAGGAGCTGCAGCCAATGTAGCACCTCTAAATGTCAAGACCTGCCAGCTTCCACCAACTCTGGCCATGGGATCAGCGCAGGGGTGGTTGCAGGTGCAGTCGTGGGTTCCATAGTATTTTTGGCTCTTTCCGTCGGTCTTTTTCTCTGGTGGCGCCGCCGGAATGTGGCAGCCAGCCAACCTTCAGTACAAGAGGTCAAGGACATCCCAGCACCGGCCGACACTGTCCTCAATCGTCCCGATCCTACGGACAAGGTTGTCGTCACCCCTCCCACCGCCAATCCTCTTCCCAACGAGTCTGTCGTAAGAGTGTACGGAAACTCAGGCGCGACTATCAATCTTGACCCGACCTCGCAACCTTCGCCAGCTCGGTCCGACTCATCCCATTCGAATCCCTTCGGTGACAACCATTCCATTCAGACGACCTCCACTGGTTCCCAGTCAACGAATGTTATCCCTATTGCTTTCGTCCCACCCCCTGCTTCGGTGCTTCCGTCGGGATCGTTGCCCCAGGCAAGTTCGACATCCCTGTCACACAATTCACGTGCTCCCCGTGTTGAGCTCAATATGGATCACATGAACCTCTCTGTTGAATCCGTGCCTCTCAATTCGGCTTCCCCCTCTGGCGCTCCCACAATACCAGACAATAGTTCCTACATCACAAATGGTAGTTATGCCAGCGATGTTCTTTCAGAAGTGCCAACGATCGTCACTGGCAGACAGGTTGCGAGCGCCGCCAAGGCGGCCGTTGTGCCTGCCTCATCCGCAAGGAGCCTTACGTCACGCCCTTCTACCCGCTCTCCCCTCACTGCCTCGTCCTTCGGCCCACAAGATATACTGCAAGAGGCCGATGAGGGCCACCCGTTGCCTGACCTACTTAATCCGTTCGCCGACCAACGATCCTCTGAGGCTAGCAGCTCCATGGCGACACAGGGCTCTACGCAGGCACCCCAGGATTTAGGGATGACAGGTGATCAAGACCCATGGAATGCAGGCTCTGGCGTCAATGATTCGGATCGCCCATCAAGCACGTATACCCAGGCTGCCAGCGTCATCGGGGCGGACATTATGGATGCCACGCGTGTGCACCTCGGATTCACTCAGCCAGCGAGTGCTTCCGTTGCTTCCGTTTTCCATGCCACGCCATTGCCCAGTTCCGTCATGGGGGGTTCGACTACGTTAGTTCGTATGGCCAGTGGTCGCGTGGTTTCAAACCCTCTCCAACGTCAGCAAGAGTCTTCACTCGCGACTATGCAGGCCCAAGCACACCAGTCGGAGAAGGTCCAGGCGATTCCCCAGCGTATATCCATGAGTACGATGGCTTCAGGGGTGTCTGGTCGTGCAGATTCCATCCTTGAGAGTTTCACTTTTGTACCACCATCACCGATTTCTAACCGTCCACTACGCACTCCACCCCGCTCTCCACTTGTGCAAGAGACACACCATGCTCGGGAACCCCCTGCTCCCGTACAGGACGATGGTGTCCTAGAACCCCCGAATCGTCGAGTTCTTGGCATGTCTTCAGGGTCCCAACTCTCATCCATGTCTACGGGTCTCGGATCGTTCCCATTTCAAATTGACCATGGCAGCGAAGACCTGGCTGACGTTCCTCCCAGCGGACCGTTTATGGACAAGGACGAAGGGCGAGCGAGTCTTGACACGCTAACGCTCACTAGGGACTTGACATCGTCGTATCCGTCCTGATTTGATCGTCAACCGAAAGAGAGTTTCACAACGCTTGTGGATATCAAAAGCTAATTGTGCTCTGTTTGCAGTTACATCCTTGCATCAATTTTCTCTTCACCCGATACCTTCCTGACCCACTTTGTATCTCTCTACGAATGTAAACCGAATTGCTCCTTCATTACAATACTTTTCGCTCGGTTCCCTTTCTCTGTCAGACCGTCTGCGTCTTTATCTCGTTTCTTTTCACCGTATCGCGCCTGCCACGTTGCTCCTACCGCGCTTTCATTATTGATTGGTTTATTAGTTAGTATATTGCTGGATTATGGTATCTCCAGGTTTTATATCTAGATTGTTGCACGCAAGTCCTGCAACGCGTATATAAAATTGGGATCTGCTTACAGCGTCAGATATAGATATAACTTATGATGGATGTTGTCCCGGGCCATCCGAGTCACACTGACTCGCTCCCTCTTTTCAAATCCGCTGCCACATGTTCGATCTGGCTTTGCGATAGCGAACCATCTCGCCATCACGGCCATGACTACTTCAACGCGAGTTCTCGAATGCGACCCAGAGTCGATATCCTTCTCTGGTGACGAACCGATATACTCTGATCCAGAGACCGAGAATGCCATCAAATCCGCTGTTCAGCATTTGACAGAACGTCGCGTCGTCGCCTTTCCAACAGAGACCGTCTATGGTCTCGGTGCTCTAGCCCTCGATGCCTCTGCAGCGACCAAAATATTTTCCACCAAAGGCCGACCTTCCGACAACCCGCTAATCGTCCACATATCCTCCCTTTCGATGCTCAATTCCCTTCTCCCGCCCTCTTACACCCCTTCTCCCGCCTACAAAACGCTAATGCGCACATTCTGGCCCGGCCCTCTTACCCTTCTCTTCCCCGCCGACCCGTCCCGTGTACCACCTATCATCACAGCCGGTCATCCAACCGTCGCCGTACGTATGCCCGCGCATCCGGTAGCCCGCGCTCTCATCGCGACCACGGGCACGCCACTCGCCGCACCTAGCGCGAACGCCTCCGGAAAGCCAAGTCCGACACGCGCCGCGCACGTACTGCGAGATCTCGGTGGCACTGGTCGTCTCCCGCTCCTCCTCGATGGTGGTCTGTGCGCTGTCGGCGTCGAGAGTACTGTCGTTGATGGGCTGGGCGAGGACGGGGCCCTGCGCGTGTTGAGGCCCGGTGGCGCGACTGTAGAGGCGCTCAGGAGTGCGATAGGAGGTTTAGATGGGTCGGGTGGGTCGCAGCGACCGCATGTGCTCGTCCACAGTCGCGATTTTGTGCTGGAAAATCATGAGGTGAACGCGCCGACTACGCCTGGGATGAAATATCGCCATTATGCGCCCGCCGTCCCCGTCACGCTTCTTTACACTTCTACAACGCCGGAGATCAATGGTGATGATGGTGGTGGTGGTTCAATGCAGCACGTGGGGCTAGATGCGTTCTTTGGAGAGGTTGAGTATGGTACGTCTGGTCGTCTTGGTCTAATGGCGCAGGACGATTCGCCGTTGCTGGCCCATGCACAGAGTGAGGGGTCGCGGTGGGTCGCGTTTTCGCTTGGTGGGAGCGCGGAGCCCGCTCGCGCTGCGCAGCGTCTGTTTGAAGGCTTGCTTAGTCTAGAGGAACAAGGTGTCGAACGAATATTTGTGCAAGAAGTCTCGGAGGAGCGGGAAGGCCTGGCATTTATGAACCGAATTAGAAAAGCAGCGGGACGTCGTTGCGGATTGTAGATACATAGGTATGTGCGAATCTTATTGAATATCCTTGGGGTCTATACGCGTGACTCATTCTTTAATTAAGACAGTACAGTATTCTTATAGAAACTAATCGAATCATAGACTTGAAAGGGTCTGAAGTGTAATCTCCGTTATGAGCCGACGGCACTGCCGCATCTTCTTAGCCATCTGATAGTATTTATTTATCTCGTGGTAACTTCATGCCCTGGGCATCGGTTGGGGATAACTTCGTTTACAGATCCTTCCCTTACTTTGTTTGAGGTGTCTCATGATTAAGACGTACACTGCATTCGCCCTTGGCCACGTACTACGAACCTTAACTGCGAACCAAGGAGCCAGCATGCGGACCCGAACAAGGCCTCGATCCCGTCTCTTTAGACCACGCCTTCGCGTGAGAGGTTGCATTTACCTCATCTAAGGCGTTTGATTGGTGGCGACTACGATGCACGTGTCTGTGGTGCTGCTTGCAGTGCACATTCCAGCATAGAGAACCTCCATTTATCAGAACCAATGGAATCCCCATTATGATGCATGCACCAGACTCCAGTTCCTAGTTATGGAGATTGTCGCGACAAGAACAGCTGATACAGGTATGCCCTCTGCAGGCCCAAGTGAGACATGTCTCTATGGTACGATGAAAGCGCGGTAGGAGTAACGTGGCAGGGTGATACGGTGAAAAGCAACGGGTAAAGACGCAGCTGGTCCGACAGAGAAAGAGAACCGAGGGGAAATTATGAGCAATTCGGTTTACATTCGTAGAGATACAAAGTGAGTTAGGAAGGTATCGAGTGAAGAGAAAAAAAATGCATGGATGTAACTGTAAACAGTACACAAATAGCTTTTGATTTCCACCAAGCTTCGTGAAATTCTCTTTTGGTTGATGATCAAAATCAGGACGGATACGATGATGTCGAGTCCCTAGTGAGCGTTAGCGTGTCGAGACTTGCTCGCCCTTCGTCCTTGTCCATAAACAGCCAACTGGGAGGCATGTCAGCTGGGTCCTCGCTGCCATGATCAAATTGAAATGGGAATGATCCGAGACCCATAGACATGGATGAGAGTTGGGACCCTGAAGACATGCCAAGGACTCCACGATTCGGGGGTTCTAGGACACCATCGTCCTGTATGGGAGTGGGGGGATCTCGAACATGGTGTGTCTCTTGCACAAGCGGTGATCGGGGCGGGGTGTGTAGTGGGCGGTTAGAAATCGGTGATGGTGGTACAAAAGTGAAACTCTCAAGGATGGAATCTGCACGACCAGACACGCCTGAAGCCATCGTACTCATGGACATACGCTGGGGAATCGCCTGGACCTTCTCCGACTGTTGTGCTTGGGCCTGCATGGTCGCGAGTGAAGACTCTTGCTGACGTTGGAGAGGGTTTGAAACCACGCGACCACTTGACATACGATCTAACGTAGTCGGACCCCCCATGACGCTGGCAACCTGGGTATACGTGCTCAACGGGCGATTCGAATCGTTGACGCCAGAGCCTGCATTCCATGGGTCCTGATCACTTGTCATCCTTAAATCCTGGGCTGCCTGCGTAGAGCCCTGTGTCGCCATGGAGCTGCGAGCCTCAGAGGATCGTTGGTTGGTGAACAGATTGAGTAGGTCAGGCAGCGGGTGACTCTCATCGGCCTCATGCAGGATATCTTGTGGGCCGAAAGACGAGGCAATGAGGGGAGAACGAGTAGAAGGGCGTGACGTAAGGCTCCTTGCGGATGGGGTAGACACAACGGCCGCCTTGGCGGCGCTCGCAACCTGTCGGCCAGGGACGGTCGTTGGCACTTCTGAAAGGAGCTCGACACGGGGACCACGTGAATTGTGTACCAGGGATGTCGAATTTGCCTGGGGCAACGATCTCGATGGAGGCAACGAAGCAGGGACGAAGGTAATAGGGATAACATTCGTTGACTGGGAACCAGTGCCAGTGGAGGTCGTCTGACTGGAATAGTTGTCGCCGAAGGGATTCGAATGGGACGAGTCGGACCGAGCCGCCGAAGATTGTGAGGTCACGGTCGGGTCAAGGGGACGATTGAGGACAGTGTCGGCCGGTGCTGGGATGTCCCTGACCTCTTGTACTGAAGGTTGGAGGGCCGCCGGATTCCGGCGGCGCCACCAGAGAAAAAGACCGACAGAAAAAGCCAAAAACACTATGGAACCCACGACGGCACCTGCAACCACCCCTGCGCTGACCCCATGGTCAGAGTTAGGTGAAGATGGCTGGCCTTGATCTTCGCATATAGCGCTGCTACATTGGGAACAGTTCCTGAAAGTAGACGTAAAACGCGCGTGGAGGTTATGAAGTCAGGGGATACATACCGTGAAGTTTGAACACAGACCTGAGAAGGTCCACAGTTACAAACGGGGGAAATACTTGGGCATTGAACACAGCTATCCCGATCTACGAGATGGTGCCAACACATAGCAGTCACAGGGAAAAGAAAGAGTATGGCCAGGAAGCGAGGGTGGAAAGGGTTTTGAGGTATCCAGCAAAGAAAATGACGGTCAAGGGTTAGCTGAAGAGCGAGGAAAAAGAGAGGGTATAAGGTGAGATGGGACACCCCACCAATGAGCAGGGAGCTTCTACACATTCATCTAACTTTACATGATAATCACAGAAGTCCGTGTTTCCTAGGCAACCCAATAAGCATGTCGTTCGCAGATTTTCCCTCACGATCTGAACGGTGTTGTAAGTATTGGTGCCGGCTGCAGTACAGCAGTGTCATGAGTCTTCCGGATTCCCTCAGATACCATCCTGAACTCTGGAATTCCATGACACACGGCAAGCAACATCTCGTTTGTCATCGTTCTGCTGCTTTTCCGGTTCGTCCGCGGTAATAATTAAATGGGCTGGCTAATCCGCGTTCTAGGTTGCGTGGTTTTGGGGCATTGGGCGCACGAGGTATTATTTTGGGCAGGGGTCGAGGCCGTCGAGTGGCAGGGCAAAGTTGTGTGAGATAGTGTAACAATTGTTGAACGCCGGACCGAAGCATAAGCGCACATTGCCCCATAACCTCCACTGCCGTCCTTGAAATTATCGATCCCACACTCTTCCCTCCTTCAGACAACGAGACTCAAAAGGTACCAAAATCCGCAGACTACAGCACAAATCAAGATCCAGAGAAGAAAACAACGCGGTCGGCGCGCAAACGCAAGAACGGCGGGGCACGTAGCTATCCAGCGAAATCGCCGGATGGCTCTCTCGAGCATGGTCATGCGCAGTCGTGTGAAAGCACCGAAACACAGCCTGCAGTCGATGCTCAGGAGAACAATGGAGGGTCCTGTGATGGCGCCAAGGGGAAGAAGAAGCGACGGGCAAAGAAAAATAAGGACAAGGAAGCATGGATTCAGTGCCGCCCTCGCGCGATAGTCCGTGCGCTGTCGGCATCGAGAGTACTGTCTTTGATGGGCTGCCAGGCGGACGGGGCGCTGTGCGTGTTGAGGCCTTGAGGCCCGGTGGCATGTGCTCGTGCACCGTCACGATTTTGTGCTGGAAAATCATGAAGCGCACCGACTACGCCTGGGATGAAATATCGTCATCTTGCGCCCGGCGTGTCCGTCATCTACACCGCCGCCGGAGATCGGTGGTGATGGTAATAGCGGTGGTGTGGTGGTTGTTCAACGCAGGACGTGGGGCTAGATGCGTTCTTTGGAGAGGTTGAGCATGGTACGTCTGGTCGTCTTGGTCTAATGGCGCAGGACGATTCTGGCCAGTGCGCGCCGGTGTGAGGGCCAGGGGTCGCGGTGGGTCATATTTCCGCTTGGTGGGAGCGCGGAGCCCGCGCACCGTCTGTTTGAAAGCTTGCTTAGTTTAGAGGAACAAGGTGTCGAACGAATATTTGTACAAGAAGTCGCGGAGGAGCATGAAGGCCATGAACCGAATCAGAAAAGCGGCGGGGACGTCGTTGCGGATAGTAGATACATAGGTATTGCAAATCTTCTTGAATCTCCCTGGTGACCTGGTCTACACGCGCGCGTGACTCACTATGTTCTGTATTCTTATAGAAATTGATCAAATCATAGACTCGGAATGCGTCTGAAGCGTAAGTTAACCTCTGCTATGAGCCGAGGCACCACCGCATCTTCTTATTATCTGTATCTATCTCGTGGTAACTTCATGCCTGGCCCGGGGCATCGGTTGGGGATAACTTCGTTTACAGATCTTTCCCCGCACTTTGTTTGAGGTGTCTCCATATGATTATGGGCGTGCATTTGCTCTTGGCCACGTACTACGAACCTCACTGCTAACTAAGGTGCCAAGTCTGCGGACCCGAATAAAAGCGTTCCGAGTCCCCGTCTCTTTAGACCACGCCTTCGCGTGAGAGGTCGCATTTACCTCATGTCTATTTTAAGGCGTTTTGATTGGTGGCGATTACGATGCACGTGTCTGTTGTGCTGCTTGCACATTCCAGCATGGAGGACCTCTATTTATCAGAACCAACCGAATCCCTAGTACTATGATGCCCTTGCAAACGCATTGACCAGACTCCCAGTTCCTAAAGACATTCCTACTTGCTTATGACACTTTCTTGATTGTCGGTGTACTTGTTGCAACGCACCGCGCGAGCTCAAGTAAATCCTTCCCCACTACATCGTTCAGGGTTATGGGGATTGCCGCGGCAAGAACAGCTGATACAGGTATGTCCTCTGCACGCACCATTTCCCCCGCCATGTGCTAAGTACTCGATGACCAGTTTCCAAAAGGGTTGCTTGCCAACTCAGTTCAATAATCAACTCTACGTAGCTGAGGGAGGGTGGAAGTATTGCAACGACCTCTTACAGCGTAATCGACGTGTCATCCAATTCGATCGGTGTATGAGTGCTTTTTCCAATATTGTGGTGTTTATTGCCCGGGCCGCCGCATTGTCTACGCTGACGATATCTTGCCCTGTGTTCTACTCATTCCCTGTGCGTACAAGCGTTTGTTTCTTTCAAAGCGGAATGGCCATGCCGTCTACTCCGAGGTCTAGGGATAATCTCCCTTTCGTCAGAGCAAGTTGCCGATCTGTCTTGAAAGACTTCGTGATGCCACGAGCAAGATATGAAGTTCCATGTCCGACTGTCTTTCATAGTCTCCCCGATCCTTTGCATAAAAGAAAAAGAAAGGTGACTCTGTATCCTCCTCCCCCCATCGTCCATCCTATCCTTTTCGTTCACCTTTCAGCCTTTGACTCGGGAACATGAACCCGTCAATGTCGTCGCAATACCCTTTTTCATTCTTCTCCCCGACTCCGGACCCTGCCTCGTCTGCAGCTCTCCAGACCACATCTCCTTTCATTGCTAGTACCCAGGCCCCCAACAGTCTATACTACCCCTCGCGCAGCACCCGCTGGCCCGGCGCTCAAGATCCCTCTTTTGTCCAGAGCTCTCCGGGTCCAACGAATACTATGCCAAGTATCTCGGTCCAGCAAGAGTCGCAAGCGCAGGCCCCTTTTCAAGCTGTCGACCTTAGTCTTTCACGCTTGACCAATGGCCCCGCGGCCCTCTCTCCGCACTCCCAGCATCCTCCACTCCTTTGCAACGATTCTTTCGGTACAGACCTGAAAGAAAGGCGTCCTCCACGTCCTCCTAACGCCTTTATCCTGTTCCGCTCCGACCTTTTGAAACGAAAGTTCGTCTTCAAGGGTCGGGAGACCCGTCAGCACAAGCTCAGCATCATCGCAGCGAAATGCTGGGACAAACTTACGCGGGAAGAGAAAAAGAAATGGTTCTTGGAGGCAGAGCGGGAGAAGAAAGCGCACGCGATTAAGTATGCCGACTACCGGGCCCAGTCCCACTCTCTGTCACGCGGCGCACGCGCGAGATCGAAGGACGAGTCCAGAATTATGGCGTCGTCACCCATGGACTCGGAGCAAGAGCGTCTCGGTCGTTTGGCAGACATGGCATACAAGGAGATTATCAATGATGTTCCTTCACAACTTAAGCGCGAAAGCACAATCTCACCCTCCCCCTGCATGACAGCCGCCCCCGCTTCGGGAACTCCCATGTCATCTCCTCAGGTCCCGTGGAACGATGTATTTACTTCAGATTGTTATCGAGAGCAGGGACAGCCATCTCCTCAAGCTTCACTGGCATTCTCGTCCCCCGCAGGGGAAGAGGGTCACCTTTCTTTGACAACGAGTAGCGCCAGCGACTTCAGTACTTTTCAAGACGCTCGCATGTTCCCTACCGTAAGCCACTTTACCGCATCACTTGCATCTCTTGATATGATTTCTCACCCGCAATTTTTTTCCCGTTATCCAGACTGGTTTTGTTGGCACACCGTATGCTGCGACTATTGCCCGACCTACCTCTCGTCTGATGCGCCCGACTGCGAGTAGCTTTTCCGGAACGACAGCACGACAAATAACTACTTTTCCGTCGGCATTGATGCTCCAGGGTTCTACCTCGATCAATGAGCAAGAACTCTACTAATTCCTTTACGATGGTTCAGTAATTCGCTTCCTCACGACATCATCCTTTCCGGTTTGAGCGGTTTCTCGGGCTTGGCGAATGCCTCAAATTGACCGCTACTTGCGGTTCAAGCTGTCCGCGTCTGCCGCCTCACATTGAATACATTATTTAGGAGCATATTAAAACTATATCATCGAGTTATGTACCACAGGCTTCTCTCGCCTTTGCCAGTGCTTCGGTTTCCCTATTTGCAATATACTGGTAGAAACGCTCGCATACATGATTACATGTATTTAAAATTTTGTGTATTTTGTGCCATTCTAGCCTGACCGCGTGTTTTGATAACTGCTGGAGGGACAATACGCCTGCAACGATATGTGTATACCCAATTTCGGGTTGCCATCCTGATGCGCGCGGTCCGGAAAGGCACTGGTCTTGGATTGACAAGATTACATAATCGATATTTTCTTAATCCCGTTTCTTTCCCTTGGGATGATTACTTCAAAACGCAGGACGCCTACGACAGACGATCTCTTACGATGGCAGGAAGAGCCACAGAAAAGACATAAGCGACCGTATTTCTCACGAGGAGACGAAGATGAAGACAGCGATGTGGGCGAGGATGACGATTTTGACTCCGAGGGGGATTCCGGGGTTGAGGAGAGCACAGACTCTGAAATTGGCAAAGAGAGCTCTCTCATGGAAGATGATGCCATTGGCCGTTTGGATGAGAGCTCCCGTCTTTTCGGTTCTCGTGTGATGGTGAAGCCCCGGCTTGTCCATCAACGTCCCTTATCCTCCGCGGCGGCGGGCAAACCTGTGACATTCTCATCGCTGGGTATATCAGCTCCGCTACTTTCTGCACTGTCGAAGATGGCCATCCAAGCACCAACCGAGATTCAACAGGTCTGCATACCACCTCTTCTTGCAGGTCAATCGCTTTGATTCTTGGTTACTTGGCTATCGCTGATGATGACTATTTTTGTTTTTAAGGTAGAGATTGTATAGGGAACGCAAAGACAGGTTCCGGAAAGACCATCGCATTCGCATTGCCTATCCTGCAAAAACTTTCTGTCGACCCTTACGGTATCTTTGCACTTGTGCTAACTCCAACAAGGTATCGTATTTTGCTCGTTATTTCCTCCCCCAATTTTCTTGATAGTCATAGGGAGCTTGCCTTCCAGATTGCAGAACAATTGGTGGTGCTTGGTTCACCACTCAATGTTCGAACTGCCGTTATTGTGGGCGGAATGGATATGATAACACAAGCTATTGAGCTTGACAACCGGCCACACGTGGTAGTTGCCACTCCGGGACGACTCGTAGATCATCTTCGAAGTAGTACAGCAGAGTGGGACTTGTCAAGGGTTAAGTTTCTGGTATGCGTAACGATTCCACCAAAGCATGTTGCGGTTTATTCACAGATTCACAGATTCTTGATGAAGCAGACAGGCTCCTCGCGCCAAGTTTCGCGAACGATTTGGCTCATATATTTGGTGTTTTGCCCAAGGACCGCCAAACAGCGCTATTCACGGCAACATGGACGCCATCGATTGACTCAATAGCCGATGCACCACCGAAACCCGGAAAGCAGAAGCCGTTTGTTCACAAAATAACGTCGACGTAGGTAACCTTTATCTTTCACGTGTCCCTGAACTCATTGACTTTCTCAAGAGTCGAAACTGTCGAAACTCTGAAACAGTATTACGTACTTGTCCCTTCTCATGTCAGAGAAAGTTATCTCTTTTATCTCCTTTGCAATCCTCCGGAGTCAATAGCTCATCTTCGACGGCAAGCACCTGAGCCTGTCAGACGCTCTCAAACAACCACCCACAAGAAGGTTTCCGCAAAAAACGTAGGAAGTGATGCAGAATTCCTCCAACCACCACCAACGATTATATTCTGTGCCAAAGCCCGTACAGTGGCGTACCTCACTTCCCTGTTACAAACACTTGGTATTCGTAGCACCGCATTGCACTCGCGGCTCACACAACGCGATCGGCTGAATTCTCTCTCACTCTTCCGTTCCTCGGTAATTCCGGTGCTTGTATCTACAGACGTCGGCGCGCGGGGATTGGACATCGCAGACGTCGCTTTGGTCATGAACTGGGACTTGCCAGATGAACCGGAAGCATATACACACCGAGTAGGGCGAACTGCACGCGCAGGGCGTGGTGGCATAGCATTCAGCTTCGTTTCAGAAAACGATGAGAACAGAGTTCTAAGGATAGAGGAGCGTATTGGTGAGTATATGCGCGTTTAATGATGTCTCGATTACTATATGTTATTAGCAACGCGACTGGTGGAAATGGACCTTCCCGAAGACAAAGTTCTCGAGAAGCTTAATAAGGTCTCAACTGCGAAGCGACAGGCATATATGGTCAGTAAGCAGCGGACTGGTGATCCTAGAACCTAATATTGCTTCACAGGAGCTATTCGATACAAAGTTTGGGCAAAGGGAAAAGATCAACAAGGCAAAGGCAGCCCGAAAGCCTAGCTAGATAGCGCCCACAATCAGACAAGACATAAATTTCCGCGATGTCGAAGGCGGTCTGGAGCTGACGGCCTGGTAAAGACATGGCATACTCTTGTATGTACTAACGCTGTTGGGGGACGCTGTTGAGATTCCGCTTACGCCCAATGTTTTTGGCCATTGAGCTCAATCATACGGCCGAAGGTCCGTGCTAAAGTGGAGTGAGAGGATGGGACAGTAAAGAGAGCCATTTCACGACCCATGACCAACATGTTAGCATAGATCTACTGGTGCGGTGAGACCGGACCGATGGAGAGAGTTGCTTAAGATGGTCGATCCGATCCGCTTTAGTTTGACTCTTTACGGCTTTACTTACGGCTCCCCTTTTTCCCATCACCCCCTTCCTATTTTATCCCCTACATTAACTTGTCCACTTTCTGAAAATTTTCACTTTCACTTTCTCCATCTCGGCAGATGGACGCAAACGAATGGGACTCAATTTTGCAGTTTGTGGCCGATGGGCTTGCTCAAGATGCTACTCCTTCCGCTGATCAACCTGTATCCAGCGTCGTGCGACCTCCTCTGTCGAGGTCAGTGTCGACAGCTCAAGTACCTACTCCTCCCGTACGTAATCCTTTTGTTTAACTTCGCAAGTCCAAGTCATCCACCTCACCCTGCCAGATTTCCGTCTACGGGACGCCGGCCGAAGAGAGGGAGCAAACAATGATCTCCGTCTCGACCACCTTCTTTCCTGGCGCGGAACTCGATGCTTTACCGACAGACCTCATTATCGTTTCCTCTGATTCGGTCTTCTTCTATGTTCACACACACAAACTACTCGCTGCGTCTACCAACGGGTTTAACTCGCTTCTTCCACTGAAGGAACTGGACCGGCCAGAAAGAGCAGGAAACATTCTCCCCTCGCATATCGACTCTGTCGTCCTCAACGTCCTGCTGCATACCGTCTACAATATGTCAGCAGTACACTATGCACCGCACCCGGAAGCAGTCATCGCAGCCGTGGAATCTTTGGAGAAGTATGGTTTGTCAGTGCAGACCTATTTAGCGCCAGGCTCGCCCCTCTCCACGCTTTTCCTCGGCACGGCTCCTCAAGCACCTATTGAATTTTATGCGTTTGCTGGAGCATATGACCTAAATCACCTCGCAATTCCAATTTCCAGCTTCTTATTGTCATATTCGCTCGCTTCACTTACGGATGAACTGGCTGTCAAAATGGGCCCCCTCTATCTCAAACGGCTCTTTTTCCTGCACCTCGGCCGCGTAGAGGCGCTCAAGCGTCTGCTGCTGCCACCTCCACAGGCACATGGGCCTACTGCCAATTGCGATTTCACCGAACAGAAGAAGCTTACCAGGGCCTGGGCGCTTGCCTCTGCTTATCTTGCGTGGGACGTGAGACCGGGTGAGTCGCTAAATACTAATCACACGGAAGCATCTATTGATTCCGCACACAATAGATCTGTCGACGCAAGCGATAGAGATAGCACTGCGTCCATTAGGAGATTACCTTGCATGTGACCAATGTAATCAGCTCTTACGGGAACGGATAAACAACTTGGTTGCACTGTGGTCTATCGTGAAAGTATGTTGCCTTTTCCTTATCGAATCAATACTTATTACATTTTGCTACACCAATGATAGAGAACGGTGTAGTTTAGTTCGGACTCGTCTCCAGATTTCGTCACAAAGCATCACACCCGAGAAGTCACCCCTGAATTACTCTTGTCAGCCAGGCCTTTTATCAGCATTATACGTTCATGTGCATATTTTTCGTCTTACTTTTCAGTTCTCCCAACCAGCATTCACGTTGTCCATGTACTTTCTCCTCAGCACCGTACACGCATCGCATTTCCTTGTACTATCATTTCCATCGCATTCATTCACGTATGTTATTCCTCCATCCTCCATCCTCTCCCCCCCTGCAGATTACATATAAAAGATACAGGTATATCATGTACAATCATGAGTCGAGCAAAGAGAACACTGCCGCGGGCATAGGCCATATAGCAGGCCAACTCAGATATCATACTAGGAATGAACAAACCATGGGCCAGAGAAAGCACGTTCTGATCAGAACCTAGTGTGGGAAATAGAGTTGACGAAAAGAAGAATCGTGAGTGTGAGAGCGCGTGGAGCCATGTAGAGATGAGAGAAAAAGATGTCCATTTAAGAGTACTAGTAAAAGATAGCCACTCGGAGTCCCCGGATCCCGGTTGCCTGGGATTATTTTACCTCAGATTCAGGCAGAGATTTCAATCATGCCGAGTCTCCCTAGATACGATGCCTAATCTCTAATGGCTCCGAGTTTCGTCTGTAGTCACGTAAAAACCGGTACAGGGTAGATCGTGCCACTGAAGTTTAGCGGGTTTGAAACATAGAATCTGATTGATATTCATCTGACACCATGCGAAAACGCGGTGACCTCGACTTCTTCCTCAATCAAGAAAGCCAGGGTAGCACTGATTACTCACAGGTTTGAGCGCCACCCGCTCAGCAAGGTATATCGCAGCAGGTACCGATACAGAGCCGGCGCAGTGCGCTCCAGCTCCGCCGGCTCTGCATCGGTACTCGAAGAATGCATCCGCAGTACGCTGTATCGGGACATTGGAGTCTCATGACCGCTGACTACCTACGTTAGTGTAATAACCCAATTTGATATTTGTCCTCATGAAGCGATATGGAGCCGACCTCTGCTGCTGGATGGAGAGCGACGCAATGATTATGAGGCGCGTCTAGGCGAGCACACTCTTTAGCGCTTTAGCTGCCATGTGGCGACCCACCGTGGACTTTTCGCCCACGTGGGCCTACCTTCCCGGCCGAGCATTTTCGGTCTCGTACGCCCTGTGCCACACGGACATTATTCACTGACCCAATGAGGTGCGATATCACGGCGATCATTAAGGGGTGGAAGCTATGAATAGAGATGTGATAGTTTGGGATTGTTGCGCCCAAGAGTATGTCATGGGCCATAGCTTAAAGCCTGCCACGGAGGAGGAATCCCTCCCTCAGCTCCGATACAGCAAGTTCAATGCAAGGATGTGATAACAATGATAGCGATGACGAAATGGGAGTGACTCATCCGGGTACACAGTTATCTGTTGCGGTCTTCCACAGGTACTATACTGGCCGTGTATGCAGGGTACGGCATCCCCAGTCCTAGCTTCCGTCCCCGTCCCTCATGCATGGCACTGGAAAATAGGTTGAAGTACCCATGATAGGCATCTCGCGGCTCATGATGGGGGTAAGCAAGGTACTGGGTATATAAATTCACCTTGAGATGTCACGGTGAGGAGGATGCCATTTCTCAGCACGACCTCTGTTCAGGGTTCTGGCGTATCATTGTTTGCAGATCAGCAGTTCGACGAGGCTTACAACACCACGCTGATTGAAAAGGACCTCCCTCATGTTCCTTGGGGTCGCATAGACTACATGAACGTTACCCATCTCACCACTAAATGGGCCGTTTGGAAGTGCGGCGCTTTGTTTATTTACTTTGTTCCGCCTACTAATGTTGGATCTCACATAGCGCACCCGTACTCGTTGCCGTGTCTGACAGAGGGAAATCTCTTCGATTCTGGCGCGCCACCCAGATCCGACTGAGGGCTGAAGCGTTACGCGAATACTTCAAGTCAGGAATGTGGGAACATACCCCACCATGGCAAACCAGCTTCGCTCCAGGTAGCAGCAGGTAGGGTTTTTTCTGGTCGTGCAAATGAGAAGTGTAACTCACTTCATTTCAGAGAGTTCGTTATGGAATGGCAAGCTATCGTCATGACCAAGTCTTACCCGCGTTCTTCTCCGATAAACACTCTACATCATATCTGGTGTTCTTGGTAGCTTTATTATGAATTTAGTTCACCGCGGAGGGAAGTCAGACTCTGCCAAAACTGACCCCGTACCGGACAATACTCAAACGACGGTGACTGGTTCGAGTACGGCCGTTGCACCTTCTGCGACAGCGACAAGCGCCACTCCAGTGAAGGGGAAAGGGAAAAGGGGCAAAAAGTAGCTGAGTCGAGTGAACAATGCTCGGCACCAACTAAGGGTTACGCTGTCTTGGGATTTGTTCAAGTAGCTTGTATTTCAAAATGATAAGGGACTTTAGTCTCAACAGTGTTCTGTCTAAGTCATAATATTAGATGAGTGGTGAGGTGTAAGGTAGGGCAGGGACAGAAGACAGAGGCTGTATGTCTACTCCTTATAGGAATACTCGAACTTTGGTTGGTCCTTGCGACGCCAAAGCTTGCGTCTTTTCAAGGAGCGTCAGAAGGACGAGTATGTATATTCATTGAAAACTCACTTTTTCTTGGTAGGAACATGTTCCGCAAATACCTCCAACACAATATTCCTTTTTGAACTCGCAGATGAATCGTGGATCCCACAACTCACTGGCAACCCCAAGGTCCTTGCAACAACGCATTAGCGCGTTGCTTTTACAGGCCTCGGTTGCTGTGGGAATTCCAGAGGGGTCGAAGTACTCTTGTTCACCGCGGGCGATACCAACGAGCCTGCCAAAAAAAAACAAGGTTTGAGTTTAATATCTCAGAAATACGGCGCCCACTTACCGCCCAAGACAAACCAGAGCATGCTCCCGGCTAACTATCTTTGGACCAACATTTGTTTCGCTACGAGGAGCCAAGCCCCAGCCACCAGGACCGAAAGCCCTGTTCAAAATCCTGCGATATTTGATTTCTGGGAGGTAAATCATGCCGTCTTGAGGTTGATGTTTCGTCAGCGGCAGCGGCAGTCATGATATCTTACAAAAGGACGTACCAGGTTTCATCTCAATATCAAGGGGGTCGATGGAAGCCAGAAGGATGTCAGCCACCTCAGGGGGCAACGGTTAGGTCGATAACCCGTGGTAGCTGCGTGACCAGTCTGTACTGCCAGCGGGAGGGGCATCAAGCAGTGGAGGGAGAGTCAACGCGCCAGAAGAGGGTATGCTCTCGGCGGGGGTGTTGTTGATGATCTCACTCTGGTTGGCAATGTTGGCTTCAGTGTCGGTCAGATAGCTGTCCACTGTCTCGGCGTTGCCATTCGTAGAGTTGGTTTGACTGGTATTGAGACGAGCAGGTAGTAGTGTGTTTTTGATAAGGGAGGGTCTGGACCTAGACAGGATATAGGACGTGCTTCGCAGCGCAGCAACGCGGTGTAAGCATCACCGTATAGATGAACTCCGGGCCCGGGCCGAGACAGAGACGCCTCGGTCCGAGCTTTCCCCATAGCCGTACCCTAGCGATATCTACTGTACCATGTCGTGCCGACTATTTGCTGCTTTTCGTTTTTGCCGTTCATGTAATAGCTTGCAACTGGTTCAACTCTGGCCTTGCTCTAGGATCAACGTTGAGAAGTCGTTGAGCGAAAGCCCGTAGCCTTGTTTTCTGTGCGCCCTCATAGATGGGAAAATAGTTTGCGAAGTATTCGATCATCCGCCCGCAAGCCCACCGATCAGCCAGGATTGGGCTGTACCACTGGATCGGCCCATTTCCAGACCCAAGCTCGGGAGCGATCCATGGTGGTGTCCCACACCAACCTTCCGCCATTGTTTCCTTGCTTTCGACATACAGGGCCAGGTCGAAGTCGATGATGAACAACTGCGGCGACACTTGCGACTCGGGTTTCATATCCACGACCACGTTATCGGGTTTGAGGTCACAGTGCGCAACGTTGTGCCGATGCAAAAAAGCCACGCCCTCAATGAATTGAAGACATAGGGATACAACATCGTCATGACGGTCGCCGAATTGCAAAACTTCATGAAGTGGAGACATCCAGGGCAACACGATGATCATTTTTTCGATGCTGAGGTTGATGACGTCAAGCAATGGGATGGTATGGTTGGACGACTCCTTGATACCACTTAAGTGGTGCAAGAATCGAAGTTCGTTGGAGCCAACAATTGTCTTGAGGACAACAAGGACACCACTTCGTGAGGTCGCTTGGCACATTGTAGGTTTGAGCTTCGATGAACCGCTTGTCAGACCAAATGTCTCATGCAGCGGCGAAAATTACACTTACAGGAGTCATAAGCGTGACTTCCTCTGATATCGGCTGAGCGGGTGTATATCCCGCTCTCGCAACTTCCCTCATAACTGATGGATTGTCCAAGCAGTCTTCCTCCCCACCCTGAACGGATGTATCGGGATTGCGCTTAGATTTCTTGGAGTTCCTTTGGGCCTCATCGTATTTTCGCTTTGAACCTGTCCATGTTTTATATTGTTTTTGGGCTACCTCCTGCTTCGCGTCAGCCAATCGACGTTGAGGTTCATGCAGACGCGAATCTCCATCCATTGCGTCAGTAAAGAAGTTGTACATTTGAAAGATGAACTCGAACGCGGTTCGAGCTTCTCTTAAATCGAAAATTTCGGTGACATATTCAACCTTGAAAAGTGTTGCATTAGCCATCGCAATCCTGTCAAGACCAGTTGAACACTACCCTGGTGGACCTCACGTTAGGCTGGCACAGAATGTGCTGACGGGCACTAAAAAACTTGTCGATGTAAACGGCCATAATAACGATCGGATCTCCGTTCGAGGGCCCTCGCAGCCAGTTGCCTATTCGACAAAGGCAAGCGGCTTGTAAAAGCATACGATATTCATCACCCTCATTGCGTTGGGAGTTAACTTCCAGGAGGATGTGTGGAAAATCCCTGATAGACATGTGGAAGTCATTACGGGGAGTGTAACTGTAAAATGTTTTTGATGCTTCAATCACAAGGGGAAAAGGAAGAGATTTCTGACTGTCGCATCAAATTAGGAAACGTAACCATGATGATGTGAAAAAAACTCATTACTGACAAAGCACACTTGACTTCCGGAAACGATCCAACCTTCAAGAATTCCATGAGGAACGAACGTACTTGCGATTCTTTATTCTCCTCGTAATGTTCTCTGTTTTTTAGCTGCTGGTTGCCGAGGACGCCACAATAGTGGAAGAGTTCAGCTACTGTTACTCGGTCCAGTTCCGGAATGTCGGATTCCGCCGAGTGGGTGGCGTCGATATCGAGATATGGGTGTAAAGACTGGCGGATCGTCGAACAGGATTCGAAAATCTCCTGGAATTTCGCATATAGCGGAACTACGAAAATCAGGTAGTCTGCAACAGCGGAGTACTGCACGTACCTCTTCAGTACCCCTGTAAACATAACGCTTACGCCCTAGACGTCCCTGAAAATCGTCAAGAAATTGGGATGATTCAGTTTGTTCGACCTTGTTGGGGTACAGATCATCTTTACATAGGCAATCCCAGCGATCCCGACTTCGAACCTTCATCGTAAACTCGGCTCTATTCGCCAATGCTGGGACCATATCAGCCATCCTTGGTATCGATCGGGCTAGAGGTCACACAACGTCTTAAGAATGAGCGTGGATTGACACATGGTAAACAGCAAGACGCACCAGAAGGAAGCTCTACAATAATGTGTAGATGGCCGGGGATAGGTAGTCTGGTCATAGGCCAATAATTGGAGATGACTTCGAACTCGTCAAGTTCCTCTGACTCCAGCACGTCTTTACCAATGAGGTTCTTCCGCTCTTCCTTTCCGGGGCGTGAGAGATCAACCTGCAGGAGAGTGGGTTGTGCTGTCACTGGCCATGATCACCCTCACCTTCCAAAGGGTAAGATCCGTCGCATCAACGCTATTGAGCACCCCGTTCTTGCGCTCATCCTTGATGAGCTTTTTCAGCTTCATTATGGACTGACTCCCGGTTAGCGTGACTATGAATGGTGAAGATTCGCCTTCAACGAGGCATATAATATCACGAGGAGCGTCGTCGTTCATAGAGGACTGTTGTGGTTTTCGAGCGTGGTCAGAGTCGGAGAAAGGAATGTGGTGCATGTGTGATGTGTGGCAACTTAACAACGACAATCAGTGACCAACAAGTATCAATAAACATCAACAGCCTCGTATATCACCGCCACGCCCACTGATTGCTCACAGGTTCGAGCGCCACCCGCTCAGGGTATATAGCAGCAGGTACCGGTGCAGAGCCGGCGCAGTGCGCTCCAGCTCCGCCGCTCGGCATCGGTATCTCGAAGAAGGCATCCGCGGTACGCTGTATCGGGACGGGACGGGACTGATTGGAGTTACTGAGGGAGGCTAATGAAAAGGCTACAGTCGAATCCCTCTTAAGTCATAGCTCCGAAATGGCATAATTTCTTATATGTATACTTTTGGTTCACACCGTGGTAGCGGGAAATCGATTGCTTAAGTCATAACTTTCTGATAAGTCATAAGTCATAGGGTCTGCTGGAAAAGCATAGATTTTGAGGTCTTTATGAGCAGTGTGACGCAGCTGTGAACGTTTTCATGCAATGCAACGTAGGGATGCGGGCTAAACACGTTTTGGCGAAATATGATTCAATTCAGTAAAAAATTGGACGCGGCGACCTGTCATCGGAAAAAACTGAAAACCAGAAACTCTCACTTGACTATGGGACAGGAAATCCAGTCAAAGTCCTCGAGAGAGCTGAAGGTCTTAGAAATCCGTATCAAGGCAAAGCGTCATGATCTGATGTCCAAGTGGCTGAGAAGGCTGTCGCGGCTGCCCTTGACGACCTTGTGTCAACAGGTGCACTCCAAGCTAGGAATAAAATGGACATCGAGAACCTTCTCAACCCAACAGAGGAGTCTCAGAACATGCAGGAAACGTCCGACAAGGAGATCTTTGACGCGGTGATGGAATGCAAACATGCGCGAGAAAATGCACACAACACAGGCGGTGAGGATGTGGACGACACATCGCTGCATCGCCACGTGAACCTCTTCCTTCACGCCGTGAGGTGTGGCATGCTGCATTGCTCATCAACCAGTATGCCCAGAACATCGGTGATCCACTTGCACGTAGGGTGGAGGCAGTACTTGGCTCACTAGGACGTCATACCCATTATGAATCTCAGCTTGATAAGGTGGACTCGAAAATCACTGATTTTTTCGAGCGTCAAGATAGTATAATTTTTTCATAATTTTTAATGAATTTTCTTTGTGCCATTCTATAATGACATACTCTCCGGTAAGTCATACCCTGGAGCATCCACGGAGGGGTATGACTTATGAGAGATTCGACTGTATGTCAATTGTGGGTCCAGTGAAGAACGCCGGGCATTCCCGGCGATCACAGGCACGTTCCTTTTCTCTTCATGCCGCGTCACGTCGACCTCGTTCTCGTCTTCAGAGCGGCCTCTCCCTCTCATGGCTCCCACGTCTCAAAGCAAAAGCTCAGGCAAGATGCCCAGGACGCCGAAGACCAGTACACGCATCTCCTCACCACCCTCCGCAATGCCGGTCTCTATGCCGTGGGCAGGCGGGGCGAGCATCAGGGTCAATTGATCCTCCTCGTCTCCTGTTCAATCCACCGACTCCGCCAGCTCATGCATTGTGAACGGCAAGACCTTTCTTTCCTGCATACTCCGTTCCCCCCCTCTCAACTTGTCATCTCTACAGCCATTCAGACTTCGTGCACGGCCTCTCAACCTGTGCTTCAGATGTCGATCCAGAAACCATCAACCCTGCCGAACGCCTACGCCTTGTACACTCGTATGTTACATCCACACCCTCAGACGGAGGTCTTGGCATCCACCCAGACAACAACGCTTGGTCTCGCGTAGAGTCTATCATGGCCCTTCACGACCCTGAATTTAACCATCGTTGGATTCACTCCTTCGCAAAGACAATCGATATTGGCCCTAAACAAATTGATATCATTCGCAGTCAGGTATGTGCTTCCATCCCGAACCATTTGGTGTCCCCTCACGCTTGCAGTTCGGAGACGCCGTCGCTCTATATTTCGCTTTCCTTGTCTTCCTACACTCATAACCTCATCTTTATCTCCGTCGCTGGCCTCGTAACCTACTACTTCGGCCATTCCTATTCGATCAGCTATTCCTCCCTTCTCTTCCTCTGGTCTGTCTTCTTTGTTGAATACTGGCGCATCCGTGAGCGCCTTTATGCTGCCGCCTGGTGCTCGCTAGGCTCAGTTCGTGTCGAAAAACATCGCCCGAGATATATCGAGGGCCATCGCTGGTGGATGCGTGAACTCAAGATCCTTTTTAGCGTTCCTGTCATTATGCTCTTTGCGAGCGTCCTTGCCGTCCTCCTCACCGCCATCTTCGTATTCGAGGCTTTCGTCGCCACCCTTTACACCGGTCCTGGTCACCAATACATAGTACGGCAATCATTTTATATGATTCCCGTCGCGCCATATTTAACTGTTTCTTCAGTCATTTGTCCCGACGATCCTTTTGGCTGCAGTTGTCCCAAGCTTCCTCGCAATTTATCACACACGCGCGCAACAACTGACTCAATGGGAGAATCACAAGCACCAGTCGACCTTTGACACGTCCCTTACCATAAAGACCTTTGCCCTCTCTTCTCTCGTCGCATACCTCGGCCTCGGCCTCTCCGCTTTTATCTATATTCCCTTTGGTGAGACTGTTATGAACATCGTTCAACAGTCTATCACCACTTTTAATACCCGCTTCCCCTCCCCTACTCTCTCTTCTGGGCTTCACGCAACCAAAACCGAGGGTGGCCAAGCATTTTTCGTGTCTGACATGGTCACGGTAGCAGCACGCGCCGAACTTAATCATTCGCGTCTCCAGAGTCAGATGTTTGCATACACGGTCACAAACCAGGCAACCAATTTTTTCTTCGAAGTCGGTCTTCCCTTCTTCACGCGCGCATTTACTTCTATTCGCTCTAAACGTCGACCTTCCCTGTCCGCTGGGAGCGCAGGCAACTCGAAGAAAAAACGTGTTGGGTTCGAGGACGATAAGAACGGAGCCGCGCGCGATGAACGCGAATTCCTCGAGCGTGTACGGAGGGAGGTATCCCTTCCTCAGTATACGCTCCCTGAGGACTACGACGAGATGGTCGCCCAGTTCGGCTACATCGCCCTCTGGTCGGCTATCTGGCCCCTCGCACCCTGTGAGTCATCCGCTCCCCTTTTTCACGTCTGTCCGGGGATAGCTTGACTGACTGACTGATGCCAATGCTTTCCCTCAGTTATGGCCCTGCTCAATAACATTTTCGAATTACCCTCAGACGCTTTCAAAATTGTCACACACTTCCGTCACCCTCTGCCTCAGCGTACCGACACGATCGGCCCATGGCTAGATTGCCTCTCCTTCCTAGCCTGGCTTTCAGCCCTGACCAATTCAGCCCTCGTATACCTCTTCCACCCGGAAGGAAAAGCAATAACCACGTCTACAACAGGAATATCGGCAGCGGCAGCGGCAGTACCGGCAGCGATTCACGTAGAGATCCAAAGGGCGAATATGAAGGAAGTCTTGACGCGTACGCTGTTCATCGCGCTTGCTGCGAGCCATGGGTTCATCCTCTTGCGTGCTGTGGTGCGACACGTGCTAGAGCGCGCTTTGTGGTATGGCAGCGAGGAGAAGAAACGTTTGGATGATGCTGCGCGTGAAATCAAGGAACAGTATGTTCAGAGTATTGAAGAACGTGATGGTACTGTTGTCGCTGAAGAAGGAGTTGTTGCTGAAGAAGGACAGAGAGCAGAAACGCCATCTGGAGACGAGTTTTGGCAATTCGATGAAGGTCTGGACGAGATCCGGAAGGGCATTAAGGATTTATGATTCATGGTATTATTACAGTATGGTGGATGTCGATATATGATCTGACCGTGTTTATCGTGTTTTCATTCTCGTCTTGTTTTCACTACTATTGTTTGTACTGGTGTGCAAACTCTTACAAAATTGCATTTCTTACCTCGTTACGGCCAGGTTTTGCCCTCGGACTTTTTTATCATTAGTTTCTGTTATGTCTCACTATGTAGTCCCAGGTTTCAGAATACAATTTCATCGATTCGTTCGTGTGCGACAGGTCAATCTCTTGTGTTAGTTACATAGACTCAGGCGCAAACACCAGACTCAAGTGTTGGAAAACGCGACGCGTGCGGGAAACGAGTAGATTGTGGGACGTGGGCAAACGCGCGAGGGTGCCAGTGTAAATACATGCACTTTATAGTACCAAATGTATGTAACAGTCAGTAAGTGAATGAAGGATGATTAGCATGACATTAGAATGTACTAAACTAAGCGAGCTAGGAGGATGAGCACGCGAGCTCGATTCAACATCAAGAGCTCAGCTCAACACAGAAATCGGTTTTCTTTCGGGAGCATAGTAGGAACATATAGAACTACTTGTATACCAATTTGCAAGTGCAGGGGTGTTCTGTGGAGGGGATACTGTATAATGTGTCGCAAAATAGAGCGTAAACCTCTGAAACCCCGGCTCATGATCCGAAGGTTAAGAAAATCATCATCCTCCAATCCCAATTAAATCCTAATGTCAAGAACTCACTGCGATGGCGATGCATGGCATCGTTTGTCATTTACAATAACCACATTCTATGTCACCGTTTTACTGTACATGTAATGGCAGCACTGTTGTCATCTGTCCCAGGTCCTGTAGTAGGATTGATAAGTTTGTTTGTTTTTTCTCTTTCCATGAGGTATAGTACAGTACGTCGGACAGACAAAAAAAAAAAAACAGCGATGACATACTGTAAATGCAAGGAGGCATAACACAACGAGGACACGAGGTATGCTGAGAGAGGACTAACTGCTCATCACTGTTCGTTCGTTCGTTCGTTCGTCCGCATTGGCTACGAGTCCCGGGTTACGGTTTACTACTGTAATAACTCATGGACGACGAGACGGAAACGGGAAGGCACGCGCACGCGCACGCATCGCGCGCTGATAGAGAAATTTGTGATACATTATAGTAAACAAGGGTGCAGAGCCGGTAGTGTCTTTGGGAGGGAGAGTGCAATCCAGTCCAGGATCCATCAGCAAAGCAAGCTATTGGATTATCTGTTGCTTTATCCATTCCTCGAGAAAGGGATCATCAAATCACCTTGGTGGGGTACTAGTGGACTATGCCATTCACACTGTACATGTGCCATGCATGACGTCATTCGATGGCTCCGCGGGAAATGGATATGTAGCAAGTGAGTCCAACTTTACTGTTGAAGCTTGCTCAGCCGCTGTGTTTGATATGACGTCGGACCCGGTTTGTGACGCATTGAATATTGTAGGTTGTTGGGCCAAGAATGGGGCCCCGCCTGATCAATGCCGACTCGAAAAAACAAGGTATCATGTCGGGTAACACGATACTTTGTTTTTTTGAGTCTGTATCAAAGAGAGGGCACAGGCAAACTCTCCTCCGTCTAAGGATTGCAAGTCAAACTCTCACCTTCCTCGACACATCGACCACGAAACCACTGCCGGAAGAGATCTCGAAGCCTGAGGACGTTCCCTTGAGTCTGCACGCGCATAACTGCCTGCTCGTCCTCTCATCTCCGACCGCTCCGTCCTCCGGATTCCCAGCTCCAGCCTGAAAGCCGCGGGATCGCCCCGCCAAGCTCCTGAACGATGTCCTCGGCACCCTCTTCGTACGTTCTATCAAGCTCGACGTCCAGAACGTAGTACACCCTACGCACGGCATATGGCGCGAGTGCGTTGTACTTGCGTACGAGCGCGTTGACCTCTGCGAGCGCCGACTCATGATAAGCCTTTTCACGCGCCTCCCACTCCTTATCTCTCAATCCTTGTGCGTCCGCTAGCGATAGCTCGCGCAGCGGCTGACGGGAGAGAGTGAGCATACGCATGGCACGTCGCGCCCACGACTGCCTCAACACTGCGCGGAAGGTGTCCACGGCCGCTTCAAGCTCACCCTGGATTTCCACCCACGGAGGTGCGGCGCCCTGCCGCTGCACGATCCGGTTCATGAGAAACTCTTCACGAGCAATGAATGGGTTGTGCTCCTCGTTACTCCTCTCAAGGGGCTTCCCGCGGCCCTTGATGGCGCGGAACTGTCCTTCTCGTCTTGCTCGCTGGATGGAAATAGGAAGTGTCTGGTTTCATGATCATTGGTGGAACACAACGCACCTCAATGCGCTCCTCGACGAGCCCTGCCCACCCTTTCACACTCACGGGGTTGGGACGTGCCTGTATACCACTTTTTATGTTCTTTGTGATGCCAAGGCGATAGTCCAATGTCGACTCCTTTGCCCGTGTGAGCCGTCCTACGATTTCTGATCGCTTCTTCACCTCGCGCACTTTGCGACGTGCGCGATCGTCATCTGTCGGTCTGGCTTGAGCAGCTCTCCCCGTGGAGCTCGTGGAGGATGATGCGGGGCCAACAGTAGGAATATGACCATAACGAACTGACGCAGTTGCGTGCGAGGGTACCTTGAACGTCGTAAGCCACGGCTTGTGGCCCTCCACTGCGGGTAAGAGCGGCTCGTCTGCTCGATAAACATGGAGGTGAGAAGATGACGGGATGGAAGGAGGGTCTTCTAACATGGACATAAGGCGTCATTTCTACTAGTTGTTACGCAAGAATTTGTAGCGGCGCACGATGCATCTTCTCCTCAGCAGTCCGGATCGTACCAGTGCGAAGGGGCCTGTATTTGTCCACAAGCATGCGCAGCACGGCGTCCTCGATTCTCTCATCTCCCGTCCAATTTGGGTGTTCCGATGTCGTTTCCCGGTGAACACCAGTCCGTGTTGGAGTGACACCTGCCCGTTCCTCGTGCTCGGCATCGACAAAGAGCTTAGAACTTGCGCGATGATCGACATTATGACTTCTCGTTGTCCATACTAGACCTAGACGAATTACCTGGACTGACTTTGAAATACAAAGAGGATAAGATAACGTGGAACACAAGCCCAAGCTCATGCCAGTGAATGATGATACAGGATAAGGAGACGGGACTTGCGGGCCGTAGACCACATGGCTCATCACCGCATCACCCGCCGCCGCCCGCGGGCCGTCTGATACAGTATACTGTACTGCAATTTATGCATTAGGGCGCGAATTGACTCGATAAGTATGGCACCAATCGTTTTGCCCAAATACACCGCCCAGTCCAAACCTCCATTGCATAGTCATCTGTTTCCACAGAAAGTGCAGTGGAAGTGGAGCCGGCGCAGTTTTGAGTCACTTTTGACAGGCCTCAGAGCGGCCACTTGGTCTTAGATCTACACTCAATGCCGCTAATGCGCTGTGCTGTTGTCTGTGCTGTTGTCTTGTTTATTTGACTTACTGATAAATTACAGATAGTTTAAATGTTGATACGTAACAATAATCCCCTTATTTTCCCTCCTTTTTCCACTTTAAACCAGGTTTGACGACCTGGCAGGCGAAACTCCTCCAAAATTCTCTTTGATGCTGCGCATGCTCACGAAGCGGTAAAAGATTGCAATACTCCCGGCCCTATCGTTTGTTCCGCTCGCCCGGCCACCGCCAAATGGTTGCTGGCCCACAACCGCCACGGTGCATTCATCATTGTAGTATACGTTGCCAGCTGCTCGACAAAGTTTGTTCGTGGCTTGGATCAGAGCTTGGCGATCAGAGGCGAAGCTAGAACATACAAGGAGATAAGATGCGGTACAAAAAGGGAAAATGCGCCTGACACTCACATGGTACCGGTGGGTGCATGCTCCGATGTCGTATTGATGAGATCAAGTGTTTTACCAAAATCAGCATCATCATATACATAGACCTAGAGATGTACCCATAAGCATTCGATTAAACAGGGGCCAACAATCAAATCTCACGGTTGAAACGGGACCAAAGATCTCCCCTCTCATTGTAACAGATTTGGGATCCTTCGTAACGATGACAGTTGGTTCCACGTAGTAACCCTTCCATATATCGGCTGAAGATAGTGATGAGACCAAAAAAATGCAGGATCACAAGGGTCACAGGCCTGACGCACCGTGTCCACCTATCAAGATATGGCCGGCTTCATGGCCTTTTTGAATATATCCGATGGTCGAATGAAATATAGGCCTGCCGCTGGAAAGAAATTTAACAGGGAACGCGTAAACCTCACAATTAGCTGTACATCACAGGACCCACGAGGTTACCAAAGTCTTGCGAAGGCCCCACCCTCATCTTTGCAATTTCCTCAAGGAACAGATCCTCGAATCCGCCATTCCACGCGGAGGCCGACACATAAAGCCGTGAGATAGCAGAACACTTTTGACCCTGAAATTCGAATGCAGCGCGGACAGACTGCAACACCGCATTCTTGATCTCTGCGGACTTATGGATCAAATGGAAATTCTTCCGCGCTATAGACGCATGGTTTGAGCAATCAGCATTTCTTCAATTATTGACCCCCCGCAAAAAAAAAACCCGCACCAGTCTCGCCCACAATACGTGGAGAATTCCTATAATTATCAACATTTGTGGTAATGTCCGTCCATAGCTTCTTGAATGCGAATGTACTACCGGCGAAGTGTAGCCCAGCAAATTCTCGATGTGCGATTAGCTGTGCGACAACTTCCGGTGGCGGACCTGGCACGAACTGGATGACCCCCGGGGGCACGCCAGCTTCGGTAAGAATTTGGTGTACAATATAGTTCGAGTACGTCGCCACAGGCGACGGCTTCCAAAGGACAACGTTACCAACGAGAGCAGGTGCTATCGATGGTAGTGAGCAAGACGAAAGGGAATTTCAACGATACGGACTCCCAGGCATATTTCCACCGATAGCCGTGAAGTTGTATGACGAAACTGCGAGGACGAAGCCCTCGAGAGGGCAGTACTCAACGGGGCTAGCATGAAATTTGGATTGGCGCGTGCGAATATACACAAAGCGGAAAGAACACGTACTTCCGCGAATTTCCAAAGTTCTTCGGCAGTTGGTGAGAGTAAAACTCTCCGACGTACTTCACCCCAAAGCGGAAAAAGTCCGCAAGCTGAAAAGTAAAGGCACAATCTGCCAGTCATACTTCGCCGCTCAATCAACACCAACAATACTGACCTCTGCGACGGCATCAATCTCTGCCTGCAAAACGGTCCTCCCTTCGCCCAAAATGGTAGCAGCCATCAGCTTGTACCGGTACTTTTTGCTAATGAGGTCCGCAGCCTTGAGAAAGATGGCTGCGCGATCGGCCCACGGCATGGCCTCCCACCCGGCCTTTGCGGCCAGGGCGCCCTCAATTGCCCGTGCAATGGTTGACTCATCTGCCTCGTGATATGTACAGATATGCCGTGCGTGGTCCGAAGGAATGACCTGTTCGTTAAGCTTGCCCGTCCAGACCTGTGCAACGGTGCAACCCCGAAGTCGTACGATAGTCCGGCAGTCCACAAACACGTAAAACGTTCCGGACTCACCGGCTCCCCATTTATGATGGCTGGGACCTCAAAGGGAAGAGCTTGTTCCATTTGTGTGATTGCGGCCTGCAAAGCCGCACGTTCGGGTGAGCCAGGTGCATAGGATTTCTACAAAGAGTGAGATACAATCCAAAGCGACTGGATTGGGACTAAGAATCTACCAGGGGTTCATTTTTGACAGTGGGGACCTTGAAGGGTGCGAGCATGATGAATAAGAATGATAGGGGACCCTATACAAACCCGAAGAGCTAGGCATGTCATGGTTTGAGGGAAGAGTACACCGTATATCACGTGCTACGAACTCATTACATGATGGTACATCTTACCCCTTTCTCCTACTAGATACCACACAAGATGGTAGAAATGACGCGGCGGTGAATACACAGAAACGGGGACAGCACTGACAAAGCGAAAGCGCCAAAGAGTCGCCAACTGTGGCAATCCTTGCGTCTCTTCAACTTGAAGAGAAGGGCTCTTTATGGTCCAGTCCCTACCATCGCCGCAACAAGCCACCAACAGAAATCACATACGAGGAGTGCAAAAATATCCTGCACGCGATGGGCATGCCCTGTATTGAGTGAGCCCACAGGCCCTTACGAGGTGGAGGCACTCACTTCCTCTCTCGTGCTAAACGGCTGTGCGGACTATGTTTACAGCGAAGACATTGTACGTTTCAACTCTTTTCTTTTTCCTTCATGCGTGCCTTCTCCTCGACCAATCCCATATCAATTACCAGCCCAACCCTTACAGGACGATCTCATCTACGGCGCTCTCCTCCGCAATACCACGAACAGAGACAAAGCCCCCCTACTCATTTCAGGCTCAGAGGTGCCTCAACGCACGTTTCTTGATTGATTTTGCACTCCTTCTCAGCACGAATTTCGCCCCATCCATGATGCAGATCCGGAACATAGGTCCTCACCGAGCACTACAATTTACCTGCAAGTATTGCAATCCTCTAAGTGGTGTGTATGTGCCCTTACACAGATGTACTGTATAATGGTTTCACATATCCATGCCTACAAGCTCATAAAGATAGACCCTTCACCAAGCACTGGCACAGATCCGGTCAGCCAGCCCTACTTTCCAGGGGTGGTGGCACCACAAATTTGATTGTTTCCATTTATAACTGCCATATTTTAATTCCGCTCATTACAGTAAAGCAAATTCAATAATATTCATATGTTATATATTTGATGGAGAAGCGTGCTCACTGTCAGAGAGAATGAGCACGCGTGGGAGATGCGTACGATGCGTGGTCGGAGGTTGTCGAGGGTGGGTCAGGCGCGGGCCGGGGGGAACGGAATAAAAAGCGTGGCAACATGCTGGGGACTGGTAGAAATGAGATCCCTTGACGATTTCCAACCAGAGGGGTAATTATTGACCTGTCAAAATGACAAGGTTTGATGTGACACTTAATACTAGTAGGTGAGCTAACGGCTAACTAGATGTTCCCTACCGCAATTACCGTACAGTAATGTGGAACATGCATTAGGCTGCGAGTTGACTCGTGAACATAGCATCAATCCGAGTTCTCCCGAATACACCGCCCATTCCAGTCCTCCATTGCATAGTCACACGTTTGCACAGCAAGTGCCAGTAGCCGGCGCAGTTTTGACAACCCTTGGAAGGGTTCGGCTGTTTGCCGCTGTTCATCGCCAATTAAAAGGGTACGCGAAGGGCTTCCCGCTCACTTGGTATTTATAGATTTAGACTCGAGGCTGTAATGCCATTATTGCGCTAAGAGTATATCCTGTGCTGTTGTCTGGTTTATTTGACTTACTGATACTGATACAGATAGTCTAAGTGTCAATGCGTGACAATATTCTCCCTATTCTCCCTTCTTTTCCCACTTTAAACAAAGTTTGACGGATACCTAAACTCCTCCAATCCAACAAAGTTCTCTTTGATGCTGCGCATGCTCACGAAGCGGTAAAAGATCGCAATGCTACCAGCTTTATCATTTGTTCCGCTCGCCCGGCCACCGCCAAATGGTTGCTGTCCCACAACTGCCCCTGTGCACTTTTCGTTGTAGTATACGTTGCCAGCTGCGTGACGAAGTTTGTTGGTTGCTTGGATCAGAGCTTGGCGCTCCGAGGCGAAACTAGAATTACAAGGAGATAAGAATATGCGGGACAAAAGCGCCTGATACGCACATCGCACCGGTGAGGGCATACTCCGATGTCGTATTGATGAGATCAAGTGTTTGATCAAAATCAGCATCGTCATACACATAGATCTGTGAGAAGTACCCATCAGCATTCGATGAAACCGGGGCCAACAACCAAATCTCACTGTTAAAACGGGACCAAATATCTCCTTTCTCATTGTAACAGATTTGGGATCCTTCGTAAGGATGACAGTTGGTTCCACGTAGTAACCCTTCGATGCATCGGCTGAAGATAGTGATGAGAGAGACCAAAAATGCAGGATCACAAGGGTGACACACAGTTTCCACCAATCAAGATCTCGCCGCCGGTTTCTTTGCCTTTTAGAATATATCCAATGATCCCATCAAATGCAGGCTTGCCGCTAGAAAGAAATTAACAAGGAACGCGTAAATCCTACAATTAGCCAACGTACATCACAGGGCCCACGAAGTTACCAAAGTCTTGCGGAGGCCCCACCTTGATCTTTGCAATTTCCTTAAGCAACAGATCCTTGAATCCGCCATCCCATGCGGAGGCCGACACATAAAGCCGTGAGAGAGCAGAACACTTTTGACCCTGATACTCGAATGCAGCGCGGACAGACTGCAACACCGCATTCTTGATCTCTGCGGACTTATGGATCAAATGGAAATTCTTCCCCCCTAGACGCATAGTTTTGAGCAATCAGCGTTTCTTTCTTCAATTATTTACCCCGCCAATTTTTTTTTCACGCACCAGTCTCGCCCACAATGCGTGGATAATTCCTATAGTTATCAATATTTGTGGCTATGTCCTTCCATAGCTTTTTGAATACGGATGTGCTACCCGTGAAGTGTAGCCCAGCAAATTCTCGATGTGCGATTGCCTGTGCGACAACTTCCGGTGGCGGGCCTGGCACGAACTGGATGACCCCCGGGGGCACGCCAGCTTCGGTAAGAATTTGGTGTACGATATAGTTCGAGTACGTCGCTGCAGGCGAGGGCTTCCAGAGGACAACATTACCAACGAGCGCGGGTGCTATCGACGGTGGTGAGCAAGACGAAAGGGAAATTTTCAACGGTACGGACTGCCAGGGAGATTTCCACCAATAGCCGTGAAGTTGAATGGTGAAACTGCAAGGACGAAGCCCTCGAGAGGGCGGTACTCAACACGGCTAGCATGGAATTCGGATTAGCGCCCGCGCATAGAGACAAAGCACGGGGAAAAAAAACACGCACTTCCACGAACCCTCGGAGTTCTTCGGCGGTTGTTGAGAGTAAAGCTCTTCGACGTACTTCACCCCAAAGCGGAAAAAGTCCGCAAGCTGAAAACAAGGGTACCATCTGTCAGTCGTACTCCGCCGTTCAATCAACGCCAACAATGCTGACCTCTGCCGCGGCATCAATCTCTGCCTGCCAAACATTCTTCCCTTGGCCCAAAATGGTAGCAGCCATCAGCTTGTACCGGTACTTTTTGCTAATGAGGTCAGCAGCCTTGAGAAAGATGGCTGCGCGATCGGCCCACGGCATAGCCTCCCACCCTGCCTTTGCGGCTAGAGCGCCCTCAATTGCCCGCGCGACAGTTGACTCATCTGCCTCGTGATATGTACAGATATGCCGTGCGTGGTCCGAAGGAATGAACTGTTTGGCAAGCTTGCCCGTCTTGACCTGTGCAATCCAAAGTCGTACAGTAGTCAACCCAACACATACAAAGTTCCGGACTCACCGGCTGTCCATTTATGATGACTGGGACCTCAAAGGGAAGTTCTTGTTCCATCTGTGCAATTTCCCACTGCACAGCCACACATTCAGGTGAGGTTGGTGCATAGGATTTCTGCAGAAGAGAGTGAGATACGATCTAGGGCGACTGGATTGGGGCACCAAGAATGTACCAAGGGTTCATTTTCGATAGTCGGGACCTTGAAGGCTGCGAGCTGTGCAGACATGGTAGTTGAAAGGATACCAGTAAGTTCCGCCCGTCGATAGACTGAGACATCTAATCTGATTTCTTTCCCAGTGATGTCATACTTGTAAGTTACTCCATAAATCATTACTGTTCTACCAAATAATTATCGGACTGTCGGCTGGCATGATATGTGACAAATAACTAGGTACTGCATATACTGTACTGTATGTTATCCCTCGTCCGTCTATTCGGAGAGTTCAATGGCAAGAAAATAAACCAAAAATAATAAATAAGGGTATTGATAACCAACGTGTGGATAAGGTATAATATCTGATCAGATCGTGGACGGCAAAGCATCAATCTTTGCCTTCAAAGCGTCCAGAAACAAATACGACTCGAGGATGCTACCAGCGCACCGCGGGCAGCCAGACGCATGCGCACACTGCATCAAAAACTTGAGCGAAAAAATGTGGTCCGTCGTTGGCCGGTTCCGCAGCTCCTCTCCCGCCCGCGCGGCAAATTCGATCCACCATTTTGGAGGCGCGATGGCGTTGTAGTGCTGTGCTCCGTTACATTGCATGCAGCGAAGGTCCTCGAGTGGCGCGGATAGTGCCTGACGCGCTGCTTCTCCACGTCGTTGGTGCAGTTCCAACAGCCGGTGGTACGAATATGCGGAGATGTGTCGCAAGTCCTCGCAGAGCGGCATGTCGAGCACACGTACGTTTAGCGTGTGTTTCGAGGCTATCTTCGCCTCTTCCTCCAGATCAAAGCGCGACGCAATTGCGAACACGCGCACGGGCGCTGTCGAAAGAAACGCCGGAGAGACGAGTAGCGCTCGGAGCCGGTCCACCACGGCTGGCATATCATACTTTGCCGCGGTACTCATTAGAGGAACCAGTACGTCGAGGGTTGGAACCTCTGGATCTGGCACGGGATAGAGAAAGCGGAGGAAGGGGTCGAGAACAGTAGAGGGTTCCGCAACGTCCAGGACAGGTATGGGGTCATCAGTTGCATATTTGGGTTGTGGCAGGGAAAACATGGTCTGGAAAAAAGAGGATCCGGCCGTAAGTATACACCGGTGGACTTTAAAGTCTGTTGGGCGCGCGTCATCAGAGCGCAAGATGACGTCCGCATCGGGCGCGTTGAAGATGGGGTCTGGAGAGGGGGTGGAGAGAATCATAGAGGTATGGGATGGTTCAAAGGTGTGAAGAGTACCCAGACCAAGGTGCTTTAGTACGTTTCAATGGCGCCTGATGGCCCTAATTAGATTAATCAAGTCATACCATAGAGCACAGAACCTTCTGACTCGAAAAGAGTAGTACGGTACGGTAGTACAACACCGCTTCCCATATCAACGTATCAACCGTCAGATGAGGTGATCGCGCAGTGACGGGCCTAAAACGATCTGTCAAGGCATTGTAGGTTGCACAGGAACTCGGAAGTTAGCGGCGCTTATCACGATATCGGTCTCTCTCGCGGTCCCAATCGCTGTCTGGGGTCCTCCTCTGTCGTCCCACGTCCCTGCTTCTGCTGCGCCGACGTTCCCTTCTTTCGTGAGGCGACCTTGATCTTGAACGTTTGCGCGGCCCCCGTTCGTCACGGTGCCTTCGCGATGAATCTTTAGCATCCCGGAGATCGAATACCATCTCATACGACGGGCTTCGATGGCGCCCGCCATCGTCATCTCGGTACTTTCGTGTGGCTTCGAGATCACCCCGACCGCCGAAGCCACCGCCACCCCGGGTATTCCGGTGGCCCTCACTAGTAGGATTATTTGACCACTTATTGTTAAGTCGTGCGACCGATTGTGAGCTAGCAGAAAGGAGTTTGATCAGTATACCCGCTTGATAAAAAGTTGCGAGACATACAAGTCGACCCATATGCGACGATCATCCACAAGAACGTTTTGCATTTTGAAGTAAGCCTATTTTTAGGAACTTATACATAATCAAATCCAGAACAATAAAGGATTCACATACCTGTTCGGCGTCCTCGCGCTTATCAAACTCTATAAACGCATATTGCAGGGAATCACCAGTCTTTTTGTCTCGGATGACCTGACAACTCATGATTGTACCAAAACGCGAGAATATAAGTTCGAGATCTTCATCTCGCGTTACTGGGTTGAGTTTGCATACAAAGAGGACATTCTCCGGCGGTCGCACGTTGGCGAAAGGGAGGTCGCCAACCATCTCAAGTGTTAGCGCTGAAGCAGCCGCTGCCTGTTTGCGACGCTGCTTTTCAGCTTCCTCTTCGGGTAACTCTTCAAGGGGATCTTCATCTTCGGCGATCCGTGTTGAGTTATCCTGGGGTCGTGTGGGCGGTGAATCCGGGATGATAAAGCCCGGAGGGTCAGGATACGGATCCTCTATGGAACCTGTCAGTGAGCTATCTCAACAGGGTAAGGATAACGCGCACCAAGTACGACAACATGTCGTATCCGAATATCCTTGAAAGGTCTCCCGTCTTGATCCACAAAAACCTCGTTTATCTTGTCCAGGGTATCGAGACCCTCGACAACATGCCCGAACACCGCGTGCTTCCCATCAAGGTATTCGATACCATCCGCGAGCGTTATGAAGAACTGGCTTCCGCAGCCACCGGCGTGTTGGCCTTCTATGGTCGGTGCAACTGCCATAGAAACGGTACCTTTCTCGGTGTGCTTCAGGCGAGGAACGATCTCTGGAACGAAATACCGTGGCACGTCTCCTCCCCCATTTTTGGAAGCAATGAAGGACCAAACGGATTCTCCTCCGGTACCTGTTGCGGTTGGGTCACCAGCTTGGGCGAGAAAGTCTTTTGAGACTGTGTAACCAAAGGTTAGGCAACATGAATGATGAGAGGTTAGGTGAAACGAACCGTTGAAGAATGCATTAAGGTTGTAGTAATATACCTTGCATAGTTTGAGAAAATTCTCGCAAGTTTTCGGACATGCTTCGACCTCGAGGTCGATGACTATGTCACCAAGGGATGTTTCCAAGAGAAGGGACATTGCACGGCGTATTTCCAGTCAACGGCTCGGAATTAATTACAGTCCATGGTCACGTGACTTATATGTCATCACATCATGTGAAAATCGAGTATCTCGGGCCGTGAGAGAAAGACAGGCTTTTATAGACTGTCAACAAGACGACACGTTGAGTCGCGCCATTGCAGCGGCGCTACTACCCACCAGTACCTGTACCCACCCTTCCCAATTCCCTGAAGTTGTCTTATAGTAAACGTAATGCACAATGAAAAAGGGAAAGAGAACAAAGTGTGAGCGAACACGCGGTTTTTGGCTCGCTGCATATATATAGCATAGTGCGCCCCACACATGACAGGATCAATCCGATGAGCAGAAGTAAACCCCCTGGACCTCTGTATATCCGCAATGACAGGAATCTAGTTCCCGCTCTGCTAGTTACGGGGTACATGGTTGTCATAAGGTGGCAATACGCCTGCCGTCACAGCACGGTATTTCCGACTACGCGGCCCAATCGGCCCTGACAGGTACTGCACTACTGAGACAATGCGGCATTAGAGCTCCAGTGAAGCAGAAGATAAATTACTCAGATTACGTTTAGAAGCAAAAAAAAACACTCATGTCAATCTACCTGGCACTATCAACGCCTGCAATACGATGCAACTTGCTGTCGGTGAGATACTCCACCAGTAGAAGGGATTATATTTACTTGAAACGTTCTAGGATGGCTGGGCTTTGCACACCTGAGTGGGACAATCGAGTCAACCTGTATTACTCGCGTTCCTTGCCATTGCGTAAACTCAGGGCACTTGTCCATTTGGTTGGGAACACATTTACTTTGCGTAGATTCCTGCATGTAGTCACATTCTAGTTGAGCGGCTGATATTAGGTGGAAGGATAAGTCACAAATAAGTAGTTCGAGAAGGAATCTAGAATGGGTGAATGACGACGTGGAAACATCGATGGAACGTTGCGTTATACGCTGGCGGACTGCGTTGCCACTGAGGAACAGTTGACTCGCACCAGACCGAACAAACAAATAAATCGTGATATACACACACAGCGCAAGCTGAGGGAGAGAGGAGAGGTTCCCGATATACAGCACTGAGTCCCGTAAATCCGAGAGGAGCGTTAGATAATTCCTGTAATGTCCTGGTGTCAAACCAGCCAAAGTCATCTCATTAGCGGTCTTTCTTGACTTCCTCATCCTCGCTTTAACCAGCTCTGTCAGTACAACCCCGTCAGCATGGCAAACTGACTTACCCTTCGTCATCACTCCGGGAGTCATCGGCTCCCTCACCCTTTAGTACGCGATATGCCACGCCACATATCAGGTAAGACCAGATACTTTGGATAATCTACCACGAACGTGAAATTAGCTGCATCATGTACTATAGAGACAGTGCTCACCTCCAAAATGACGAGGAGGGAAACGAAAACTTTGTGCACCTCTCTCGTGAGCCAGTGCCCGCGCTCGGGCCACCAGCCAAACTCGATTTGGTTTGGGGCATCCCAATAGGCGGATGCAATGACCTTACAGAACAAAACATGACGTGTCACAAACCACGATAACATCCACCACACAAAAGCAATGTCACAGGCGGTCTGGTACTGAAGGTATCGCAACATCTTCGCGAGCTTTGAATGAAATGTTAGCACACCTTCAGGACACCAAAAGGAGGACGCAAATACCGGGAAGAAAATGTCACACCAGTCCATAAGCACCATTATCAAACATCCAACACGCGTAAAATTGTACGCATAACTGGCGACAATCAGAACGATGGTTACAACGTGATGGGTCATCATTTGCCAGTGGTCTTTCCGTGGGGCTTCGGCGTTGAGAAGAAGGACAAGATGTAAGTAGAGAGACATCTGTATGAGATAGTACACCTTGATGATGCCGGGGAGGGGTATATGAGGGTACCCTGCCCAGAGGCTCGAGGGAAGGAAAACGTGAATGTACTGTAGCTAAGATTAGCGGACACATTTCCAAAAGGAGATGAAATACGTACGACCCCTAGCGACCACTGCCAAGAGTAGTATACTACCAGCCAACCTTGCTCTGCGAATCGAACCACAGAATGACGAATACGACGAGCCTCGGGTGAATGTTCAGCGGGGCGGTCCGCCACCAGTTTTTCTGCACTACCGATTGTCGTGACGGGACCATTGATCCTTCCATTGGTTTTGACATTACTCGCTTTTGAATCTGGAGTTGCGCTACCCGACTTGAAGGCCTGGCGACGACGCCAGTCACGCGTAAGTTTCCAGTTAGCAAATGGCTCGAATAGGATTACACGAGCGGCATCACGAAGGATGGCCATGACGGCAATGATAGTCACGATTAGGCAGACATCAAGATAGCCGATATCGTAGTAGGAAGAGTTGGGAAATGAGTCAAGATTCGGGGGAGGGTCGACACGGTACGAGAGAGAGACGAAGGGAACGAGGACGGATGGGAGTCGGCCGGTATCGAAGAAATAGTCCATGTATTTGTCTTTGAAGAGTTCGGCGACGTGTCAATGGTCATAAACAGCCAAAAAAAAATACTGAAGGTCAGGTTCGTAAGGGGAACGAGACTGTGCAGGGGATGTCAGAAGGGAGGAGCTAGAGAAGAACGTGAACGCGAACTGACGCTCTGATAGACCAAGCCTGAAGCGTGTTATAGGTGTCGGACTGGGAGAGACACCCGAGACGAGGAGCAAAGTTGATTATCGGGAGTCAAGGAGGGCCTCAAGCGAACCAGGCTTTGGGCAAGAAGTTATATGAGCATTTTCAATATATTTTTTTCGGAATTGAATTATGGCACGATCAGGTGGTCAACGTGGGAAGGTTTTGTCACGAGGTCGTCACGAACGTGGCTTGCACACTTGCTCTTCACTGGCCATGGCCATGTCCGATAGCGCGGGCACTCAACCCAACACGACCCTTTATATCAACAATCTCAATGACAAGGTAAACAAGAATGAAATTCGCTCTCAGCTCTACGCCCTCTTTACCACTTATGGGAAGCTTATCGATGTCGTTGCTACCAAAACTCCAAAAATGAGGGGCCAGGCGTTTCTCGTCTTTACTGATCTCCCTTCCGCAACTGCTGCCCTTCGTGCATGTGACGGCATGATATTCTACAATAAGCCTATGGTCCGTCCGTATCCCCCCTATCCCATATTTTGTTTCTCATGCTGCACTGCACCCTCGTAGCGTATTTCATATGCAAAAACTAAATCGTATGCCACGCTACGCAATGAGGACCCAAACTTTATTCCGCCGAACCTTTCCCATGCTTCTTCTGCCAAGCGTCTGCGTGAGGCCGAAGAATCCAATGTGCGTGCCAAGCGAGAGAGGGTGGATGAGGATGACGAGGAGATGGACATTGATGATGATGAGGAGGAGGCGGGTTCTTCCGCGCCGACGGCTTCTAATAGTATGTTTGTATTACCCTATGCTGTACTCAATTACTCAATCGCTTTTGCATTATCATGTTCGACCATCCATTTAGCACAAGTACAGCCATCCAACAAGTTGCATTGTTCAAATCTCCCCCAAGAAGTCACAAATGGTGTCCTAGCAGTATTATTTCAACAGTACGTCTGATGGCTCACACTGCTTCACAATTTGTACCTAATGAATCACTAGATACCGTGGTTTTCAGACAGCGCAAGTCAAGCCGCCTACAAAGCCCAACGGAGCCGGAGACAAGGTCAAAACAGCAGAAGTTGTCTTTGAGAACGCACAGCTTGCCGCAGCTGCAAAACAGATGCTTGATGGCTTCCAGCTCAAGAAAGGGTGGAACATGGCTGTCACGTTTTTACCATAGACAGGCAGGTCTTGTTGTCTTAATTGTGAACTTAAAAGGTCAATCACACTCCCTTTATCACCTCGAATATTTTCTTCTGGGTCTTGAGATTCTGATGCACCCTACTTCACAAGTGACGCTCAATCTTTTCGAGTTAGTTTCATCGAGGCGTACTTGTAGTCTGGTAATTGATATCAGAGTACCACACGGCCTTCCACAGGAGCGAAGGTCCGAAATATCGTCCCTTCTCTGAACCCTCGATAATTGTATCACGTGGTCAGTGCATTGGGGGTCTGTAGAAGTGAATCTTGGTTGACCAACTCACCTGCCGCCCTCCGATTTCTTTCCTCGCCTGACCGCCGTGACCAGGTACCCGTTATTCTCTGTTTGATCTGATACGGACAAAGCCCCACGATATTACGGCAAGCTTGTTATGATCAACAGTTTCGCTAGCGGCATCAGTCGCCCTGGTTCTTGATGGGGATAAGTGTCGTTGACGCGGTTGCATGTTACATCCAATGCGTTATAGGATTATTGTGGCGCGATTCAAGGTTTGGCCTGTGTCAGCTTCTGAGATACTGATGGGCCCGTCAGAGTTCACAAACCGTGCAGATGGGGTAAGTGCAGTACCCCTACAGATAAGAGCCCTTAATCAATGATGTGCCTCGCCTCATGGGGTGTGCCAGGATCATCACTCTGATCACCCTAAACCATACCCTTTTTCTCCCTCCTGTCCATTTTCTAGCGCTACACGCAAGTGTAACTACTCTGGTACACTCGGAAGTTCTCGTGACTTCTCCGCTTCCTCATCGATAGACTTCCCACTATCCTGTTATATGCGCTCACCTGCGAGGACTTGGACGAGCACCTGGCCGGACAATATCCATACCTTTTATTGACGAAATTGCATCGCAAGCGAGCATTGTTCGTGTCAGTGGACGTCTACTTGGCACAATTGTAGGTTCCAATCTACACCACTTTTCCCGCTGACCGGTGTTTCCACTCCGTGTGCACCCAGGGGTGTTGGAACACGAGATATGTAGGAACCAATAATCGTTACAAAAATTGATTGTCGAGAAAAGCGACTGATCACATCATTCCGCCGGCCAAGCGCTAGATACCTCTTAATCAGGCTCGTGATCGCGTAGCTTATCATCGCCTCTTGGCGCTTAAGTCTCAGCAGGTTGTATCTCTCCGTGAGTGGACTCTGTACGGACACCCATGCACCTGCGTATGATACGTTGAACATGGAACAACAGCTAGAAGCTACAACTCACCGAATGAGCGAGGGATTAATGGGGCACCAATCTCTTCGGATGGAAATATGGAGACACTTTTGTCGCCACTAGACGTGCGATTGATTTGGAGGGCGTTTCCGAGAACCTCCGGAAGAATGATTTTGATTCGCTCAGCGCGGTGTTTGTTTCCATTTTCAACTACGAATAACGTGGCGCTTACCGAAACAAGGTAGGTGCATGTTTAACAGCGTTTACATTGGCGTATATGTGTGTTCTTTCTAGGACAAGTACATACGCTGCTACACCGATCCGGAATCCGGACCGACGGGGCGAGCCGTGATCGTTTTCCGCGAGATTTCCGAGATACCTTGCGAGCGAGACTTGCGACCTGACATATTTCAGTTTCACAGTTAGCATTGTAGTACTGCAATGCGACCAACACATGGTTATCCAAAACATTGCATTCTCGGTAATTCGAGAAGAAGTTCCTACCATACGCGGCCGAGCCTTGCGGGCACACGTCACAAATGGAATCGCGTTCGAGACTACCCTCGTCTGGGCTCCCACTCTCCTTAAAGCGCGTCACTGCTTTTCTGATCCGAATGACCCCTCCACCCACGCGTATTTCATGACGCTCAAAGCTACTCCTGAGGGCCCACGTTCTGTTTTTTTTTACTGAATTGCTGACTTCCGGCCCTCCGGGGACTCCCATTTTTCTTTCCTCCTCTGGCTTCTGCGACTACTTAGGACGTGAGGTCCGTTCCACCGGGCAGCATTTTTTTTGGCGGTGCCCCTTTGTGCGAAAGATCACATAGAGTCGCTTGGCCACGTCCCAACAGCTGTAGGCCTGACTCTGGCCTCTGTGGCGGTCACTCTGCTTCACCTCCACCTAGCCCGCATATTGTCTGGCTGTAGGGCTGTCAAAATATGGCGATATTTTGTAGATTTGTATCCCTAGGACGCGGCAACCAAGCAGACTTCGTTTGGAAAAATGCAGTTGCAGCTGAGCTATTTATACGGCTCGCCAACCTCTGAGGTCGTCACAACCCACTACTCGAGCCCTGAAAACTATAAATCGCGACAACAACGACAACGACAACAACGACATGTCTGCTCCTGGTGAGCTTACCTGCACGACACCTCAGATTTTCGTTTTGTGGCTCACGCAAACTGGAAAGACTACCCCAACTTGCTCAACAATCTACTCCAAGGGCATCGCACCGGAAATCTTACCTCCCACTTCCAATATGTGATGACCAGAGAGGGCCCCGAAGACAACGTTACTCATATCGCCACTGCCAAGTGTGAGCACAGTGTCACTGAGTGGAATGCATGACTGTTTAACTGACTGTCCTTCGTCTGTAGTCCGCGGTGAAACTTGCGCCGTAGGCAAGGGCAAATCCAAGGGTATTGCGAAGGCTGCCGCTGCAAAGGTGGTCTATGAGGACTTTTTGGCCAACAGTGTCCCCGGAACTTAAGAAGCTCGAAGAAACTTTTCTCTGTATTCAAGCGGTTCTTTTGGTGTCACAGAGGGAGTTGATGAATGTTTCTGCTATGTGATGTTTCTACTCTAAAGTGTTGTTTTTACTTTGAATGATATCGTACTGTTTCGTTACGTTTCAAGCGTTCGGATGGCCCTTGCAAACAGAAATTGAGTGCGACGAATGGTTTATCCCACAACCACAGATTCATGTTTCATCCATATGTCTCTACAGTATCTCAGCGTGTCCGCTAATATTCCCAGCTAATGATAATCGGCAATTGAACCTCAGATATTAGCCGATGTGTTTATTTTAGGATGAAAATAGACTTGATTTTGCCTTCTACTGAAATCATTGAACACCATCAAGCCGTCGTTGAATTAACGCGCTTACTATACAATAGAGACCACCTTCGCAGGACTACCTTCCCAGAGATATTTGTGGGCAACACTCAATTCAAACTCCTCTGGTAGTATTCCCAGTACGACCTAGTTGAGTGGAAGGACGAACGGATGCTGAGTACCTCGGTCAAGTGTACATAGCAGCCGCCCCATAACTCGAAAATCCAGCTCATCATTGGATGTGATCATCACGCATCGCGGGCCTTGTATAGGAGGGCCTTTCCAAACGAGGGGAGTCGAGCTACTTGAAAAAAATACACCTGCAGGGAAGTCTACCCTGGATGGCACGAGGACGGGTGTGGCGATAGTAATTTTTTCAAAACACACGGCCAAACCAACTAAGGATGGCCATAACGCGGTACAATGGCTGAGTCCCAAGTGGCCGAATTGACCATGTACCGCCCTCAAATAGCCCCCCTACCTTCTATGGTATGCCACTTTTTGTCATTTAATGCATCAGAAAAGGAAGGATGAAAGATATTCTCCTGTGAAGACTCTTTTCGTTACGGTGATGTGTGTGGGGACAGGAGCCACTGGCTCGGACCGGCGCTCCGATTTCTCCGCGTTGTTGATGTAAGCCGAACACGGCAAGTCCGACGTTGAAGTTGTTGTTGTGTTGCTGTGTTGCATTGCACTCGGTATCCTCCAACAACCACTTCTACTACTAATACAGTAGCAAGCAACGAGTTCGTCCGTCTTTGAGGGGCAGAGGGTGTCTATCTGTTCGTGGGTGAGTAGAGGCACCTTCAAGTTTGCTGCTTGTATCTTGGCTTGTATACCAACGCTTTAGAATCACCGCATCGTGCCAGACCGCCGGGACGACGAACGGTCGTCACTCAACTTTGCCAAGGTGGCAGGCCAGGTGTGAGGATTTCCGGTTAGAAGCGCCATTCGATGTCTTATGGGCCCTTGTATCAGCCTGAAGACAATATTCGAGGCCAGGAAGTACAGAAAGGGTCCAGAAAGGATACGAGGAGCAACAAAGGTTGTAAATTTGCCCCGCTTGCTGCTCTGTGATCTGAATATCCACAGCTAATGAGCGCGAGGGTGAACAGACTCACCTCCGGTTTATCAATGTGCTCCTCTTTCGTTGAGAACCTTATATTCATAGTTCCCGTTTAAATTAAACTCTCCCTTCATTCAAAAGGCAAATCGGATACTAATGCGACACGGGTGCTACAGCTTCATCCCACGGAACCTTTCCTATACTTCTACGAAGCCGTTTGCGTGAGGCCAAGGAACCCACTGTGCTTGCGCAACAGTGTCGCGGATGCGACGCCAAAGTAATGGGCATTGATAGCGATGTTATGATCAGGTGGTCTTCCAGCACCTTCTTATAGTACGTCTCAATCACACACTAGTAATCGCATCGAAAACTCCCTGGACCTTGTCTAATATGCTCCTGTTTTTCTACTGACGCACGAGCGTTCAAAGTCAGGCTCAGCCAGGCATACGCAATCTGATAATCGATACCGGAGTGCCCCGCTACCTTCTTGGAACATGCTCTACGAATCCGAAAGGTTTATCAAACGGAATCCGGCAGCGCGTGTTAGGCTTTGTTCCGGTCCCATGTTCGACTACGGAACATCGCCCCTTGTTCCGCTATTGATATGCTCCGACAACTGTCTTACATAGCTGGCGCGTCTTACCGAAACCGAAACCGATACCGACCTCCTCTTTTCAAACAAATGAGGTCGAATCCCCGTTGGTCGGCCCGCCTGTGCGACCCCATCCGCCCTCATCGCCAACCGAAGTTACCCTCTGGAATATTTCCCGATAGCTCCGCGCCGCGAATCACTCGCAGTGAAACTTTCGCGTGCCCCGCGATCCCCCTCGCACACGGCATCGTGTCCATTTAGCCATGTGAACTACCTGCCTCCGATCCTTACCCCCTTGATTCCGTTTCCTGCTCCCGATCGCTTGAACCAGATACTTACTACTCTCCTTTGATTGGATACTTGCAAACTCCGAAACTTACGGCGACCTTCTTGTGATCAACCATTGTCCAGCGAGCATCAGAAATTCGGCCCTTGAAGGGTAAGTGGCGTCGACACAGTTACACACTAATGCAGGCACATGATTGTGATACGCGCGCTCTGATATTTGCCCAGAGTCCTTCTGAATCACCAAACTCCCTGACAGAGTCGACAATTTGCGTCGATAAGGTGAGCGCAATATCCCCACAAACTAGAGCACGCAATCACTGGTATATTTTACCTCGTAGAGCTCACCTTGGCCACTTCAATTTATCGGGCTTCTTTTTCCTCCGGCCCCTCTTCTGACGCCACGCAACCACTCCAGTACACCACAAAAGCGAAATAAAAAATATTTTATTTATTCCCTCATGACTTCCCAGCTGATTGAAAACGGAAATGGATACCTCCAACCATCAGCTTTGTTACGCGCAACCGCGAGGATATCGACGAGCACACTATGAGCACCTGGTCGGATAATACCCGTACTCTTTTCTTAGCGAGATTATGTCGCAAGAGAGCATCGTTCCGTGTCAGTGGCGCCCACTTGGCGCAATTAAGAGTATCATGCAATCCCATCTACACCCCTGGGCACGCTGACCGGTGTTTTTCACTCCGTATGCACCCAGGTATTGGACCACGAGATACGTAGGAATTCATCATTACGAAACTTAAATGTCGAGGAGAGCTACTGATCACAGCGTTTCGCCGATCACGCGTTACTCCATTGTTCGCCCTCGTGATCTCTTGGCGCTTGTGTCCATCAAACCTCTGCGGGCAGTATGTTGATGAATTGTGAGTCAACATACAATAGACTCTTAACAGCTCTTTATACATTGGCCCCAGCCTTAGATTCATATCCAGGAGCCATGACCCACCAAATGAGCCAAGGAGTGATGAGGCGTCAATCTCCTTAAAATGAGAGGTGACGATCATTCCGCCGCCGCCTTGAGGGCTGTGAGCCCCCTGCGAGAGTTGCACAACTCCGCCAGAAATTTTTTGATTCTCGGGGCAGAATATAGGGAATACAAGACGTAAGCGCTTACACACTGATCAAAACGAGCTTCAAAAAATGACCTGTTTAATAACCATCACATTGGCGTGTGGATGCGTTCTTCTGGGAACACTAAGCTGCTGCATGACTCGGAACCCGGACCGACGGGGCGTCCTCTTTCCGTGAAACCGACCTGCGTCCTAACATATTTTACACCTCAGCGTTGTAGCACTATACCGCGACCAGGATAGTCTCTGAAACATGGAATTCTCAACAATTCGAAACGAATTTCATATCACACGCGGCCGAACCTTATGACCCGATATAAATGCCATCGCGTCTAATGCTGGCTACGTTTGGCTTCTCTTGTCCCCAAATCACAACACCGCTTCTCTGTTTAGAATGAATATTCGTCACAGGCGCATTTCATGGCGCTCAACTTTACTCCAAGAGTCCACGTCCTGTCCTGTGGCCGATTTTCTGGCTTCCGGGCTTTCAATATTCCCTTTGTACTTTCCTCGTCTGGCTCACGCGATTGTCAAGATTTAACACTCTACTGGATGGCGCGTCATTTGCGGTTCTATTTCGTGAAGATAAAATACTACATAGAGATATATCGCCGAGTCCTACAAGCTGTAGTCCTGACCTCTGGGTTACTTTGCTCCACCTCCACTTTCACGAGCCCAGATACTGTTGTTGTTGGACTGTATGATCGTCAAAATTGGACACAAATTGTTTTCTTAGAAGGCCGGGAGCAAGACATCACGTTTGTAAAAACGCTGCTGCCGAGTATTTATAGGGTTTGTCAACCTCTAGGGTCGTCCCAACCCACTACCAGACCATTACAAACTATCATACGCAACGCCAACGACAACGCCAACAACTACAACGATGCCCGAACCTGGTGAGTGAACCTACAGGGTATTCCTGAGATTGATTGTGACGCACGCAACCCGAACAGACTACCCCGTGTTGTTGAATAATTTACTGCAGCAACACCCAAGCGGAAATTTATCTCCTTACTTCCACTGGGCATTCACTCAAGAAGGGCCGGACGGCAACGCTACTCATATTGCCACGGCTATGTGTGAGCCTCATGCCCGTTGAGTGAAATGCGCCGCCGTCTAACTGATCTTCATCCGTAGTCCGCAATAAAGGCTATGGCGTAGGAAGTGGTAGAAATAAGAGTGATGCGAGGTGGATTGCCGCGAAGGCGACCTATGAATTGTTTTCGATGAACGGCGTCCCGGGGACGTAAGAAGCTTGAAGCGGCATCATCTTTTACCTCAGCCAAGCGGTTCTCTCGGTTCCGCCAAACGCCTTGATATCTGTTTCTACTATGTGTGCTCTATTATGAATGAAATCGTACTGTGTTTGCCACACTTTGAATGGCCTTTGCAAACGTGTGAAAAGGGGCGGGAACGTTGATAAGTTATCTCACAACTAGTAGTACATGTTTCATTTTTTATTGTCTTTACCTCGGCGTAATGTTCCGGGCTAATATCTACAACCCGACGATCCTGGTTACGGTGAACAATCCCCGATCCTGTCGGAAAATAGGATGAGGGTACTTGGTCTTGCCTTTGCCCCAATATCTGTCCAGAACCCACAATGCCAATGCATGACACTGCCATAGTCTTCGTCGCTTGAGTTCGACTCGGATTCATCCCGCGGCCTGACCGGCCTGACCCAGGAAGGTATGCGTGCCACTTAAAGTTAAAGGTTTTACAGTACATCGATCATGGTCGGCTCGAGATAAACGATCACACCCTCACCGCGATGACACATATGAAGAGAACCTGTTCTCCCCCGAGAGATCTTTGGACTAGTTGGATAATTGGGCCAAGCAGCTAGTGGGGCCTGGGGCCGTCTCGGATCTTACATGACGAGGAGCTACGCAATGGCAATGAGATCCAAGGCAACGGTCAAGCTCCTCACTGAGGTATGCACATCCAGTCCGCATTGGGAGAGTGGATGACCATTGCCGCGTCGAAATTTGGCGACTCGATGGGGGAAAAGGGGGGTATTTCAGCTGACGGGGAAAGAGCGTGGCAGGGGTAGCGCAGGAGGATGGCAAATGGCAGACGCGGGCATAGATATGGGTGAAAGTAACGTCGAAAATAAATGTGTTCCGGTCCTCTTCCTACCTGTAGGGCCCTCCATGGGGAGCTGGGGTCACCCGAAGTTAACGCAGAGCTGGGACGTTCGGGCTCGAGACTTGCCAGCGCCAATGCCTTTCACGGTGCAGTACCACCGCTTTCACCTTGTGATGAGTATTTTTTTTCCCCCTTCCTGTCATGTCGCAGGATGGGCGTTAGGGGAGAGGGTATTGGGGCGGGAGAAGCTTCAGGGGTTCCTCGGTACTGTATGAACACAAGCACGCAACTCCGCAGCCTATGGCGCGCCGGCTGGGAGGGAGTCATCATCACCAGGGGCAATTCATGATCATCATCAACGGCAATTCATAGCCATGTCCCGAGTTCTCCGAGAGTTACTTTAATAGTCGCACTCTTGCGCCTTCTCTTTCTCCGACTCACTCGAACCCACGCTTCGATCTCTCAGCGTCATTGTCCCTCCACCAATGTCAAACTTTGAACGGATAGAGCAAGCATGTGCCGTACCATCGGATAGGGAATTTGGGCTCCCAGTGGCTGACGGGGGAGACTCAGGCTGACCATTCCCGGTTGTGGTCATCGATTCAAGTTGTCGGCGATGTGGCGTCCAAACCATCAAGCAACGAATTCGCCCGTCTTTTAGAATCACCAAGTGTCCTTTGGAAATAAGAGGATTCCCGATTGGTGGTGAGTAGTTGCCCCTCTGCTATTGTACACGCAGTGTACACCAACTTATCTAAACCATGCGAGCATAGTGTAATCCCCACTGGAAGGGGGTACTGTCGTTCAGAAATGCGCATGAAATTCCCAAGTAAAATTACCGATAACCAGTATGTCGTCCGACACAACGACCAGGCAACCAGACAGACCGACAGTCACAACTCGGGGATTTGTAGGCATTGTAGCCATGTGAACTTGAAGAAACAAGGCGCAACAAAAAGCCTGTCAACGGGGCGCGCGAGATATGATTCTCCTTCGAAGCCGAATGCCAGTGAATAAGTACAAAGAAGAACAGATTGCCTTACCTCCTGTGAGTTTTCTTTTGACGCGATAAAATTGCCAGTGCAGACGTGTTTTAACTTGCTTGTGGTGCTGATCATTGACCACGAGTTGTATGGCAAGAATTCTTTTTTCTTTTATTTAATTTTCAATTTTTCAAATAGCGCATTTTCGACTGTTACATTTTTGCTATCTCCTTCAAATTTTGACTGACTTCTTTGCATAGAATATCAACGCTCAGTTGCTCAGTGCTTAGTGCTCAGCGCTCAGCGCTCGGCCTTAAGCATTGCATGCCTGTAGCGTCTTCAAAATCTCATGAGCAAGAGGCCTAGCGGATGCCGGGTTCTGCCTAGTGACCAGCTTTCCAGAATGGACAAACTTCGGCTGTGTAGTGGGAGGTCAACGGTCTTCGGTTAAGAAGGGTACGCTCTATTCTCCGTTGGAAGAGATACATCTTGAATGACGTGCACAACTCACCTGCAGTTTACCGGATTGCCCTTCTTCGGCATTTGAGAACGCCATGGCCTTGCCGCTGAAAACAGACTTCCCATTCGCTCCTCAAACGCCTAGTACAAGGACACTTGATATCCGATTTCAGTCGGTGACTCAGTGCTCGTGGAAGCATGAATCATGCACTTCACTCATGCGGGGCCATGACAGATGGCACTAATAGGCTTTATTGAGCGGTAGAACTTAGAGGAGGTATGAGATGCCAGAGTGCCACTGCCGGCCTCCTGACATGATTTGTGCGTACATTATTCACCAGTTGAATGTTTGCCAGTGTCTGGTCTTCCGCGAGGTCAATGACAGGACCATGTCTCCCGACATAGAAAATTGCTATATAATCATCCGAATTAACAGCACTCAAGTGTTTTACGTTCTGTAAATGGGTGTCGTTCGGGAAATTGTTCAGGATTCCTCATCGTCTTTTCATTTCTGGAACACATGACGTCATCGGAACCAGTGTTCACCTCGACGCCGCGGCGCCGCGGCGGAAAAGTACACATGGGGGATTCGGCTCAGAAGGGGTAGCAGAATTCAACAGCCAACAGTAAACTCGAGAGGACGTAGTAAGGGTAGGCCGCCTCAGGAAGGTACCACCCGTCAGTTGTAACATGGTTATCAAGGACACTGACAAGAAATCAGTAGGAATAGTTACAAATTGGTCACCCTGTGGAGACTTTGAAACAGAACTCAATACAAGATTATCCGTTTGGGTATGACGGAATTGACAAGAAAGGAGTCCTCCACGCGTCATTATAATCTTCTGAAGTGGGTCGCTTGGGTCCACATCCTGTGGCATCTACTACACGTGATCGCCCAATATTATGGCGCTGTGTTCATCTCATCATCTTGAGATGAGGACTCGAGCTTACGGGTGAGGGACGAGGTAAGATGGGAGGAACAGATTATGGATAGGCTCTGTTTTGTATAGTACGGACAACGGGAGGATCATGATAGCGCGTCGGCAACTAGCTTTTCTTTCTGTTTGCGCAGCTTTTTCGATTTCTTTTTGAATCGGCATTGGTCTTTGTTGTGCCCAAGTCTGTTGCAATTCGTACACTTTGGCTTTGAGGAGTTATAGCAATCTTCGGTTTTGTGATTGTTGCGGTCGCAGCGCGTGCATTTGAGATGCAGTGCGTTCGCCTTTTGATTCGGCGCTTGTTTGCCGATAAGATTAGCGTGGGCCAATTTTGTGGTCGAACAAGTGGACTGATTATCTGTCCCTTCCTCGTGATCGTGTTTCTGACGCCTTCTGTATTCTCTGTTACATTCTCCGATAAACTCATGTATGTTCTGCTTGGCAGGATCGCATGAAAATCATGTCATAAGCTAAAATGCTGTGTGAGTTCTGAAGGATGCAGTTATCAACCTCAGCATGCAGTATAAGCACAAGAACTATATGTATTGGGAATACTGTGTGGCTCACCTCAGCATGCAGTGTAAGCACAAGAACTGAGGGAGCCTGGTAACTACATGAGCTGTAATATATGTACGATGCAGGCCTAATGCTCTGAAACTATGGTATGAACTAAGGAATGTATTGCAGGCACATATGGTGCTGTCATGGCACTGTCTGTGTTGGAATAAACCTTGGGCACGTGCAGAAAACGAGTGGGATTCGAGTGGTGTGGGCAAATGCACGAGGGCGCCTGAAAGTATTTACATGTACTTTATACTCGAGAAAAGTGTGTGTCAGCACACTGGCAGATGAATGGAAAATAAACTGGCAACTAAAATACTGCTAATGGTAAGGAGACATGAGCCACGTGAGCTCAGTTTCAACAGTCTGTAAGGTATCCCCAGTGGGGATGAGAGTGGACAACATATGTGTTAACCTCGTATGCCCAAGCATTTCATGCTCAATTCCGACAAATCATGTTGTGAATTCATCCCATGATGCAGGGAGTGAATAAATGAGGAACCTCTTAAACAGTGTGGGAGATAATGGGAGATTGGCTTGGCAGATCAGTGTGATGTGGTCCCACAGCTGTTTGAACTTGGTGAGATGTTCTAGTGTTGCCACAGCTTAAGCCAACATTTTTTTCATTTTTAGAATATCTTAAGAAATAAAATAGCTAAAACTCTGAAAATATTTATGGGATAGATAAGGTCAAAAACCGAGGGGTCCTCTGCCAACTCTAAGAGATCCAATGAGCCATTCTTAAGTTATTTGACCAGCTAAGAAATCAGCTTAAGTCGAGCTGATTTCTTAGCTGGTCAAATAACTTAAGAATGGCTGATTAGATCACTTAGAGTTGGCAGAGGACCCCTCGGTTTTTGATCTTATCTATCCCTTTACAAATTTTCAGATTTTTAGCTATTTTATTTCTTAAGATATTCTAAAAATGAAAAAAATGTCGGCTTGAGCTGTGGCAACACTAACTGATGTTCTATTATGTCATTGCCATCCTTCACCTTCATCTCAGTCAACTTGCGCATCAACTGGTTTTTGGTTTGGTCACTGCAGGGCTGATGAATAGCCTGCAGGTTTAACCACATCTCTTTGGCTGTCTTACAATTGGAAGTGTAAAATTTCTGGCCTTGAGAGAGGCGATTGCGAATGACCTTTTTAGTATACACTGCATGCAAATCAGAGTTTTCAGTCTGAAGAAACTCAAAGAAAACTCTAAGAGGTGTTTAACATTTTATTAGAGTTTTTATGTCAGAAATACTTTAAAAAAATACTTGAAGTTTCTTTGAAAAAAAAAAAAACTCTGACAAAATTGTTTGAGTTTTCCGGGCCAAAAAAAATTATATTTTTACATTTAGACAGGCTCAATGATGGCAACAACGCCAACAAGTACTTATTTGGCCTACTTGGCAATAGTCACCTCTAATCTCTTAGAGCGAGTACTTGCCACTGTCGTTAAGTCCATCTAAGTGTGGAAAAGAATTTTTTTTTGATCTGGGAAACTCAAACATTTTCATCAGAGTTTTTATTTTTGTTCAGAAAAACTTCAAGTATCTTTTTAAAGTATATCTGACATAAAAACTCTAATAAAATGTTAAACACCTCTTAGAGTTTTCTTTGAGTTTCTTTGGACTGAAAACTTTGATTTGCATGCAGTGTATGTATCATTATACTCCCAGTTGTCTGCACTAACTGGATCTGTAGCTGCATCTGAACACTTGATAGTGCCATTCACATGATCATCAAGGCCACAGATCCTGAGTGTAAGGAGGATGTCATCTCACCAAGATTGCCAGTTGTCCTTGGTAAGAAGGTTATATGTTTCATGTTCACTGGACCAATCTTTTGGTTGTATGCATAGGGAAATTCATGGGTTGGGTGACCTGCATGGGTCGCCAGGGTGGGTTGCCATGGGCACGGGTGCGGGTGGGAAATTTCCCACCCTCCAAAAACCCTCACCCATGGGCATGGGTTAGGCAGGTAGGTGCGGGTTTTTCTCACCTCTGCTTTCAGACAATCAGACTTCAATTCACTGTCACTTCAGACTTCCTAACAGCCACTTGGATCCTCTTTTTCTCTTTTTGGTTTCCTAGCCTTCCAGGCTTGGAATGTGTTTCAGTAAGTTTCTCTCTTAGCCATTTGAAGACTTGCTAGCTAAGCCTAGCAACGCTGTCTCAAGAATCTCAAGACACAAGTTCAGCAGTGCTGCAGCCCTTCCTTTATAGCTCATCAACATCATCATGCTGCTTTATGCAGCTGGGTGCAGCCCACACCCATTCCTCAACTTCTGATCCAGGCCACATGTTACGCTTTTCGTCCATCTTTGTGTCACGTGCTCACTTGTATTATACCTTACTTTAGTTTCACGTGATAGGCTTGTGAGTAGATGGTTGTCCATCGACTTGTTCGCCTATCAGGTGCCCCTTGCTAGGTTTGCGAGTGTCTGAATGACCTTTGGACTCTCGCGCACCTAGCGGGCAACACCGGCCCGCTTTTCCGCTTCCACGATTACCTTGTATGTCTTGTATTATTATCTCGATCCTTAGCAGCTTCTTTTGGCACCCTGTACCTTTTCCTCCCATTATGGTACCTCTACTTATGCCTTCCTTATTTGTACGTTTTGCTTCGTCCCTGACTCGCTCTGACTCCCTCCATTGCTCATTGACGTGTTCTCTCTACTTTACTGATGTGTCACCTTATGCTGACTTGTTACATATCACCGTGTTCATCTGGTGACGCTCTCACATGATGAACACGTTAACATGTACATGAACTACGTGTACATTACTGTCTTATGACTCGCTTCTGTCTACATGTACTTTTACTTCGATGATGTGTTACTTTACCCTGTACAGTATATTAGGACGCCTGTAAAGACCAAGTCGCTCTAGACTTGATCTCCTTTGTGAATCCAGGACCATAAACCTTCTTGAAGCTTCGCTCGCTCTAGCTTGCGCTTTCGCTCACTCAGCTAAGCCTATCTTCTTGGCAGTCGTCTTCCTCTGCCTTATTATCCTTGAACCTCTCATCGTACACATTACTATTCACATCGTACTTGCGCCAAGGCTAATACCCTTGGTCTGCTACCTGATCTAGCTTCAGCCCAAGCTAGCTTTGCCTCTGCCCAGGCGACTCTTACTTAAGAGTAGACTCTATTACCATTGAAGCTTCAGCAGAGCTTACCCAGGGAGTAACTCCGCACGATACGAGAAGTCCCCTCGTAACATTAGATCAAGTCTTGCTCCCTAACGACAGAGACCCTTACTTGTTAAAGGTCTCTCCAATCGGACAAGACGATCCCAACATCAAGAGAAGTTCTTGAACCTGAACTAGCCCAGCCCTTCCATCCAGGAACACCAGATCAACTTATCGCAGTACAACACCGTACTGAAGACAATCTTCCAAACCACGTCAAGAATCAAGTCCGTTGGCTAGATGCAACCCACGCACCCGCAAATAGACCCCCTGGATACTACCTTTGGAATGACGCATACAGCAATCAACCAGTTGAATTCATCCACGACTTCTGGTATTATCTCTTCTATCACGAAGGAGTTTATTATACCTCTGTCAACGATCACATAAGACGCCACGGAGATAGGGACTGGATATTGGCATGACCACGAACCTCAGCACTTTGCCTACGGTCTCTATCGACCAGAACCCCCTGCTCTACAAGTTGAAGTCCCAGGACCATTAGCAGAAGATCCTGCTATCTCCCCACACATCGAAAGATCACCAGCATTCTCAGAACCTCGAGAACCCCGAAGTCATCCATCCACCAGCACTACCCCATCGGAAAAATCATCAGGTACCAGCACACCTTCACCAGAACAAGCAGGACAAGAAGAAGTAGCCCTTGTAGTCCAAACTACGCTTGGATTACACATCCACGAAAGAGAACCAGAAGACCCAAGTGCTCCAGAAGAACCCCGATACCAACAACTTCTTGAAGAAGTAGTCGAAGCAGGACTTTCAATCCCAGTGCCCCCTCCACTCATCCTACCAGCACTCTTACCAGGACCTTTACCAGGACCTGCACCCCCAGCGCAACCAGTACCCCCTCCAGCACTCCCTCTTCCACCAGTAGCACCCATAATGGCAGCACAACCTGCAGCAGCAGCAGCCCCAGCTAAACTCTAAGGAGAACCCCCAGTCATTTTCAATGGTGACCGAAAGAAGTCTGAAGAATTTAAGCAGCAATTCTCACTTTATGCAGCAATAAATGACCAGAACCCACTAATAACTTCACCATACTCACGCGTCCTGTTGAACCTATCTTTCATCAAAGGACCCATGGTCAGAGATTGGGTCCGAGATCAACAGAATCAAGTAGTAACAAAGGTCACACGAGCTGTCAACCCCATCGGAAGGGACCAGGATGTCCTATGGACTGACTATGAAGCCGCTTTCAATACCCGATTCACAGACATCACCAAGGACGAACAGGCCCTTTTAGAGGCTCAGGAACTCAGGATGGATCCTAAAGACTTCAACCTCGATGACTACATTGCCACCTTCAAACACCTCGCCGAAATTCTGAACTACGATCTAACTGCACCTCAAACGGCTGAGATGTTTTCTCATGGCCTAAACCCAGCACTTTTCGAAGCATGCTTGCGCCGCACCACCCCACCAAAAACTTATATGGAATGGGAAACCGCAGCACGAGCAGAATTAACGAACCGACTTCTACGACATGCCATGAGATGGGGATACCAAGCCCATCAGGAAGGAGGAAGAAGAAGAACTCCCAGGCCCCCGCAGTGATACACCCACCCAAATGACCAAGTAGTACCTATGGACGTTGACCGGACATACTTCGCCCGACGTGCCTACACCAAACAGGATAAGCAATCTTACCTGGCCAAAGGCAAATGTTTCTTCTGTGGCAAGCAAGGCCACATGGCCAAGGAATGCCCTAAAAAGAAATACCAACGATCTTCGTCCCAATTCAGGAAAGCCCCTTCTCCATTTGGAAAAGCTCCTCCCACGTTTGGACAAACCTTCTCCTCCGGCTACCCCCAGAAAACCCAGCCATTTAAAAAGGCTTACCACCCCCCAAAACCAGCCTATCGCCCTCCACAGCCAAGCTTCCGAAAATTCATGAAGCCAAAAAGGATGGGTCAAACCTCACATGCACGAAGTGCATATTTAGAGGACGTAGAAGAGGAGGAGGAAGAACAAAGTGATGCTCACACCTTGGCAGCTTGGACCACTAGGCTCTCCGATGAACAAAAGGACCAGTTTGTTCAGGAGATACTCAGAGGAGAAGACCCAAATTTTTAGGAGGCCCCACATATGCGGCAATGGTCAGGGCCCTATTTCCACAAGCCATCTTCATTCCCCAAGAACGATCCATCCATGCTCCTGTCAACCTCTGATCCCTTGACATAATCTCTGAAATCGATGCCTTAATCGATAGCGGAGCAACGGACAATTTTATAACTCCCACCGTCATTAAATATTTCAACCTTCCTACCCGACCGCTAAACAGACCGAGACCCATCCGAAATGTGGATGGAACCCCAAACAAGTTTGGATCAGTAACTCATGCCACTGATTTGGCCCTCCGTTACAAGCAAAAGACCCACAATCAAACCTTTTTCATCGTAGACCTAGGAGAAGACCATATGCTCCTAGGAATGCCCTTCCTTGCTGCCACTAACCCAAGAATTGATTGGAAAAATGCCACTTTTGAAGGCAAAGTCGAAGCAGCTGCCACTAATGCCCTCCGAAAACCGCTCGCACAGCAAGTGATAGACCCATCCCAGGCACGACAACACCTAGCAGATGCACGCTACTTATCAGTTCTTAATGCCTACACCCACCAACCTGACGAGTCTATCATCCGCCGTACCTCAGTTTCAGTTACCCTTGCAGCCAATCGGGCTGACGAAAAGCCAAAGCGCACTTGGCAAGAGGAAGTCCCACATGAATATCACAAATATGGGAAGATCTTCAGCGAAGAAGAGTCACAACGATTCCCCAAATCGCGCCCCTGGGACCATGCCATTGATTTGATACCAGGAGCTCCGCCCACACTCGATTGTAAAATGTACCGGTTTCAGCATGGTATGAATGACAAGCTCAACAAATGGATAGACGACCACCTAAAGAAGAGATATATCAGAATCTCCAAGTCGCCATACGCTTCACCATTCTTTTGGGTAACGAAGAGCGACAAAGGCTTGCGACCTGTTCAAGATTACCGAAAGCTCAATGAGCTTACCATCCGTAATACCTACCCTCTCCCGCTCATTAAGGACCTCATCCAACAACTCGTCGGAAAGAAGTGGTTTACCAAACTCGACATTCGCTGGGGATACAACAATGTACGCATCAAAGATGGCGACCAATGGAAGGCCGCTTTCAAAACCCCTAGAGGACTTTTTGAGCCCATGGTCATGTTCTTTGGACTCACCAATTCCCCTGCGACATTCCAGACCATGATGGATGCTACCTTTAGAGAAGAAATTGCTTCTGGGGACGTCATCATATACATGGATGATATCCTCATTGCGACCAACAAAGGACCTCACACACCATCGATGTCTTGTGGCCCACATCCTACGAAAACTCCTTCACAATGACCTCTTCCTCAAGCATGACAAGTGTCGCTTTCACAAGAAGAAGGTTGACTACCTCGGTGTGATAGTAGGGAATGGACATGTGAAGATGGACCCTGTCAAGGTCCAAGGGATCATTGACTGGCCAATTCCAACCACCCTAACGGAACTCCGCTCCTTCTTGGGATTTGGAAATTATTACAAGGACTTTATCCCGGCCTACTCATCTATAAGGTTCCACACGGGTATGGTATGGGTCGGGCTGAGTGACACTGCACCCGCACCCGCTGACACCGTACCCGCAGCGGGTAAGGGTACACACCGTACCCGTACTCCAACGGTGTTGTTGAAAACCCGCGGTCCACATAAACCCGTGGTTCTGGCTTAAAACATGATTTTAAACACATGCAGCAACTATCTACTTATCAAGAGAAACCACCGAATGCCCCCTCTTTCTCTTTTTAGACTTCACTGCTTCAAGAATATCATCCCATCGCAACATGTTATGATGAGCCCAGGATCCCAAACAGAGATAGGCACGAATGGAATATGGTGTAAGGCAGTTGTGGGTAAAGCATAGAAGGTGTCGACCCTGTGAGAAAATTCATTCGACGCCTGTAGAAGTAGCTGATATAAATGATTAGTTACAAATTCACGGAGAGAGTTACCAACTTACCAGGAATACTCAAATAGTCCCGTGCCATTCTAGAAAGGTTCGGGTAAGTTTGATGGTTGTCCACCCACCACTTGAGTGGATCCTTCACATTCTCTGTGGCAAGAGAGAGATAGACATCGATTTCACTTCGTTTAGGAACCTTCTTGCCAATTGAGATATTTCCGAAGCCACCATCATCGCTTCCCTGTGTGCATATGTAGATAATCAGTAGGTAAATTAGACCAACAAGATTACAGAATCACTTGCCTCATCAACCGTTTGTTTGTCATCATCTGCCAAAGCACGATTTTTATACTCACTGATATACTCCTCACGGACAAGATTTTCTGCGACATCAATCCACCTTTCTTCCCATTCCTGAACATGGAAATAGTCCAACTTGAGACCTGGATGAAGAACTGACAAAGAACCTATCAGTTTCATTGTAACGTGAACGACTTGTAACTACATACCCATAGCAATCCGGTATGCTGCTGATCTGTCAGTAATTGAGTAGTATTGGTTCATCTTTGCCCTAGCCAATTGCATGGCAGCTTTGATGGCAGGATGGTACGACTCCTTTGACTGAGGGTTAAGTTCATTGTTGAGCTTGTCCATGGCCGGAATAATGGACGCGATGCTCACATCATCTTGAGAGAAGAAGAGCGTAGCCTTTTTATATTGCTAACAAGTTGTTAGTCTGATATGAGTATATAAATACATGACATGCACCTCAAGAACAGATGCTAAATCATTCACGATCGTCCAGTCGTTATGGTCAAGTTCAAACTTGCGGAGCTTCAAGGATTTGTCAGCTGTTATGCTGTCAATGGTGATCCGATACACAACAGCAAATTGCAGCATATTGTAGGTAGAATTCCATCGTGTAGCAACATCGCGTGGAATCAAATCGGGCTTAAGGTGGTTGGCCTTGCAAGTACGACGCCACACAGGCAATGCGATTGTGGTAGAGTGGATAATCGCGAAAGACAGTTTTCAAAGCTAATGGCGTCATGTAAGGCAAAGTCATATACATGAATGATAATGTTCTCACTTTTGTAACCGTCTCCTTAACAGCTGCCATTGCCTCTAGAAATGCGGTCTGTTCGTCCCACTTAGCGCCTCCAGCTCATTGATGTCGTCATCAGCGTCGTCATCTGTGTTGCAGGCCGACTCCTTGTCCTCATCTTCAGGCTCATTCTCATCGTCGTCTTCAATACCTTCAAGATCTGACATATCATTGTTATCGGTGGCACTTGAGGAGATACAAGAAGTGAAAGGTTTGAGAAGGGCTTTGCAGGAGAGCTGGATCGTATGGTTGAAGCAGCGGACATGGTTTGATGTGTTGAATGAATTGTTTTTCTTGTCAAGCTCTGTGGTTTGTGTGTCATTTGAGGTCGCATTATCACCAATGAAGGCATGGATCTTATATTTGAATTAGCCATGGAAAAAACATCACGGTCATTAACTGACCTTATTTTCCAATCCGAAGCGCTCAAGCATGGTCTGAAACGCATTTGCAAGCGTAGCCCCACTGTGAGATTCAGGAACCTTAATGATGTCAAGCAGAAATGACATCATCACTCCTTTGTACTCAAAATGTACCGTCCAAGCAACAAAAGCCCTATGGTTTGGAGACGTCCAAGCATCAGTGGCAAAGTGTAAGCGTCCAGGATGTTTCTGTCCAATAATATATATCAACTATGAATATAAAACATTGAATCGACGTATCTGAAGAAGCCTTGCAACACGCTCGCAGCATTTGTCGAATGATGCTTTGATGTCACATGAGATTGTGTCAGGGGATGGGATCACCATATTAGGTCGTCCAGCGGTGAGGAGTTCGCACAGTTCTCGATCCTTGACAATAGATGTGGGGCGGTTATTTTCGGTGACCCATTTGACAAAGTGAGCGCTGTGATTCACATGATATACATCAGACTGTACAGATTTAGACAGTTGATCACTTACCGGACTTTGGTGTTGGTGTGTGTTCGATGAGAGTACCGGACAGGCTATTGGCCTTCATGAGCGAAGAGGGAGAAGACGGAGGCACTCTGTGCTACTCCAGCCTTGCCATTCATCGTGTTCTTGACAGCCTCTTCGCCGAAGCATCGCATCGCATGGTGCTTGAGATTGGCTGTCGAGGACTTGTCCTTCGAATCCTGAAAGCGTCGAACTCCACCCACAGCGGTCTTGCACTTCTGAGCTGCACATGGGAAGAAGTGGCACATGCGGTTATCAAGGTACTGAATAGAAACGCCATCGGACTTGAAGAAACTGTATATTGGGGAGCGCCAACTCTTTTTTAAAGCCTCTGTAGTGTACGGCCATGAATTTGCAAGCAGTCAATGAAATATTAAATAAACTTACCAAGCTCCTTTTCCAGATCCACCTCCATAACTTCAATATCAGACGAATTGCCTGAGACAGTCGACGCTTCGTCATTATTGGTGGCGTTCTGGCTACCCACATCCCGATCGATGGTCGATGACTTTGAGTGAGCTGAGAGGTGGGTTTTGGCCTTTTTGAATGGTCGCACCAAGGCCTTTTCATCCTTTGGGAAGTCGTATTCACAGACTCAGACATTGAAGAGAAAGATGATGCCGGAGAAAGGATCGAGCCATCGCTGGCATTAGACAGTGCCTGGCAAGACTTTCGAGCCATGTGGGTGTGACCAAGCTTAGTAGCCGCGAGAGAGGTGTGTCGCCCAAGAAATGAGAAAGGTAGACAAGAAGCTGAAAGGTGCGTTGATGACAGGCGTTATCGATGTTGATACCCAGATGCAGGTGCTAAGTGATGGAGAATTGGAGAGAGACAAAAGTGCACACAAGAGGAAAATAAGAACGCACCGTGATCCTGATGCGATGCCATCCTTGACAAGCAAGGAGGCTGCTTAAATACACCTAAAGTCCTTATGACTATAGGCAGGTGCCTGAGCCGGCGATGATGATGCCCGGAACAAGTGAATGTGCATATTAATGCAGCACTAAATGTACAAAAATTATCAAAAAAAGTAGTTAGTAACTAGGAAACGAAGCTAAGGATTGTATTTGAGGGACGTACTGCTACCATGCACTTGTGGTTAGTGCCGATTGTCTTCATCCAAAGATTGAGAAGCGAGAATGAAACTGGAGAGAAAGGTAGGAAAGGAGTGGCTGTGAGGGCGGTAAGCAATCGTATTTGCTCGCAGTCGTCTTGCACCGGAGGTTAAGGGGAAGGGTGATAAGCGTGAACTGAGATTGTGAGGATATTGCGATGATGGAACAAATGTGGGAAAATTGTAAGGAAACTGTACAGTTGTGGCTGACACGTGCTCCGACGCAGTTGTGCCAATCGATATTGCTATCACTGAATTGCCTCCAACACGTCTCATCCGTCTTGGACTTGCCCTCAACTTCTCTGTATTCTATTTCAATAGTCCTTACTCATTGGACCTCAGATATGCTGCATATACCCAGGTTCGTACCATACTTGGCCCTCAACTTCTCTGTATTCTATTATGAAATTTCGAATAGACCGATCGTGCGTGCCAGCTCAGCCTCAGCGCTTGAACGCTTGAACCCCTCTTTGCCTTTCTCTCATACGCACTCATTCAGGCAGAGCACGCTTTCTTTAAAATGCTTGGCTCACATGTAATCACCCGCTATGTAAAATCATCCCACCAGAACGATCCAGGTCGCATCGTCCTTGAAATCCTATTGGCCCTCTTCGCCATTTGTACCCTTCTGCAATCTCGTACTCGTGCAGACAATGGCGAAAAGCACTTCATCCAGTTCTCCGAGAAGGCACGTCGTTCCCCTTTTTTATATAGGGATGCGCAGCACTCCGTCTGACCCCCCCCCCCCCCCCCCCCCCCGGCCTTCAGGAAATCGACGAGCTCGTGGATGAATGGACACCAGAGCCTCTAGTGCTCCTCTCACGCAGAGGAGCAACATGACCTCGCAACGATTCCAGTAGTTTCTGGACCAAACGGACCCTGACCCAAGCTCGTCAACACCGGGAAGCAAGTGCTTAATCTTGCTAGCTACACCTTCACTGGGCTTGCTGGCAATGAAACTCTTAAAGAGCACGCCATCGACCATTCGGAAATATGGTGTGGGTAGTTGTGGTCCACCTCAGTTTTATGGCACTATCAGTATGTCTATGCCCCCCTACCCCCATGTTGTCCTAATGGTCATTTATAGACGTGCACATGGACCTCGAGCACGATATAGCCGACTTCCTTGGCACCGAGGCCTCAATTCTTTATTCTCAAGCTTTCACCACAATTTTCTCTGTCATTGCTGCTTTTGCAAAATGTGGCGACATCATTGTGGCTGATCAAGGCGTCAACTTTGCCATTCAAAAAGGCCTGCAGATCTGCCACTCTACCATCCACTGGTTCGATCACGATCTTAAAAGCCTCGAGGACGTCCTCCAGAGTATCGAAAAGGAATGTCACAATCGCCGCGGACTGCTCACGAGACGGTTCATCGTCATGGAAGGTATCTTTGAGAGAGACAGTGCTATTTCCGATCCACCGAAACTCGTGAGTGACTAATTCCGGGTGTACCATGTGCGATAGATCCGATTGGTTCTTCTCCCCTCCCAGATTGAGTTTAAGCACAAATACAAGATCGCCTTATCCTCGACAAGAGTATCTCCTTTGGCACTGTTGGCCGAACTGGACGCGTCTTACAGAATTATACAATGTCCCTGTGTGTATCCTCTTTGTCCCATTACATGTTGTCTCACTGCCTTGTTATCTAGGCTACCCAAATAGATATGCTCCTCGGATCAGTAGCCAACGGCCTCAATTCCGGAGGCGGCTTCTGTGCCAGCTCGCACCACGTCGTCGACCACCAACGCATCAACAGCACCTCCTTCGTCTTCTCAGCAGCCCTCCCTGCCCTCCTGGCTGTCGCCGTGTCAGAAGGAATCAATATTTTGCAAAACAGCCCTTCAATTCTCAGCACGTTACAAGAGAACATACGTGCCATCCGTAGCATCCTCGAGTGCGTGGACTGCATCACAATACCTTCACACACTGCCTCACCTATCATCCATATTTACGTGCGTACCCAGCCCCCTGCTTTAGCAGCAGCAGCGAAATCGGCCAACCCTTCACCGCTGTCGTTTGATATTGCGGTGGAGGAACGGCTGTTGCAGGATATTGTAGACAAGGCAATGGCGCAGGGCATGTGGATCACGCGCGCACCACGGTTGAAAGGTCAGGAAGTCTTTGAGGCACGTCCGAGCATCCGTCTTGCTGATACTGCTGCGCTATCGTGGAAGGAATGCGAACGTGCTGCGGGCGTCGTCAAGGCTGCTGTCGTAAAGGTCCTCACGAAGCGCAAGTGAACAAGCACCGAACAATTTGTGCTTTATATTTCCACCTCACTATCACAGTATTACTATGTATATACATACACTCAATCTCAGAATTGATGTGTGAGAAGTATAAAGTTGGCGCGTTGGCGCGTTGTCTTAGGTGTGAACTGCACAGGGTCTCAAAAAAATGGGGACCCTATGGTGGCATTGATTAAGAATCCAAGATGAACAGTATAGTACTAATATACATGAGTGTAAAATTGTCGAGGCCAACAATAAGGAAGGGAAATAAAACAGGGAAGCCTGGGAGGGGACTGCCCGCAAAGTGGTTGAGACGCATTTGATGTGCTTTCTTGAACGGCACACATGGTCATAACTTAAGCATGCGGCAGAAGGCATGCTGATGGGGTCGTAGCGCATGGGCAGAGGCAAAACTTGATGTCTTGAGGGCGATGTACCTTGTGGGATCAAGTAGACTGGGATGAACGTTGTAGGGGGGCGCATACCGGGCATCGGTGTCGCAGGGTTGATGCTTGGTGGAGGTGAGAATCTGAGATAACTGAGATTATTCGATTGTTGGAGACCTGGCACTTCTCATCATTGTCAGACCCAAGACGGTGTACCGTGACACCGCAGTTGCGGGTACGGTTCCCACACGGGTGTCAAAATCGGGAACCGCACCCATAACCGTGGGACCCTTGGCCCAAACACCGCGGGTAAACCCGTACCTGTGCGGAACCCTACTCATCTATCACACGACCCCTGCATGAGCTAACCAAAAAGAACACCCAATGGCATTGGAACAAACCTCAAATTGACGCATTTAACCTACTAAAACGGCTGTTCACTTCGTACCCAGTCCTCCGGAACCCAGACCCCACCAAGCGCTATATTGTTGACACCGATGCATCTCAATTAGGGTTCCACACGGGTACGGGTTTACCTGCGGTGTTTGGGCCAAGGGTCCCACGGTTACGGGTGCAGTTCCCGATTTTGACACCCGCGTGGGAATCGTACCTGCAACTGCGGTGTCACAGTACACCGTCTTGGGTCTGACAATGATGAGAAGTGCCAGGTCTCCAACAATCGAATAATCTCAGTTATCTCAGATTCTCACCTCCACCAAGCATCAACCCTGCGACACCGATGCCCGGTATGCGCCCCCCTACAACGTTCATCCCAGTCTACTTGATCCCACAAGGTACATTGCCCTCAAGACATCAAGTTTCGCCTCTGCCCATGCGCTACGACCCCATCAGCATGCCTTCTGCCGCATGCTTAAGTTATGACCATGTGTGCCGTTCAAGAAAGCACATCAAATGCGTCTCAACCACTTTGCGGGCAGTCCCCTCCCAGGCTTCCCTGTTTTATTTCCCTTCCTTATTGTTGGCCTCAACGATTTTACACTCATGTATATTAGTACTATACTGTTCATCTTGGATTCTTAATTAATGCCACCATAGGGTCCCCATTTTTTTGAGACCCCGCGCAGTTCACACCTAAGACAATGCACCAACGCGCCAACTTTATACTTCTCACACATCAATTCCGAGATTGAGTGTATGTATATACATAGTAATACTGTGATAGTGAGGTGGAAATATAAAGCACAAATTGTTCGGTGCTTGTTCACTTGCGCTTCGTGAGGACCTTTACGACAGCAGCCTTGACGACGCCCGCAGCACGTTCGCATTCCTTCCACGATAGCGCAGCAGTATCAGCAAGACGGATGCTCGGACGTGCCTCAAAGACTTCCTGACCTTTCAACCGTGGTGCGCGCGTGATCCACATGCCCTGCGCCATTGCCTTGTCTACAATATCCTGCAACAGCCGTTCCTCCACCGCAATATCAAACGACAGCGGTGAAGGGTTGGCCGATTTCGCTGCTGCTGCTAAAGCAGGGGGCTGGGTACGCACGTAAATATGGATGATAGGTGAGGCAGTGTGTGAAGGTATTGTGATGCAGTCCACGCACTCGAGGATGCTACGGATGGCACGTATGTTCTCTTGTAACGTGCTGAGAATCGAAGGGCTGTTTTGCAAAATATTGATTCCTTCTGACACGGCGACGGCCAGGAGGGCAGGGAGGGCTGCTGAGAAGACGAAGGAGGTGCCGTTGATGCGTTGGTGGTCGACGACGTGGTGCGAGCTGGCACAGAAGCCGCCTCCGGAATTGAGGCCGTTGGCTACTGATCCGAGGAGCATATCTATTTGGGTAGCCTAGATAACAAGGCAGTGAGACAACATGTAATGGGACAAAGAGGATACACACAGGGACATTGTATAATTCTGTAAGACTGCGTCCAGTTCGGCCAACAGTGCCAAAGGAGATACTCTCGTCGAGGATAAGGCGATCTTGTATTTGTGCTTAAACTCAATCTGGGAGGGAGAAGAACCAATCGGATCTATCGCACATGGTACACCCGGAATTAGTCACTCACGAGTTTCGGTGGATCGGAAATAGCACTGTCTCTCTCAAAGATACCTTCCATGACGATGAACCGTCTCGTGAGCGGTCCGCGGCGATTGTGACATTCCTTTTCGATACTCTGGAGGACGTCCTCGAGGCTTTTAAGATCGTGATCGAACCAGCGGATGGTAGAGTGGCAGATCTGCAGGCCTTTTTGAATGGCAAAGTTGACGCCTTGATCAGCCACGATGATGTCGCCATGTTTTGCAAAAGCAGCAATGACAGAGGAAATTGTGGCGAAAGCTTGAGAATAAAGAATTGAGGCCTCGGTGCCAAGGAAGTCGGCTATATCGCGCTCGAGGTCCATGTGCACGTCTATAAATGACCATTAGGACGACATGGGGGTAGGGGGCATAGACATACCGATAGTGCCATAAAACTGAGGTGGACCACAACTACCCACACCATATTTCCGAATGGTCGATGGTGTGCTCTTTAAGAGTTTCATTGCCAGCAAGCCCAGTGAAGGTGTAGCTAGCAAGATTAAGCACTTGCTTCCCGGTGTTGACGAGCTTGGGTCAGGGTCCGTTTGGTCCAGAAACTACTGGAATCGTTGCGAGGTCATGTTGCTCCTCTGCCGTGAGAGGAGCACCTAGAGGCTCTGGTGTCCATTCATCCACGAGCTCGTCGATTTCCTGAAGGCCGGGGGGGGGGGGGGGGGGGGGGTCAGACGGAGTGCTGCGCATCCCTATATAAAAAAGGGGAACGACGTGCCTTCTTGGAGAACTGGATGAAGTGCTTTTCGCCATTGTCTGCACGAGTACGAGATTGCAGAAGGGTACAAATGGCGAAGAGGGCCAATAGGATTTCAAGGACGGTGCGACCTGGATCGTTCTGGTGGGATGATTTTACATAGCGGGTGATTACATGTGAGCCAAGCATTTTAAAGAAAGCGTGCTCTGCCTGAATGAGTGCATATGAGAGAAAGGCAAAGAGGGGTTCAAGCGTTCAAGCGCTGAGGCTGAGCTGGCACGCGCGATCGGGTCTATTCGAAATTTCATAATAGAATACAGAGAAGTTGAGGGCCAAGTATGGTACGAACCTGGGTATATGCAGCATATCTGAGGTCCAATGAGTAAGGACTATTGAAATAGAATACAGAGAAGTTGAGGGCAAGTCCAAGACGGATGAGACGTGTTGGAGGCAATTCAGTGATAGCAATATCGGATTGGCACAACTGCGTCGGAGCACGTGTCAGCCACAACTGTACAGTTTCCTTACAATTTTCCCACATTTGTTCCATCATCGCAATATCCTCACAATCTCAGTTCACGCTTATCACCCTTCCCCTTAACCTCCGGTGCAAGACGACTGCGAGCAAATACGATTGCTTACCGCCCTCACAGCCACTCCTTTCCTACCTTTCTCTCCAGTTTCATTCTCGCTTCTCAATCTTTGGATGAAGACGATCGGCACTAACCACAAGTGCATGGTAGCAGTACATCCCTCAAATACAATCCTTAGCTTCGTTTCCTAGTTACTAACTACTTTTTTTGATAATTTTTGTACATTTAGTGCTGCATTAATATGCACATTCACTCGTTCCGGGCATCATCATCGCCGGCTCAGGCACCTGCCTATAGTCGTAAGGACTTCAGGTGTATTTAAGCAGCCTCCTTGCTTGTCAAGGATGGCATCGCATCAGGATCACGGTGCGTTCTTATTTTCCTCTTGTGTGCACTTTTGTCTCTCTCCAATTCTCCATCACTTAGCACCTGCATCTGGGTATCAACATCGATAACGCCTCTGTCATCAACGCACCTTTCAGCTTCTTGTCTACCTTTCTCATTTCTTGGGCGACACACCTCTCTCGTGGTTACTAAGCTTGGTCACACCCACATGGCTCGAAAGTCTTGCCAGGCACTGTCTAATGCCAGCGATGGCTCAATCCTTTCTCCGGCATCATCTTTCTCTTCGATGTCTGAGTCTGTGAATACTGACTTCCCAAAGGATGAAAAGGCCTTGGTGCGACCATTCAAAAAGGCCAAAACCCGCCTCTCAGCTCACTCGAAGTCATCGACCATCGATCGGGATGTGGGTAGCCAGGACGCCACCAATAATGACGAAGCGTCGACTGTCTCAGGCAATTCGTCTGATATTGAAGTTGTGGAGGTGGATCCGGAAAAGGAGCTTGGTAAGTTAATTTAATATTTCATTGACTGCTTGCAAATTCATGGCTGTACACTACAGAGGCTTTAAAAAAGAGTTGGCGCTCCCCAATATACAGTTTCTTCAAGTCCGATGGCGTTTCTATTCAGTACCTTGATAACCGCATGTGCCACTTCTTCCCATGTGCAGCTCGAAGTGCAAGACCGCTGTGGGTGGAGTTCGACGCTTTCAGGATTCGAAGGACAAGTCCTTGACAGCCAATCTCAAGCACCATGCGATGCGATGCTTCAGCGAAGAGGCTGTCAAGAACACGATGAATGGCAAGGCTGGAGTAGCACAGAGTGCCTCTGTCTTCTCCCTCTTCGCTCATGAAGGCCAACAGCCTGTCCGGTACTCTCATCGAACACACACCAACACCAAAGTCCGGTAAGTGATCAACTGTCTAAATCTGTACAGTCTGATGTATATCATGTGAATCACAGCGCTCACTTCGTCAAATGGGTCACCGAAAATAACCGCCCCACATCTATTGTCAAGGATCGAGAACTGTGCGAACTCCTCACCGCTGGACGACCCAATATGGTGATCCCATCCCCTGACACAATCTCACGTGACATCAAAGCATCATTCAACAAATGCCGCGAGCGTGTTGCAAGGCTTCTTCAGGTACGTCGATTCGATGTTTTATATTCATAGTTGATATATATTATTGGACAGAAACATCCTGGACGCTTACACTTTGCCACTGATGCTTGGACGTCTCCAAACCATAGGGCTTTTGTTGCTTGGACGGTACATTTTGAGTACGAAGGAGTGATGATGTCATTTCTGCTTGACATCATTGAGGTTCCTGAATCTCACAGTGGGGCTACGCTTGCAAATGCGTTTCAGACCATGCTTGAGCGCTTCGGATTGGAAAATAAGGTCAGTTAATGACCGTGATGTTTTTTCCGTGGCTAATTCAAATGTAAGATCCATGCCTTCATTGGTGATAATGCGACCTCAAATGACACACAAACGCAGAGCTTGACAAGAAAAACAATTCATTCGACACATCAAACCATGTCCGCTGCTTCAACCATACGATCCAGCTCTCCTGCAAAGCCCTTCTCAAACCTTTCACTTCTTGTATCTCCTCAAGCGCCACCGATAACAATGATATGTCAGATCTTGAAGGTATTGAAGACGACGATGAGAATGAGCCTGAAGATGAGGACAAGGAGTCGGCCTGCAACACAGATGACGACGCTGATGATGACATCAATGAGCTGGAGGCGCTAAGTGGGAACGAACAGACTGCATTTCTAGAGGCAACGGCAGCTGTTAAGGAGATGGTTACAAAAGTGAGAACATTATCATTCATGTATATGACTTTGCCTTACATGACGCCATTAGCTTCGAAAACTGTCTTTTGTGATTATCCACTCTACCACAATCGCATTGCCTGTGTGGCATCGTACTTGCAAGGCCAACCACCTTAAGCCCGATTTGATTCCACGCGATGTTGCTACACGATGGAATTCTACCTACGATATGCTGCAATTTGCTGTTGTGTATCGGATCACCATTGACAGCATAACAGCTGACAAATCCTTGAAGCTCCGCAAGTTTGAACTTGACCATGACGACTGGACGATTGTGAATGATTTAGCATCTGTTCTTGAGGTGCGTGTCATGTATTTATATACTCATATCAGACTAACAACTTGTTAGCAATATAAAAAGGCTACGCTCTTCTTCTCTCAAGATGATGTGAGCATCGCGTCCATTATTCCGGCCATGGACAAGCTCAACAATGAACTTAACCCTCAGTCAAAGGAGTCGTACCATCCTGCCATCAAAGCTGCCATGCAATTGGCTAGGGCAAAGATGAACCGATACTACTCAATTACTGACAGATCAGCAGCATACCAGATTGCTATGGGTATGTAGTTACAAGTCGTTCACGTTACAATGAAACTGATAGGTTCTTTGTCAGTTCTTCATCCAGGTCTCAAGTTGGACTATTTCCACGTTCAGGAATGGGAAGAAAGGTGGATTGATGTCGCAGAAAATCTTGTCCGTGAGGAGTATATCAGTGAGTATGAAAATCGTGCTTCAGCAGATGATGACAAACAAACGGTTGATGAGGCAAGTGATTCTGTAATCTTGTTGGTCTAATTTACCTACTGATTATCTACATATGCACACAGGGAAGCGATGATGGTGGCTTCGGAAATATCTCAATTGGCAAGAAGGTTCCTAAACGAAGTGAAATCGATGTCTATCTCTCTCTTGCCACAGAGAATGTGAAGGATCCACTCAAGTGGTGGGTGGACAACCATCAAACTTACCCGAACCTTTCTAGAATGGCACGGGACTATTTGAGTATTCCTGGTAAGTTGGTAACTCTCTCCATGAATTTGTAACTAATCATTTATATCAGCTACTTCTACAGGCGTCGAACGAATTTTCTCACAGGGTCGACACCTTCTATGCTTTACCCACAACCGCCTTACACCATATTCCATTCGTGCCTATCTCTGTTTGGGATCCTGGGCTCGTCATAACATGTTGCGATGGGATGATATTCTTGAAGCAGTGAAGTCTAAAAAGAGAAAGAGAGGGCATTCGGTGGTTTCTCTTGATAAGTAGATAGTTGCTGCATGTGTTTAAAATCATGTTTTAAGCCAGAACCGTGGGTTTATGTGGACCTGTGGGTTTATGTGACTGTGGTTTATGTGGACCCGCGGTTATGTGACTGCGGTTTTCAACAACACCGTTGGAGTATGGGTACGGTGTGTACCCTTACCCGCTGCGGGTACGGTGTCAGCGGGTGCAGGTGCGGTGTCACTCAGCCCGACCCGTACCATACCCGTGCGGAACCTTACCTATTGTACATTAGGCCAGTTCCAGAACTTACGTCGGTCCACAAGATGGTCAGGCCACCTGTCGTCTCGACTGCCGGGGCGCAAACTTAATCATAGCATGTACAACGACCCTCCACGTGTGCGACCTTGGGGGTAAGGAACTGGCAGAACCGGTAATCAGGACGGACCGTATCATCTTCTGGGATGGTGATTGATGCGGTTGGGTTGATTCCTATGAGTAGCTCATGGGGGCTATACTTGGAGTGTTTGTGTTTCCAGGAATGCTGTGCAAATTCCGCCATGGGTAGAAGGGAGCTCCAGTTGTTTTGTTGAGCATTGACAAAGTGACGGAGATATCCTTCAACCCATTGGTTCATACGTTCCGTTTGTCCATCTGTGTGTGGGTGGAAGGCGGTGCTGAGATTTTGTTGAATTCCCATTGCCTTGCATACAGCTTTGGAGAAGTGGGATGTGAATCAGGGGTCTTGATCTGTGATGATGCGCTTGGGAATTCCATAATCGGAGAAGAGGTTTTGGAAATACAGTTGCGCCACGCCTTCACCATCAATGGTCTTATGGCATGGGATGAATTTAGCTGCTTTGGAGCATCCTTAATCCACTATTGTTAGAACAGCATTGTACTTGTTCTTGCCTGATGGCAGTAGATCAGTGATGAGGTCCATTGAAATGTACTGGAAGGGTCCCTGTTCCACATTTGTGTCGAAGTGATACAGTCGGGCGCGTTTCAGGTGAGTGATGACCTTAGATTCTTGACATTTGGCGCAACCCTTGATGTAGTTTTCGACAAATTTGTATAAATGGGGTCCTTCGTATCGGCGGTTGACAAGAGTCCATGTGTTTGAGATTTCAGGGTGACCTCCTATGGGCGCATCATGGATCTCTTGGAGGATCTTTCTTCATAGGTTTGGGTCATTTTTGATGTAAATTTTGCATATAAACAAGTCCTCTGGTAGCAGGGTAACTTCTTTGTTGATATCCATCCCCTGTTTTAGGTCTGATCTTTGGCTTAGAAGATCTGCAATGGTGTTGCTCTTGCCAGAGAAATGGGTGAGTTTGAAGTTATAGTCCTGCAGAAATCCGTGCCAGTGCGTGTTATGAGTGGACTTCTCGTATCGTGCAGAGTCACTCCCTGGGTAAGCTCTGCTGAAGCTTCAATGGTAATAGAGTCTACTCTTAAGTAAGAGTCGCCTGAAAGGGGCAGAGGCAAAGCTAGCTTGGGCTGAAGCTAGATCAGGTAGCAGACCAAGGGTATTAACCTTGGCGCAAGTGCGATGTGGACAGTAATGTGTACGATGAGAGGTTCAAGGATAATAAGGCAGAGGAAGACGACTGCCAAGAAGATAGGCTTGGCTGAGCAAGCGAAAGTGCGAGCTAGAGTGAGCGAAGCTTCAAGAAGGTTTATGGTCCTGAATTCACAAAGGAGATCAAGTCTGAGGAGACTCGACCTTTACAGGTGTTCTAATATACTGTACAAGGTAAAGTAACACATCATCGAAGTAAAAGTACACGTAGACGAGAGCGAGTCATAATACAGTAATGTACACGTAGTCCATGTACATGTCGACGTGTTCATCATGCGAGAGCATCGCCAGATGAACACGGTGATATGTAACAAGTCAGCATAAGGTGACACGTCAGTAAAGTAGAGGGAACACATTAATAAGCAATGGAGGGAGTCAGCGCGAGTCAGAGATGAAGCGAGGCATACAAATAAGGAAGGCATAAGTAGAGATACCATAACGGGAGGAAAAGGTACAGGGCGCCAAAAGAAGCTGCTAAGGATTGAGATAATAATACAAGACGTACAAGGTAATCGCAGAAGCAGGAAAGTGGGCTGGTGTTACCTGCTAGGTGCGTGAGGGTCCAAAAGGTCCTTCAGAACCTCACAAACCTAGTAAGTGAGATCAGATAGGTCAATGCATTTGTCACAGACAAAAGCACAAGCCCATCTCATGTCACTAGAGTATAATACAAGTGAGCACGTGACACAAGAGAAGACAAAAAGCGTAACAGTGCACCTGTCAGGGTGTGATTTTTTGTGGTGATTTGAAATATTTGAGGTTCTGATGGTCACTTCTGATGAGGAACTTGTGCTGTGCTCCCAGAAGGAGATATCGGAACACTTTTAGAGCATAAATGATGGCAAGTAGATCGCGATCATAAATGTCATAATTGCGCTCTGCAGGGTTTAGTGTTTTGGAATAGAAGGCTATTGGGTGGCGTCCATCAGGATATTGCTGGCTAACAGTGGCTCTGACTGCATATTGAGATGCATCTGTGTCCATGATATAGCACTTGGCAGGGTCTGGGTTTCGGAGGACTGGGTACGAGGTAAAAAGGTGTTTCAGTAGCCTGAATGCGTTATCTTGTGGCTTGTTCCAGTGCCATTGGGTGTCTTTCTTGGTTAGTTTGTGTAGGGGTCGTGTGATGGAGGAATATGCTGGAATGAAATCTTTGTAATAATTGCCAAAGCTCAAGAAAGAACGAAGTTCGGTCAGGGTTGTTGGGATTGGCCAGTCAATGATCTCTTGGACTTTGACCAGGTCCATCTTCACATGCCCATTCCCTACTATTACTCCAAGGTAGTCGACCTCCTTCTTGTGAAAACAGCACTTGCTGTGCTTCAGGTAAAGGTCATTATCAAGGAGTTTTCTCAGGATGTGGGCAACAAGGTGTCGATGATGTTCCAGGTCCTTGTTTGTTGCAATAAGAATGTCGTCCATATAGATAATAACATCTCCAGAGGCAATTTCTTCTCTAAAGGTGGCATCCATCATAGTTTGGAACGTCGCCGGGGAATTGGTAAGTCCAGAGAACATGACCATTGGTTCAAAGAGTCCTTTGGGAGTTTTGAATGCAGCTTTCCACTGGTTGCCGTCCTTGATGCGGATGTTGTTATATCCCCAATGGACATTAAGTTTAGTGAACCACTTCTTCCCAACAAGTTGCTGGATAAGATCCTTTATGAGAGGAAGGGGGTAGGTATTGTGGACAGTGAGTTTGTTGAGTTTGCGATAATCCTGGACTGGTCATAGGCCTTTGTCACTTTTCTTGACCCAAAAGAACGGGGAGGCGTACTGTATGGTGACTTTGAGATTCTGATATATCCCTTCTTTAGGTGGTCTTTTATCCATTCATTGAGTTTGTCGTCCATGCCATGTTGAAATCGGTATGTCTCGCAGTCAAGTGTAGGTGGAGCATCTGGTATTAGGTCTATGGCATGATCCCAAGGGTGCGATTGGGGAAATCGCTGCGATTCTTCTTCACTGAAGATTTTCCCATATTTGTGATATTCACATGGGACCTCCTCTTGCCAGGTGCACATTAGGGTTTTGTCGGCTTGGTTGGCTGCCAGAGTAATGGAGACTGAGGTGCGACGGATGGCAGAATTGTTTGGTTCGTGGATGTATTGATTAAAGATGGTTTGATAACTGGCATTGGTCAGGTTTTGTCGCATTTGCGAGGGATCCACTACTCATCACGCCAGGTGCTTTCAGTGGGCATTTGTGGCAGCAGCTTCCACCTTGCCATCAAAGGTGGCATCCATCCAGTTGATCTTTGGATTGGTGGCCACTAGGAAGGGCATTCCTAGAAGCATATGATCTTCTCCCAGGTCCATGATGAAGAAGGTTTGATTGTGAGTCTTATTTTTGTAGCAAAGGGCAAGATCAGTGGCATGGGTTACTGATCCAAACTTGTTTGGGGTTCCATCCACATTTCAAATGGGTCTTGGCTTGTTCAAGGATCGGGTTGGTAGGTCAAAGTATTTGATGACAGCAGGAGTTATGAAATTGTCAGTCGCACCACTATCAACGAGGGCATCCACTTCAGAGATTATCTCGGTGGACTGAAGGTTGACAGGTGCGTGGATGGCTCGTTCTTGAGGAATGAAGACGGCTTGTGGAAATAAGGCCCTGACCATCGCCACGTATGTTGGGCCTCCTAAAAATGTGGGTCTTCTTCTCGAAGTATCTCTTGGACAAACTGATCCTTCTGTTTGTCCGTGAGTTTGGTGGTGCGAGCTGCCAATGTATGGACATCGCTGTGTTCTTCTTCTTCTTCCTCCTCCTCTTCTAAGTCCTCCAGATAGGCACTTCTTGCGTGTGAAGTGCAACTGGCCCTTCTTGGCTTGTTGAATTTTCGGAAGCTTGACTTTAGAGGGCGGGAGGTTAACCTTGGAAGGTTATAAGCCTTCTTGAATGGGGGGTTTGTTTCAGGGTAGCCTGAGGAGAAGGTTTGCCCATATTTAGACGGTGTCTTCCCAAATTGGGATGAAGATCGTTGATGCTTCTTTTCTGGGCATTCCCTGGCCATGTGTCCTTGGTGGCCACAGAAGAAGCACTGGCCTTTAGCCATGTAGGACTTCTTATCTTGTTCTGTGTAGGCTCATTGGACAAAGTATGCCCAGTCAACATCCATGGGTACTACTTGATCATTTGGGTGGACATATCAACGTGGGGGCGGTTGATACGCCCTAGGGGTTCTCCTTTTTCCTTCATGGTGGTGGGCCTGATATCCTCGCCTCATAGCATGTCGTAGGAGTCGGTTTGTTACTTCTGCTCGTGCTGCAGTTTCCCATTCTGTAAAGGTCTTTGGCAGGGCTTGATGGTGCAGGCATGCTTTGAAAATTGTTGGGTTTAGACCATGGGAGAACATTTCAGCCATTTGTGGTGCAGTCAGGTCATAGTTCAGTATTTCGGCCAGATGTTTAAAGGTGGCAATGTAGTCATCCAGATTAAAATCGCTAGGGGCCATTTTAAGCTCTTGGGCTTCTAGGAGGGCCTGTTCATCCTTGGTAATGTCTGTGAATCTGGTATTGAATGCCGTTTCATAATCAGTCCATAGCACATCTTGGTCCCTTCCAATGGGGTTCACAGTCTGCATGACCTTGTTGACTAATTGGTTCTGTTGGTCTCGGACCCAATCCTTGACCATGGGTCCCTTGATGAAGGATAGGGACAGGATGGCGCATGAATATGGTGATGTTATCAGGGGGTTCTGGTCGTTTATTGCCACATAGAGTGAAAATTGTTGTTTGAATTCCTCCGATTTCTTTCGATCTCCATTAAAGATGGATGGGGGTTCCCCTTGGAGCCTTGCTGAGCTGCTGCTGCTGCTGGTTGTGCAGCCATTGCTGGTACTGGTGGGGGAGGGGTCCTGAAGGTGGTGCCAGTTGTATAGGTCTTGGTTGGACGGGTGAGGGGGTGCTGCGATTGGAAGTCCTTCGTCTAAGACTTCTTCGATGAGTGGAGGGGGTGCTGGGATGTGAAGTCCTCCTTCTAGTACTTCTTTGAGAAGTTGCTGATAACGAGGTTCATCTGGGGCGCCTGGGTCTTCTGGTTGTCTCTCTTGGATGTCTAATCTGAGTGTAGTTAAAACTACAAGGGCTGGTTCTTCTTGTCCTAGTTGTTCTGGTGAAGGTGTGCTAGACCTTGTTGATCTTTCCGATGGGGTGCTGCTGGTAGATGGATGACTTCGGGGTTCTCGGGGTTCTGAGAAGGCTGGCAATCTTTCAATGTGTGGGGAGATAGCAGGATCTTCTGCTAATGGTCCTGGGACTTCGACTTGTAAGGCAGGGGGTTGTTCTGGTCAATAGAGGCCATAGGCAAAGTGCTGAGGTTTGTGTTCGCACCAATATCCAGTTCCTTCTCTGTTTCGTCCTATGTGATCGTTGACAGAGGTAAAATAAACTCCTTCGTGGTAGAAGAGGTAGTACCAGAAGTCGTGGATGAATTCAACAGGTTGATAGCAGTATGTGTCGTTCCAGAGGTAGTATCCAGGGGGTCTGTTTTCAGGTGCATGTGTTGTGTCTAGCCAACAGACTTGGTTCTTTATGTGATCTGGAAGATTGTCTTCAGTGTGGGTTTGTAGTGCGACAAGTTGGTCTGGGGTTCCTGGGTGGAAAGGTCTGGCTAGTTTGGGTTCAAGAAGTTCTCTTGATGCGGGGATCGTCTTGTCTAATTGAGAGAGGCCTTTATCGCGTAAGGACCTCTATTGTTAGGGAGCAAGACTTGATCTAATGTTACAAGTGGACTTCTCATATCGTGCAGAGTCTGTTACGCTCTTTGTCTATCTCTGTGTCACGCGCTCACTTGTATTATACTTTACTAGTTTCATGTGATAGGCTTGTGAGTAGATGGTTATCCATCAACTTGTGTGCCTATCAGGTGCCCCTTGCTAGGTTTGCGAGTGTCTGAATGACCTTTAGACCCTCGCGCACCTAGCGGGCAACACCAGCCCGCTTTTCCAATTCCGCGATTACCTTGTACGTCTTGTATTATTATCTCGATCCTTAGCAGCTTCTTTTGGCGCCCTGTACCTTTTCCTCCCATTATGGTATCTCTACTTATGCCTTCCTTATTTGTACGTCTCGCTTCGTCCCTGACTCGCTCTGACTCCCCTCCATTGCTTATTGACATGTTCCCTTTACTTTACTGACGTGTCACCTTATGCTGACTTGTTACATATCACCGTGTTCATCTGGTGACGCTCTCACATGATGAACACGTCGACATGTACATGGACTATGTGTACATTACTGTGTTATGACTCGCTCTTGTCTATGTGTACTTTTACTTCGATGATGTGTTACTTTACCTTGTACAGTATATTAGGACGCCTGTAAAGACCAAGTCGCTTCAGACTTGATCTCCTTTGTGAATTCAGGACCATAAACCTTCTTGAAGCTTCGCTCGCTCTAGCTTGCGCTTTCGCTCGCTCAGCTAAGCCTATCTTCTTGGCAGTTGTCTTCTTCTGCCTTATTATCCTTGAACCTCTCATCGTACACATTACCATTCACATCGCACTTGCGCCAAGGTTAATACCCTTGGTCTGCTACCTGATCTAGCTTCAGCCCAAGCTAGCTTTGCCTCTGTCCCTTTGAGGCGACTCTTACTTAAGAGTAGACTCTATTACCATCAAAGCTTCAGCAGAGCTTACCCAGGGAGTGACTCTGCACGATACGAGAAGTCCCCTCATAACAGAGTCACTCCCTGGGTAAGCTCTGCTGAAGCTTCGAAGATAGAGTCTACTCTTAAGTAAGAGTTGCCTATAAGATAGGCAAAGCTAGCTTGGACTGAAGCTAGATCAGATAGCAGACTAAGGGTATTAGCCTTAGTGCAAGTATAGTGGATTGTACGATGAGAGGTTCTAAGACAATAAGGCAGAGGAAGACGACTGCCATAAAGATGAGCTGTGCTAAGTGTGTCACCGCCACCAGTTGGCGCGTCCTGCTGTGGCGCCTAAGACGAGCGCTCCGCTGTGCTATTCGGGTGCGCTAATACGTTCTGCTCTGTGAGCGCTAATAGATAGGGGTTTTGCGGTGTTCCGTTCCACTGGCGGGCACTCCGCTTGTGTGTGTATGTTATAGGGTAGTTCTGGAAGTTGATAAGCCTAAGGCGTAGCCCTTAGAATGCATCTGAGTAAGGGTCCGTAGCCTCTGTTCATTATACCAGAGGTTCCCCTTGTGAATAGAAGGAAGTTGGGTCAAAGGAAGTGTTGGTCACGATGAATCCTATTCTGATAGACAGGAGACTCAACTTGGGGCTCCTGATCCAAGTTGAGGCCCATATAAATATATCCCTGGCAGGACTAATGGAGACGCGAACCCGTAGACCGAGATACCAGTACTATGGGTAGCAACTAATTCAACTGTACTACCCGACTGTCCCTAGAATGCCCGACGGAACAATAGCAAGCCAATGGAATATAAGTACATGTTAGTACAACCCTGGACAATCTGTATCGATAGCTCGAACACCACAATCCAGAAAGCAGCCCGCACTGCTGTCATTTACCAATGCATTTCATCACAAGTCCGATCAAGGGAATCACACGACACAAGCACCGGAAGCGAATCCAAAACTGCATAACCTGGATCCTGATTGGAACTTACCTCAGTCCGCAAGGCGTACAAGCTAGCCTTGCCCCAGAGAGCCGGTTACAAAGTGAGTGAAAGCGCAAGCAAGAGCGAGCGAAGCTTCAATGAGGTTTATGGTCCTGGATTCACAAAGGAGATCAAGTCTAAAGAGACTTGACCTTTACAAGCGTCCTGATATACTGTACAAGGTAAAGTAACATGTCATCAAAGTAAAGGTACACATAGATAACACGTCAGAGATATAAGTACACATAGATAAGTCAGCGAGTCATAGAACAGTAATGTACACGTAGTCCATGTACATGTCAACGTGTCCATCATGTGAGAGCATCACCAGATGAATATGGTGATATGTAACACGTCAGCATAAGGTGACATGTCAGTAAAGTAAAGGGACACGTCAATAAGCAATGAAGGGAGTCGAAGCAAGTCAGAGACGAAGCGAGATGTATGAATAAGGAAGGCATAAGTAGAGATACCATAACAGGAGGAAAAGGTACAGGGCACCAAAAGAAGCAGCTAAGGATCGAGATAACAATACAGGATGTACAAGGTAAACACGAGAGCAGAAAGGCAGGCCGGCAAGCTGGCCAGTACGACCCGTTGGGATAGTGCATGAGTTACAGGCTCAAGCATAAGCCCAGCAAGTAATACCTGATAGGCGAGTGTGTGAATGATACCATCTACACACATGCCTATCACATAGCACTAGAGTAAAGTATAATACAAGTGAGCGCATGACACTGAGATAGACGAAAGGTGTAACAATAAATCTATGGACCTGCAGGATCCCGTTGCACCTGTCAACCCAGCGGCAACCCTCACCTGTGGGAACAGGAAACCCGTACCTGTGGTGTGGGTGTGGGTTGCCGGAAAAAACCCCAGGGTCACCTGTGGTGAACCCTACATATGCATGTGACAGTTGGCACTCCAGCTTTCTTGGCTGGTTGTGCTGGCTATGCTGGTGTAGTTGAGGTTGACATAGTGGATTAGGGCCACCCCTAATTAGGGGTTGAAATCACTTGGGTTGCAGATGCAATGAGAAATAATAATAGTATGGTTTTCTGAGGCTGTTGGGCCACAGGGCCCATAACCTCCTGAGATGAGAACTTGAGCTTAAGAGTGAGGGCAAGGCTAGAGGAAGGAGAAGATTTATTCCTCCAGATATGCTCTTTTTCTTTTGCATGTGGAGTGTAGAACAATGGGAGCAATTACTTATTATATAATACAAACCCACCCTTTTGCCTACACCCAACTGAATGGGCTAGCCCTGAAGGGGATAGCAGATGGTACATGTGTAAGGTGACCAGGGACTTGGGCTTTCATCCTGCTTGCAGTGGCCACCTGTCACCCATCTCACAAAGATAAGGGTCAGTCAGCCTAGCCTTGTAGCACATGCAGAGGCAGGTAGGGACAGGGGTGTTGTGGCGGTTTTGAGCCTGCAAAAGCTCTCGTCAGGGGGCTACTGCTACCCTGACCGCTGATCCTTCTGAGTTCCTTTAGAATGCCTACCATGGACTGCATGGGGAAGGGACTTTGCCACAACCTTTTGGTCGTGGTGGTGGTAGTGGGCAAACATAAGTGGGGGGACAGGGCTGCTTCTTATCTGGCTTTATAGCCAATGCCACAAGACACAGGGGCATTCCCGAAGGTGTACTAGCCCTAGCTGGGCCGTTTCCAGCTGCCAGTGGGACTTGATGGTGCTGTGGGGTCTCCTTCCTAAGATCTCAATGGGTGTAAGGGGCTCAGCACCTGCCATCCTAGACCATAGCTGAGGATCCACCAAAGTGGCATGTAATCTCTAACATCAACTATATTGACATGCTCCTTGTGTCTTTTTGGAATTCTGACCAGTTATATTATTTCTGACACAAGACATGCACCTTCAAGCCATGCAGAGATGCCTTTTGCGGGATTAAGTAATACCTGGGGCTAAATGAAGCGACAGCTTTCTTAGCTGTCGATTTTTTCAACAACATTGATGTGTTCAATGATCTCATTGTATGAGTGTAACACTCAACTCTGCAGGTACTTGCAAGCTGAGCAGGAGTTGCCAGGGCCAATTCATGATCTTGACATGGTATTGCATTCTTGTGTCATCTCTCTTTGACTCACTCAGATCCACACCCCCATTTCCCTGCGTTATTTTCCTCCATCTATGTAAATTGGATAATGTAAGTGCAATAATAACCTAAGTAAAGGCTCATATAGGGTGATTAGATGAGAATCTCATGCTGGCTTGCTGGGGAAAGACCAACCATTCCTGCTTCTGGTCATTGATAGTGGCATAGTGTCATACATCAATGCATCAACCACTATAAGCAGCAAGTAGCAACTATGGCCACCACTCAAAAAATCCACTGAGTGCTGCTTTGGAAGGCCAATTGTGGGTGAGTAAGGGTGTATGTACGCCAACTTGGCTAAGACATAGTGAGTCCCTAGAGGCACCACTGCCATTGCAAATCTGCATAAATTTTTAAAATAGATTTGCCAATAATGAACGGCATATCAAGCTGGACCAACCAACAGTCACCAGTGTTATTGATGCTCACTATGTTGAAACCAAGCTCGCATGGCTCATGTCTCCTTACCATTAGCAGTATTTTAGTCACCAGTTTATTTTCCATTCATCTGCCAGTGTGCTGACACACACTTTTCTCGGGTATAAAGTACATGTAAATACTTTCTGGCGCCCTTGCGCGTTTGCCCCACATCCCACTCGAATCCCACTTGTTTTCCCACACACGCCCGAGGTTTATTCCAACACACTACTAGGTGATAAATCAAGCACAAATATAATGTTCTATAAGCCCCCACCTACTGCAAGATAACAGATTGCCTTACCCCCCATAAGTGCATCACTCATTTATCAATACAATGAGATTGTCATTTAATTGAGTCTGCTTTATTTGTGGTGTGGTGCTGATTTTCTGCTCCACACAATAAACAGGTTGTCTGAAAAGCAATTCTTTCCTTCTTTCATTTCCAGACAGCATGTGTTCGATCATTACATTCTGCTATTTACTTTCTTTGCCAACTTTTTTGCATGGATCAACTCAACTTTTGGCCTTCAAGCATTGCTCTTTTGCAACACCTCCTTCATCTTTTGCACAAGAGGCCTAGCAGATTCTGGGTTCTGCCCAGTGAGCAGGTTACCTAAACTGACAACCTTCAGCTGTGGATACACATCTAGATCAGTGGAAGGTCATAAAAAGCAGGAATTGTATGAATGTCCCAGGGTTTACCAGCTTTTGCATAGGTTCCCCCAAGTAATTTGATGCAGTCTTCAATAAAGAAGAGTATGCCCTATCCCCTGTTGAGAAAAACACATATTCACCAACATTTACAACTCACATCCAGTCTACCAATTTGGAGTTCTTCAGCATCTGAGTACACTATAGGCCTGTAGCCTCTCTGCCATTAAAAATAGATACCCCATCCTTTCTTGTGGCATAGACAAGAGCACTTTATATTCCATCACAATCAGTGATTATGGAAATTGGAATTATGGACCACTCTACTTATACAGGGCCATGGCAGACAGCACCAATAAGCTTTTCTGAGCAATGAAACTAAAAGAGGTATAAGAAGAGTTCTAACATAATATTGTATGTACATTCTCTGCCAGTTCAATGTTTGGCTTATATTTTGGGAGATTGAGGACAGGACTACATTCACCAAGGTAGAAGATTGCTATATAGTCATCTGAATTGACATCGTGGATGTCCTTTGCGTTCATGAGGAGAGACTTGACCTTGGAATCCTTAAGGAAGCACTGGCTCTTATCATCATCTTTATATTGCTAGAACAAATGATGTCAACATGATTATATGTGGCCATCAGAACAGTATTCACCTGTCCACTAGAAGGGTCCATCAGAGGATGAGGACCACCAGGGGCAGCAAAGTTGATAGTGAAGTGTGGGGATAGGACATAGTAAGCCTGACCCAGAAAGGTGCTTGTACCACTTAAAGGTCCTATGTGCATCATGGTTGGCTTGAGATGAACAATCTGATTCTCACCATAATGGCACATATGAAGAGAGCCTGTTCTTGGGAAGAAGAGATGTTGAGACTAGTTGGATAATTGGGCTTGGGGTTTAGTATCAGGAAACACGTTGATATGCAGCAGCACACAAGGCAGCACGGGCTGTATGCATAAAAGTGCATATCAGAGGCCCAGAGGCCACCAGGACCCTCTCCCCATCATCCCCCATCCCTCATACTTACATCTATGCACATTTTTGGAGTTCTGGCCCACTTTCCCGCACTCTGTGACACTTCCCCTCATGGACATGTTACAGCATCTCAGCCCCCTTCTCCCCTCACTACAGTGCCTAGAACTGTCAGACCTTTATATATATACCTTGTAACTACCTACAAACAAAATAGAAGAAGCCCAGGAGTTCCCCCCTCAGTCTCTCAGTGCAGAGGTCCCCAAAGAGCACAGTTCACTCTTCTTTGTGTTCCCGAGAGTGCAGCACGTGCCCACACCCTTAGGAAATTTAGGAGCACCTCCGGAGGTCCAGTGCGGCCTTAGGTGCGAAGTAGCAAAGTCCGCGCAGACGTGCGTGATAGGCCGCGCTCACCATCTTTCCAGAACAGTCCCACCGCTCCTGGAACCGCCGCACGCGTCCGCACCCTTAGCGGAGTGTATCTCAAGTCCTTAGGGTCAAGACGGACCCTCCTGCGAAGTTTGATCTTCTGCGGACACCTGAGCGATATCAGACAGGGCTTCCCACCCCTAGAACTTGCTGGCTGAGGGAGCACGGTGGTTTGATTTGGGTGATAGTTTCCCCACAGACCAGCTTCCCAGCTCATCAACATCCCATGCTCACAAGAGATAAACTCTTAATAACCTGACACCATCTCCCCTACATCCACTCACGCCCGCCGACACTCACGTTCAGACAGGCTCAGCATCCTCATGCCTTCTATGTGAAGATGGCAGACTCGTGTAGTCTGCCAGTGGCAAGGTGATCAAGTCAATGCCCCATCTATCATGTGCGACTCAGAACATGGGAGACCCCCAAGTGCTTCCGGTCGCCGACTTGGATCTAGTGTTGCCACTGCTCAAGCCGACGTTTTTTTCATTTTTAGAATATCTTAAGAAATAAAATAGCTAAAAATCTGAAAATATTTATAGGGATAGATAAGGTCAAAAACTGAGGGGTCCTCTGCCAACTCTAAGAGATCTAATGAGCCATTCTTAAGTTATTTGACCAGCTAAGAAATCAGCTTAAGTCGAGCTGATTTCTTAGCTGGTCAAATAACTTAAGAATGGCTGATTAGATCGCTTAGAGTTGGCAGAGGACCCCTCGGTTTTTGATCTTATCTATCTTCATACAAATTTTCAGATTTTTAGCTATTTTATTTCTTAAGATATTCTAAAAATGAAAAAAACATCGGCTTGAGCCATGGCAACACTACTTGGATCTCCATGAACTTGAATGATGATCCTGTTTCTCTGGTTTTCAACCAACTGTCAATCAACACACCTTATTGTAAGTGATATTTTACTTGGCGTTTTACACATGTCACTCATTCGTCAACAATAGAGCCGGTATACCTTTTTGCGAAGTTGTCGAGTTATTGTTCCAGTTGGTCTTATCTCATTATGGTTTTGGTTACACAGACTGCAGTACCGGACATGGTCATGTACACTCACTAGGCTAGTGGTACATGGCCAACGCATAATTTTCGCGTAGTTATTTCATATCATTCCTTATCATGCATAAGTGGGAATAAAATTACTGCACATCATCGTAAATTATTGATAATTCAAGATAATGTATGCTAAAGTTGGATGATTATGCCAAAGCCAAATTATAATAAACGTTACTAATTTATCTTTATCCGGCAAGGGTCAGGCTGCTAGTGGGGCCTAGACCGCTTCGGATCTTGATCTTACACGACGAGGCAATGAGCTTAAGGCGACGGTCAAGCTCCTCACTGAGATAAGCTAATCCAGTATGCGTTGGGCGAGTGGATGAGCATTGACGCGTTGACGCGTTGCCATCCGGAGACTCGATGGGGGAAAGGGGAAAAGAGGGGTAGCGCAGGAGGATGCAGACACGGGCATAAATATATCATCGCAGTTATAGTGGAGTGGGAAGAGAGATGCAAATGTAGGGCATTGTTTCCAAGGCCGGCCTGAGATCCCGTACAAATACAGCGGCTTCATTGATTAATGACCTGAATTCCTCAAGCTCTTCCTGGGAACCCTATTGTGAACATTGTAATTAGTTATTGGGATTTCTCATCGGACCAGGAGTTATACTCACACCCTGACTTGACTCCAACCACATATTCAGAGTTGCGAACACTGGTGAATCAAGACCGATGTTTCTGGTCAAGCTCAGGACCTCCAGCCAATGCATAAATTTCTCTTTGAAGAGTGTTGCAACCTTTCCAAATAGATCCATCTGGAAATCAGTGTGTTTCAAATGATCGCCCCAAAAACGACAGGCATATAATAGAGCGCGTGGAATGTGCTGATCAACACGAGTGTTAAGGTCTTCCCAGTCGATGTCGTGATTGGCGAGATACGATATCTCGAGTCCACAGATGTTGCGTTTGAGCCCATCGAGGGGATCGAGTAGTAGATCCATACAAGCATGAGCTAACTGCTGGTGATCGTCACGAACATCGACACAGAACTTGTCGCTCCTGTCTTTACTTGCGAGGAAGTCACGAAGTGAGCTATGGAGAAATGTGATGGGAAGGTTTTGGTCGGGTGCGTTGACGTTTTTTAATAAGGAACCAAGCCGAATGAGTATCCCGCTGACAGCAGTATCACTACGATTCTTGTAAGACGCGTATTGCCGCAAAGTGATCATCGAGTGGATACTGGGGGGTTCGACTGAAACTACTAGTTGTCCGACAACCGAGCGGAAGAGGTTCCGTGCTTCTTGGTCTTTGAAGTGCCCTTCCAGTATTTCTTTGTATAACTCGTCCAAAAGGCCTGGTCCATGACGATTTGTACTGGGCTCCACGAGATGCTTGATACAATTTTTCGCACTATAATCAAAGTGCGCAGGAGGGTTTTGAATAAATTGACTGGCGGTCGCTGCCCACAGAAACCATCCCTCCGACTTTTCTGTCAGCGCTTCAGACTCATTCCACTTATCTATAGGATCATCAGGATAAAGTGTCTGCTGAAAAAGGTGGAAAATGTCTTTATGTGTTCCAATGGCCAGCTCGGTATCATCCATGTATTTGATATGGACTGATTCCGCTCTACCGAACGCAGACACAATGGCGTGCTCTGGTCTCGAGGTGATGACCACGCGGAAGTTTGGTGGGAGTCTGATCAGATTCTTAGCGAGAAATGCATGTAAACCAGTTCCACTGGTTGTGTCCCCACTCTCGTCGAGGGCGTCGATTACAACAAGAATAGGACCGACAATATGCAGATCCTTAAGTGGCTCCAGGATGAGGGATCCGAATAGGGTATCATAGTCATAAGTGCCAGCGCCGAGTCGAAGAGCGGTGTTGTCCTTTACGACCTTTCTGAGAGCGATTTTATACGAAGGATAACGGTCGGCGAGATCATGGGCAAGAGTCGTAAATAGGTGACAAGCCTTCCGAACGGATTGTTCCCTCCGAAGAAAGAAAAATGAGGATGTAAGGCGGTGCATTTCGTTGAACAGCCGTGCGATCTCATGCGCTATCGATGACTTTCCCGTGCCTGCTTGTCCAAAAAGAACGAGACTACATCCAGAGGCAGGGTTGTTCACCCAATCGATGATGAACTCCAGGAAAGCCTCGCGTGTTCCCACAAGACAGCTCTTGACAGGACTAAATCGCGAGTGGAATCCGTATGGCATTTCTCTGATATCTGCATCGAGTTCTATGACAACTATCGGATCAGTAACCAAGAAGCCATCAAAACTACCTACTGGCGTCCAACAATCCATGTAGCCCTATTATAATGTCATCTGTATAATCCACATTGGAATGTAATAATGCCTGCCCTTGTTTCCAAGGACATCCCAGATCCCCGAAAGTTATAATGTGTTACCACTCCAAGTTATAATGTCCTCACGAGTCTCTACTAGCAATATTTCCCACTGCCTTCAAGTTATAATGTTCGGTTAATTGCTCCCTCAAATTGCATTATAATGTCGTGCCACTGGCAGCGTCCCATATTGGCTGTACTGGCATGGGTCTCTCCGGGGCCCTCGTCCGCGTTATAATGCATGGTTCACCATCCTGTCATCCACTACTCCACTGCACTGGCACGACATTATAATGTCTTGTGGCCTCTTCCTCACAACGTTATGACATCCAATCGCTCTCTCACGTCCACGTTATAACGTATACTTCACATCCTGCCCGTCCCGGGTCCGCGACTCCACGCCGCACTGGCACGACATTATAACGTCTGCCTACGACGTTACAACGCCTGGCCGTGGTCTCCTCAAGCACACCTTTGCTCGTCCATGTTATAATGCATCCTGCCGGTCCACGACTGCACTGGCACGACATTATAATGTCTTGCGGCCTCTTTCTCACGACGTTATGACATCCAATCGCTCTCTCGCGTCCACGTTATAACGTATACTTCACATCTGGCACGACATTATAATGTCTTGCGGCCTCTTTCTCACGACGTTATGACATCCAATCGCTCTCTCGCGTCCACGTTATAACGTATACTTCACATCCTGCCCATCCCGGGTCCGCGACTCCACGCCGCACTGGCACGACATTATAATGTCTGCCTACGACGTTACAACGCCTGGTCGTGGTCTCCTCAAGCACCCCCTTGCTCGTCCACGTTATAATGCCGGTCCACGACTCCACGCTGCGATGGCTGCTCCGGCACCCCCGGCTGCCAAACTGCCCTCTCCCTCGTCCGCGTTATAATGCACGGTTCACATCCTGCGTCCCGGGTCCACGACTCCACGCTGCGCTTGCACGACAACATTATAACGTCTCATTTGCAGCATCTTCCTTACGACATTACAACGCCTACGCCCTTGTTTGTCCTATAATGCATCCTGCCGGTCCGCGACTCCACGCTGCGATGGCCGCTCCCAGCTGCCAGTCCGCCCTCTCCCTCATCCCCACGATGCTACAACGCCTGGCCGTGGTCTCCTCAGTCACCCCCTTACTTGCCCATGTTACAATGCATCCTGCCGCTCCCGGGTCCACGACTTCACGCTGCACTGAGACGACATTACAACGCCTGGTCGTGGTCTCCCCAATTACGCGCTTGCTCGCCCACGTTGTGATGTATCCTACCGGTCCACGACTCCATGCTGCAATTACATTTACGTTACGACATCTCATCGCGGCCTACATCATAATACACGTGTGGAAATGCTCATGTTTCTTTGTGAAGCTGCCGACTGGGCGCCGAGTGAATGATATCGGATATCGGATATCGCCTCGTGGAAGGCTTCTAAGCCTTCGTGGATGGCCGCCCTCATGGCCTCATGGGCGGCCCACATGGCCTACAAGTCTCGATTAAATAAAGTGAGTCGTAATTATCAGGGTGTAGGGCACTTCTTCGAGCCCGACAACCATGTCTACTCCTACCCTCTCCATGTCGTCCTCAAAGTCAGACGAGAGTTCCCTCCCGACATCGGCGATACCAGGTCCTTTGTATGGTACTCCGTATCTTAAGCTCTGCAGCGAGTCCAGTTTGTCCAGAAAGCGCATACGTGATTCTGTACACTGGACTCTGCATGAGACTCGGGAAACGTTGAAGCAAAACCACGCGAAGAAGAGAAGGCGCACGAAGAAGAAAAAGTACTCGACGATTGCTGCCCAGGTCCATGCCACGGCGAGCTTAGGACCAGTCGTGACTTCGCCTCTACTGTCTGCCAGTGAACTCGACACCGATATGCACCACGACAGCGGTGCGACGGGTCAGCAGCCGGGGTCCAACGTCGTCCCCTCGATGAACACTGTCCCTGGCGAGAACGACCAGATTCTGGCTCAAAACGTGCCATTTGAAAACTCAACCTCTTCCCCGGATCGTACTCAAAGGTTTGTGGCTCTTGTGAGAGACAGGAATAGACATTTTAGGGGAAGTGGCAACTACGGTGTGCCTACGTTCATTTTACAGTCATGTTCACGGTTTCTCCTAAACGTTTACTGTAACAGTTGAGATGGGAGCGTCGGTCCCAAGCAAGTCGAAGCCGCCACCACGCCACCGCCGCCATGGTGGCAGCAGCTCCGTTTTCCCCGATTCGAGACTTGAGATCTTGAGTGATCCGCATTTCTCAAGAAGGAATCATGAGAAACGGGTCTTTCCGACTTGAGACTTGAGAAGCTTGGCAGCCCAATGCCGCCAAACACACCAAATCGGGCCAACTACAGCCGGCCAAGTCACGTGTACTCTCTTGCTACAATGCTACAACGGCGGTATGTACATTCCATGTTCCATGAATGAGAAAAAGATGAATTGCAACTCCGAGTCCCCACCGATCTGCCCCGTCACGGTGTTGAAACCGTTCCTCTTCCGCGCGTTCTCTCTCTCCCCTCTCCAAACGCCAGATCGATCTGTCAGCACGCTCCTCATCGATCAGGGGCGACTGGAGTAGGCTCTTCTGAGAATCTTGGCGGGAGAGTCCTGTTTGGGGGTTTCTGAACTTCCCTCCCGAGCAATACTTGTCACATTCCTTTCGGTGGTTGGTTCACCTATGCTGTCTCACCATTGCGCGCTGACACACAGTCGAATTGGTATGCAGCCATGCATACCATCGAATCATCATGGCCGTGCACCCACTGCACCGTCAAGATCATTATAGTCGCAAACCATCTCCCGTTTTCCATGGCTGTGCGTCATAGAATCAGTATAACCGTGAACCATCCTTTCTCTACCATGACTGGCTGATTTCTCTGTTTAGCTGCGCCTCGCCTCAGTCTCCATTCGCCAGTGGTCCCTGCCACCTCTGCTGTCACCGCAAATCAATCCCTTTTGAGCAGCCCGGACACCCAGCCAGACTGCGTGATGCCACTCTGCGAAGGGTGCAGACCGGCATCATACCAAGAACTGGCACCACATGGACCGACACTCGGAGCATAGTATTGGTACAGACATATATAAGGCAGGTGTTCACGAGTGCCAGTGCAGTCATCGAGTCAAACTGACTCAAACCGACCTCGGTCACCGAGCCCACACGAGCCATCCTGTGGATTCTAGCGTGCTCACGCCACCCAGTGTGCCGAACTCTACCAATTTGAATTTGCACCCGTACATACAGTATAATTGATTCACAATTTTTCACATAATAAAGTAGTCCCAACACTGTTATATATTGTGATGAGATAACGTGCCTCAGACAAGAAAAATCAAGAAAAACCACAAGCCAGATGCTAACACGATCAAGGCACGCAAAGCCTCAAAAAGAAATGGAGACACCAAAATTGTATGTGAGTGGACAACAGATGCGCTCCAAAAGAATGTAACGAAAGCGCCTTCAAAGCAGATTGTGCTCAGGCCATCTTTTTTCGCACATTCCTCTTTGGTGGAGCATACCCAGCATCTTTGAAGCGGCTCGGTAGGTTGGATTTGCGACCTGAACGCGTTGGTGCTGTTTCAGCAGCGCCGTTCTCCCCTGGGGCGTCCTTCTCCCCTGGGGCGTCCTTCTCCCTGGTGCGTCCTTCTCCCCGGTGCGTCCTTCTCCCTGCGTCCCCCCCCCCCCCCCCCCCCCCATCCTTCCCCCCTCCCCCGGTGCGTCCTTCTCCCCTGGGGCGTCCTTCTCCCCTGGGGAATCCTTCTCCCTGGTGCGTCCTTCTCCCCGGTGCGTCCTTCTCCTGTGTTGTATGCATGTCGACCGTCATTGAGTTGTCTTCCTTGGCATGCTTCCTTTTGGGCTTCACGGAATTAACACCACCTTTCCTCTTTTTGGCATTCCCAACTTGTGTGGTGACTTCAACGGGTTTGGTATTCTCCTTGCCATGATGGTCAGGAGGAGACTGAGCAGATATAGCCGTTGGTTTGCTCAACGATGAAATCATCGAGTCTGTCGTCACAAGAGGTAAACCTGCTGAGGTGGTTTTCACACCAATTTGCGGCCCCTCGATAGTCAGGGTGTTCACCGGATGCTGAGGGTTGGGTGGGGAAAGAGGGGATGAGTTTACTGGAGATTGGGCAACCGAACATGGGATCGTTGACAACGGGGCCGCCAAAGATGGAATTACCAAAGGCGGAGTCAATGAAGACGGAGTCAATGAAGATGGGATCTCCAAAGACGGGGTCGACGAAGATGGGACCTCCAAGGACGGAGTCGATGAGGATGGGATCTCGGAGGATGGGGCCTCCAAAGATGGGAATACCCAGGATCGGTTCATCGGGGACGGCGCTGCAGAAGGCAGGGCCGTGGGAACAGTTGTCGTGGACGATCCAACAGTAGCTGTTTGTGCCGCCATAGTCATAAATGTGCCAAGATCAGGTAACGCCGGAGTTGGAGTAGGGGTCGCAGAAGGAGCTGGCTGGAATGGCAAGGACAATGGAAAACTGTCCGATGCATCATGAACAGGTTGTGATAGGCTTGGCACACAGGCGTCAGTCCAGGAGTCGGTTGCCAGTAACAAACTTGTGCCGTTAGTGGAAGGGTGTTGAAGCTGGTGAGAATGCCCGGATTGATCATCAGTCAGAAAGATATTTATATCATTGGCCGGAAAAGTGTAGAGGCTGTCTAACTGCGGCTGCAAGCTGGCAGTTATTGAAGCGTCGCCTAAGCCTGAGGGGGGTTGCTGGGCTGCCAAATCAATGAACGGTAGGAGTGACGCATGGGACTGCTGGGTAATGCATCGAGCTGAACTTGGCATTAAAGCAGCAGCCTCTTGCGGCTGCTGTTGGATAATAGCGGTGGTAAGATCGCCAGTAGGAATTGTTGCATCTGGCACTGGGAGGGCAGATGTATGCGACGGGAGTGGAGCGGCAGATGCGAGAGAGATGTCGCGGCAGAATCCTCTCTC
>JAGKRU010000087.1:0-139677 GCA_022884055.1 Russula griseocarnosa | reverse complement strand
AAGTCACCCTATAATACAGTATGTCAGAGTGTAGCCATGGTGAGAAGAGGCATTGGCAGTGGCAGGGGAGGAAGGAGAACCTCACGTTCTCTCTCCCGTTGTCAATGAAGTGACGAAATCCAGCGTTTCACACTTGGGGGGCGATGGTGGCTGATGTGGCAGTAGAGGAGGGCAGCGGGCCAGATGGAGGACATTGAGGAGAACTTTCTCAGCATCCACAAAATCATTGTTTGCCTGATTTGGTCGGCCCAAGCGCAGCCGCGATAGCGGCATAGCTTGGGGCCTAGTCTGTGTGAGGTGTGGGGGCGATCGGGCTGTCTGGCTCCATAGCGCACCTGTCAGACACCCGTCTCCTAGGATAGGGCTGTACGCATGGCTACAGTGTGCGTAGAGGGAGTAAGGGGCGCGGCAAGCAGCGGTTTCGAGCCTGCGAAAGCTCTCGTCAGGTGGCTGCCACTGCACGACCACTTTCCTTCCGATTCCTGGCGAGGGGCTACCACTTGCCACTGGGGAGTCGGCCCTGATGGGCGTGACCTGGATGGGGTGGTGTGGTATGTGGGAAAAACACAATTGGTGGGTGGGTTGTTGCTTCCAGCCAGCCTTTTATGCCGGCCAGGCATCCAAATGTGCTTGTGCCAGTATGCAATGGCTAACCCTTTTCGGGCGCCGACTGGACTTCGACGGCCATCAGGTCCCATTGTGGTGCCTTGCTTATCTATGCCTGGTGGGCTAGACCATAGGACCACCTAATTCCATCCACCTGCTGACAGATCCGACGCTTTGAGCACCGGCACAGATGTACAATCGGGAAAAGAGTCAGCTAGCCATCACTGGCATCACAACATCATAAGTACGCACCAAAAATGTCAATACAGTGACAAGGGAGTAGCGCTCTTGTAAGCTGAGAGCGGATACAAGGGTCGAGAGGTGATGATCGTCGGAAATAAGGTGATGACGAAGGAATAAGGCCACAAGCCACAGCTGTACAGTACCTTCCACATTTGTTGATCAACTTTATGACACCCAGTCGGCCGTTTGCGGGCTCAGACTCTCCGACACGGACTGTTCCTGATGGGCGCTCCGACGCAGGTTCCATTCCACCGCCAGATGGCGTTAGACCAGCTGGGACACCCCATATACGAGCTCGAGCAAGGGTGCCGGTTGTAAATGAATATGCTGTCCACGAAGAGCGCCTTGGTCAATTTGAAGAGGTCGCTGAGTGCCTATTAAAGGCCTTTATTGTTTCACATAACTCAGCCATAACTTAGAAAGCGTGTCTCCTCAAACTGCAAGACGTACCTCACTGATTTCTGCATTAATTGACCAAAGTTCGACAGCCCCTTGCATCACTTGTAGCATGTGACCCCGGGAGAGGTCTCGAGGCCACAGACATGGGTGGCATGAGTAAGGCCCTTTGCAACACCCGACAGCATCTGAAGTGTTGCGTGTGCTTGGGCATCCTCGGGGAGCCGTCACTTGCGCAACCACCTGGGAGTGGGACGGGACTCAGTGCGATGAGTAGGTACCCGTCTTCTTGTAGGACGTCTGGTGATGCGATGCAACTGAGCACTCGGAGGCTGGAGGAAGTTGAACGAGCCATTTTTGTGCACAGCGTCTATGATCTGTCATGAATGAGGTGGTGGAAAGTGTAGGGGGAGAGAAAGTGGTGGGTTAAGGAATGCGCATGTTAGAAATGTTCTATACGTGACGCTGAGGGGAATGCACCCTGAGATCTGCTCCATATAACAGACACATTCCTGTACCCACCCACCTCTGTGACGATAATTTTCCCTTCCGTGATCGCCAGAGTACCATGGACGTGTTACCCATCTGTGCAGAATTAGCACTGCGGAAGCGGGCCATGGGGCCATCGCAACGTGGTGTTGTAGGTTGTCCATGCTGATGTGTTATCATGTGTATCAGTTGGAAGAGTTTCGGGATAGTGGGGATAGTGGAGACCTCAAAATTGTGTGCAGTCCAAGCAGGTTTGGTATCGGAGGAAGCAATGGCCCTTGCTTGATAAATGATGAGAGAGACTGCCTCTTGGAAGGATGTAAGATCTGTGATGGAGGTAATGAGCGTGTTTGCAAGTGCAAGCCAAATGACGATTACTGGCGCTGGGACACCCAGCGGCCCCGCGTATGAGCTCGAGCAACGGTGGACGCAGTGGACGCAGAGGAGGCACTGGGAGTGACAGTGCCGAGCGGTCTTCACTAGGGGGGTGATGTTGGTAGACAACCTGTTGAAAGAGTGTTCAGCGCAGGCTTTCGATGAGTGAGGCAAGAACAGACGGACGAAAGAAGAATGTTGGTGTTGAGGAGGAGAATAGTATCAAAAGTTAACGGAGACTCGGAAACGGTGATGTAGCGCTGACTTACTACAAGTATATAGATTGACAAAAGAAGGATGTTAGTATCGAGGACGAGAATAGTATAACTTATCGATGACAATAGGTGACGACGCTTTGACAAGAGGACACCATAGAGAGGGACGTAAGAATAATGTTGGTATCGAATGACTTGGATAGTGCTAACGATCACTCTATTTCATGTACATTCCTTAATGGCAAATCTTTTTCGCTTGTTCAGTCCAACGTCTCGATAATCGGAAAAGGAGAGGACGATCTCGAGACTGATCACAACTTGTTCTGTGCACACGGAGGGGTCTAGTAAATACACATAGAAGGCATTGTACAAGGCTAGTATAGTAGGATCGATCTGACAGATTTCTGTTAAGAATCTTCTCAAGGAGCAAGCCCGAGCAACGCTCTTTTGGTTTTTGGAGTCCAAGGCGATGTGATGTGTACGTCGTGTCCTACCAGCCCAGATATCTCAGCGAGAGACTTGAGGTTGCGGCACTCCTGTGGAGACATGACATCAGTGCAGACGTTATGTACGAGTCAAGTCTTGACAACGAACACGAAAACCACTTCGAATTGTGTCACAGAGGGTATATTGTGTGTATCTGCACCTTTATTCCTGACTTGTCATTGTAATGCTCATAGATTCTCCGTATGTCCACGCACGCGTGCTGTGCGGGGCGCGATCAGCCCGCATTCAGGATCAAAAGCAGAGGTGTGTTCGTAGAGGAAAGACAATAAATGAAACAGTACTGAAACAGTACGAGTGTAAGTGAGGGTACAGGAAAGTAACCCTGCGAGTCGCTGCACACCTATGCGACACATAAACACGACAAGATGCATGTATTATTCTACTAAGTTTGTGGCAGCAGCGGCACACAATGACACAGAAACATGATGACTCTACGCAACGCACGAAAAACAAGATCTCTTATGCATCGAATAACATGAACATGGTCAAGCGCTCAAAAAGCGCTCAAAGCCTGCTCGCTTGTTAGATGGAACATGCCATGTTGCAAGAAAGCTTGCGACGAAAGTAAGGCAACCCCTAAACCCCGTGCCAATATCATTTGGGTAATGAGACAAAGAACTAGCCCCTTAGCCTTAGCGGTGGAGCCAGAGTAATCGACGCTGACTCGATCGACGCTGACTCGCTGAGACTTTGAGGGACAATCAACTTGTTTGCCACTTGGGCGGCAGAGCGTCAGTGTGACTCTGTGTGAGGTACTCAAAGCACACATTAAAGTATGCAAACAACATGACATGATGTATTTTCTACTACGCGGCACACAATGACAGTTATTCTCTACTACGCAATGCACAAAAAGATGACAGTGGCGACGAGATCTCCTACAAGGCAGGTGCCTTAATGTCCTCAGCATCCCCACACAGTCCCCCAGCCTCCTCATCTCGCTTCCGCTTGGAATCTACCTGGATGGCTTTCAGAAAATCACCTACGGACACAAGGCCTTGGCGTGCCCAAGACCCAAGGCAGAGGTAAGCGCGAATGGCTGAGGGTGATAGTCGGTTTCGAGTGAAGTGTAAGATGTGTCGGCCTTGAGAAAAGACGTGTTCGACAGCAGTCGATGTCGCTAGGGCTAGTTAATAAAAAAGAGGATGACGCTGTGCTGAATAGCTTACGAGGGATGCTCAAATAATCTAGGGCCATGGATGAGAGATTTGGATAGACTCGGCGGTTGTCATTCCACCACTTGAGAGGATCGTGTACGTTCTCGACAGGACGGCTCAAGTACTCATCAACCTCGCTGAGAGAAGTTGCACCTGAGGCACCAACAGAGAAGTTGGCGAACATAAAGACACCTTCGTTCCCCTGGAGATGAATTAGAGATCACCGCGCGCATGATATCATACCACATACCTGGACAGCTGAGGTCTGAACGCTTGTCTCCTCAGACACGGGAACCGTCTCATAATTCCCAGCATATTCCTCGCGTACCAACTTCTCAGCCTGTTCGATCCACGCCTTCTCCCATTGGTGTTGACGAAAATATTCCAGTTTAAGCCAGGATGAAGGACTTGTTGTGACAGTTGTGTAGAATTAGTCCCCAGCATGACGTAGACGTTGAGATATTACAGACATACCCATGGCTATTCGGTAAGGCGCAGCCTTGTCTGTAAGGGAATAGTACCGGTCCATCTTTTTCCTAGCCAACGTGATCGCAGCAAGGATTGAAGGGTGATACGGCATCTTGGTTTCTGGGTCGAGGGTATTATTGAGAGTGTCCATTGCTGGAATCACACCCGCTATACTAGCAGAGTCCTGAGAGAAGTACAGTGTCACTGACTTGTATTGCTGGGCAAGTAAACTATGCATTAGTGTCTGTTACTCTGAATGGACTATGGAATTTACCTGCAAGACAGATACAAGTTGTTCGATGATACGCTAGCCCTCATTGTCGAGCTCATACTTTCTCAGCTTTAGCGACTTGTCCGCTGTAACACTGTCTATTGGCTTGCAATATTTGAGGGCAAACGCCATCATGTCGTGGGTCGAGTTCCAACGCGTGACAACGTCTCGAGGGATCAGCTTTGGTTTCAATTCGTGGACATGGCAGAATCGTCGCCATGCTGGGAGTGCAATAGTGGTTGAATGGATGATTGCGAATGAAAGTTGTCGAAGCTATGAAGGGGCATGCCACTGGTGTCAGACAAATGGAAAGCAAACATGAAGTATACTCTGAATCATACCTTAGACACCGTCTCACGAACTGCCAATGTATCATCCAAGATACACAAACGCTCTGCCTCACTCAGGTCGTCATCCTCGCCTTCGTCGTTGTCTTCTTCATCTCCATCGTCGGAGAGAACTCCAGAGTTAGCGTCGTCATCCGTGTCATCATTATGTTCGAAGTCCTCGAGATTTGGTATGTTGTCATCACCATTCTCAAGACCACTGGCTGCTTTGCCCATACCCGCATTGAATGGCTTGATGAGGGCCTTGCCGGAGAGTTGGATTGTATGGTTGAAGCATCGGATGTGGTTAGTTTCGTCAAAGGAGTTCTCGAGTGCATAGAGGGCAACCGCTTGGAGGTTATTTGAACTGGCATTGTCAGCTGTCATAGAGTGAATCTAGGTACTAATAGTTAGAGACGAACGGAAATATAACTTTATGCTTACCTTATCCTGAAGTCCGAAGCGCTCCAACATCTCTTGGAAGGCATTAGCCAAAACTATGCCTGTGTGTGACTCGAATAATATGAGTAAGAAACGCGGAGAAAGGTATAGTAGGAATAATTACCTCAGGCACCTCAACGAAGTCTAACAGGAAGGCAAGCATTTTACCTTTGTGCTGGATATGAACTGTCCATGCTATGAAAGCCCGATGATTGGGCGACGTCCAAGCATCGGTTGCAAAATGAAGGTGTCCTGGATATTCCTATTACATATAGTTAGTCTCGATAGATAAAGGGAGGTGTTTTGGTACTTACCTTAAGCAACTTGCCAATCTTGTTGCGGCAAGCTGTAAACGAAGCTGTGATATCTCGTGTGACGGTAGAGGCAGAAGGAATGGTAGCATGTGGTCGCCCAGCAGTTAGGAGGTTATGAAGTTCAGTATCATTGACAATGCTTGCCGGGCGGTTGTTCTCAGTGACCCACTTGACGATACAAGCACTGAAAGTTATGATTAGACAGTTATTTAGTAATAAACAAAAGAACTCACCGAATTTCAGTGTTAGTGAGTGAACGATGAGAGTATCGAACTGGCTGTTGTCCTTGACGAGCAAAAGCGGTGAAGATGGAGCCGCTACGGGCCTCCGCATCCTTGACACTCAGGGCTGTCTTCACAGCGTCTTCGCCAAAACAACGAAGGGCATGATGCCACAAATTGGCAGTTGAGGCCTTGTCCTTTGAGTCCTGAAAGTGACGGACACCTCCAAGACTCGTCTTGCAGACACGTGCTGCACAGGGGAAAAAGTGACACAGTCGACCGTCGAGATACTGAACAGATATGTCAGACTTGAAGAATGAATAAATAGGGGAGTGCCAGGTCTTTTTGAGGTTCTCTAATACAAAGGTAAGTAAAAGAATATGCAAGTATGATGATACACGTACCAAGCTCGAGATATGGGTCAACTTCGCTGTCGCTCACAACGCTGATGTGACTGGGAGTGCTGGCACGAGATTCAGTATCAAGGCCAACAGATACATTTCGGAGTGAGTGCGGTGAAGAGGAGAGGGAGGCAATTGAGTTGGCTGCCTTAAGTGAGGACGTTGAAGAGGGAAGGGAGGCGATTGAGTCGGCTAACTTAAGTGAGGATGTTGAAGAGAGGGAGGTAAGCGAGTCAGCTGCCTTGAGAGAGCGCCTTGATGGGAGAGGGGCATGCGACTCAGCTGCCTTGAATGAGGGCCGTGAGACTCGACCTGAATGTGACTTGCTTGAGGATGTCGAGGAGAGTGGGCCACACGAGTCGGAAGCTCTAAGCGGCGCTCGTATCGACTTTCCATGTGCAGCGAGTTTATTAGACTTCTGAGGAGCCATGAGGAGATGAGATGGGACTTACTGTGTGATGCAAAAAGGGGGTGTTTATATGGCGCAACATGGCCAACTCTGGATTAAACCTTTTCCGTATCTCCCTTGGTCCTCGGACACTTATGTTGTTTGTGCTGTACAGTGATTTGGCAGACCACAAAAGAGAAGCACTAGACAGATGAAAGTTGAAGGGGAGGATCAGGAAAGCGGGATAAAGGTCCATGCAGTCCATGCCTAGATGAACACCATGGTTAGCAATAGAGCCGTGTGCGTTGAAAATGAAGAGGTCGATCAGGGAAGCGGAAGACAGTATCATGGCTGGTTGGATAGGCAGGATAGCACAGTTGACACTAGAGAAACAATAGTCAAAAAAGAAATTTAAGAATATGAAAGAGGACTCAGAGGAGATCACGGTAGTCAAGGGGGATCATGGCTGGAAGGACGGACCAACTGACATCAAAATGTAAGACTATATAAGGTGATGATCCTCCACTTACCATTGCCGTGAAGGGTTAGAATGACAAAATAAAGCATGTTGATGAATGATGGAGGCCCAGAACCAGAGGGCGAGACCGCGAGAACTGCTGATTTTACGTGGCAGTAACAGGGCACATCACGGCATGGCCCATCGCTGGACAGAAGGACTAAACGATATCAGAATGTTCACTATAAAGCTCCACCACTTACCATTTCCTGTTACAGAGACAGCCTCAGAGAACTTAGAGAAGAAACAGAGTTGGAGGATCAGTAGAGAATGGGTGGAGCACGCAGAATTGATGATGAGTGACACATATGTAAAAAGAAAGCAGGTTTCCTTTATTGTTAAAATCTATCTGTCAAGATGCATGACTTATGCATTGCCCGATCAGGCCTTCAGACCCGTAAACAAACCTGTTACCCGCAGTAACGGTGCACGGTTTAGGTGAGGGTACATAATCCTAAAACCGTACCCGGACCCGCATGACCCGTGACTGTGACACTGTGGTGTGACCAGTACCCGTGATGAACCCTACAGGTAAGCGGACAGGAATCAGAGAGATGTGGTATGTCTTACAAGCCCTCATGTCAACTCTGATAAATAAATCTCTTGCAGGGCTGATGCTGGAGATGCGTGTCAAGGCGTTGATGGTGGCAAAGTCGCCAAAATTTGTGTTTCACCCCCAAAACAATATCACTGACATTGTGTTGCCTATGTCATTTTTGAAGGTTTAGCCCCCAGGATTTATAATTCTTGGTACGGTTCTTCCATCAACCTACTTTCTAACTAACGTCGTTCACTTCCAGGGCAGAAGTTGAGCCCCTCGTCAAGGGCATTCCAGGGAATGTCTATCAAGGCTTTAGCCAGCGTCATGAAGCCGAACGTGCTTACGTCCTTGCTTTTGCCATGGGTGCTCTCCGTATTTTACCGGCAAGGCACGACACGAGGCAGCAAGCACCTGCACCTGCGTCACCCATGCCAGAGGCGGTGCTGGCTGCGTTTGCCTCAGCCTTGGATGACTTCTTAGGAGCAGAGTGGCATGTCGTTTTCAAAGGCAAGAGGCCTGGGGTCTACCCTGCTTGGTAAGTACATTCAATCGATAATATTCTTTTTGTTGCGGTATTTCTAATCATCAATGCACCAACCTTAGGAATTTTGCGGCCACACAGACAAAGGGCGTTAGCTGTGCCATCTTCCAGAAGTTTTCAAGTAAGGCGGAAGCAAAAGCAGCATACATGCAAGCTGCTCTGGCTGGTTTTGTGGTAGCGGTTTTGTAACAACGTAGCCCAACAATCGAATTCATGTATATAAATGACCAAGTTGGGGCGAGCAGAACAATCGAACCGAGAGTGGGTCAAACAAAGTAGATCCAGGAACAGTAAGGTTAGGCGCAGCGACAGCAAGGGGCAAAGGGGGAGCACGAAGAGAAGAAGTTGGCACCAGGGGTGGCTCAATGGCGAGCTTTCCGTTGTATCCAGTGCTATGGCCGTTCATCCTGCACGCACGCGCACGCGAATGAGGCTGCACGCCGGAGTATGATGACGTTGCGAGGCTAGCGCTATGGTGATAATGAAGTCTTAATGGTGTATGTATTGCAGGTGCAGACAGATTATAATGTAGTGAGTGGTGGCTGTTCGAATGTAGACCCTTAGTTATAGAGTATGGAGAGATACATGCTGTATGGCAAAGGGACCGACATTTGACCAGGATTGCCTTGGTAGATTAGACTTCAATCATAAAAATGCTATTTACTGTGATGGATATACAGATTCTTTGAATTTACAATGCAGCCAGGATGGTGAAAAGTCTAGAATGAAGATATGTGATTAATGTCACTGGCAAGTTTTTGATGCGTTGCTCCAACTCGTGCGTACTGCACCCATAACCTACGTACTATACCACCCCATTTCTTCAGATCTCGTCCGATGTCCCCTTCGAAGCTATAAACTACTGAACGGTTATCCCACATCAAAGCAAGTGCCAAGTGGGACACTACAGATAGCAATTTGGGAGTATTTGCTGATTACTGTAAGTAACAAAATTTACTGTACGGCAATCGGCCTTCCTTAACTGACACTTGTCTACTTCGCTTTGTTTTGTCATTTCACTCTTCTGTCATTGACCCTCCTACATCCACTCTTATGTCTCTATTTTGATATCAACATGGTGAGATATAGCTACCTAAGCCACTACCCCGATCTAATCCATGGCACAACCCTAAGCCTTCCACCACGACTGTTCAGATGCACAAATTGCACAATCGATCGACAAATCATGTATCACTGGCTGCACCTCAAGGGGGCGGTGATGACAATGACCTTGAGAAGGATGAGACTGCAGACAAGATATTGAAGTATAAAGCGAGGAAAGCAAGGAACCAGCGTCGGTATTATCAGAAGTATGTGCACCTGCCTATCTACTTTATCTCTTTTTCATGCACTGTGCCTGGGTCACCAGTGACAGGAGCATGCAGCAAGAAAAGGGACGCCAAAGGTCGGCTAAGTGAGTTACTGTATATGCTGTATCTAGCCTAGGTGTTACACTCTTTTTACAGACATGGTAGGAATCGCCGCCTCACAAAGGAGGCCCAACGCTCTACCTCCACAGGTGCCAACATTCATGCTCCCACTCTCGTTCCCGCGTGTTGCTGGTAAAGGGTAGGATAGATGGTTGACTTATTCATCACTCTATGTTTTATTCATCACTCTATGTTATATTCACGCTGTTGGCAAGGGCTTCCTCAGATGCAGTGGTTCGAGAATCCGTGGCGTGAGATAGTCATATATCAATCACATATTGTTGGTGGGACGAATGTATTCACGAACGATGAAACTTCAAATTATACGCTGCCACAAGCCAACACGTCTCCGGCCTAGAAATTACTAACCGGACGTTTCGTAATGGTTTTGCTAAGCGTGAGCTGGTATCCAAACGGGCCCTTAAAAAATTGTATGACTTCGGTCTGTTTTAACCTCCATCTGCTCTTCATAACCTATTGCTCATATGCCTAAGGAACGTCCCGGGCTGTACAACCATAATGTTCGACAGTCCTTTGCCCGCCAACTCTACATCACTACCAACCCATCAGGTCGTAGGTCGTACTCGTATACATCTTCTCAGGTCTGGCCGGATCCTGTCATGCCAGAAAAGAGTCTCGAGGATGAAGCCTATGAATTTCATGAATCCAACCTGATGGATGCAAACATAGATATCGACAACAGTCACGAGGACGAACTAGATCGAGCTGAGGTCATGCCACGTGTCCGTGTCATTACCAAACCAAAGGCAAAGCGGTACGATAACTCTGTGAGTTCTTCATGATGAAGTTCTTGCAATGACTTACCTAGATACAGGATGTTCCTTTGAAGACTTGGGTCAAGTACCAGGATGAGTATCTCGACGAATGCATGGCTTTTGAGGGATGTGGGTCTTTCTACAGGTTTTGTGCTGGATGTCAGGCACCAATGCCACAATACCGTTGTAAGGATTGTATAGCGAGGCCCCTTTGGTGCCTGCTTTGCTTAGTTGATAGGCATAAGCAGTCCCCACTACACATTGTAGAGGTATGTCACACACTCCTTTCCTCTCACGATATTCTCTGATTTGCATTCTCAGATGTGGAACGGATTATTTTTCCAGCGCACCACTTTGCGCGATCTCAGCCTTCGAGTACAATTAGGTCATGCAGATGGCAGTTCGTGCCCCACTCGATTACCTGCGAATGCCACCTTCAGAGTCATACACTCTAATGGTATCCATCAGGTTGCTATTGACCAATGCCGATGTTATGGAGTTCCCCTTCGCAAACAAATTCTCCATATTGGTTGGTGGCCGGCGACTCCACTCGATCCAAGATCAGCGGCTACCTTTGAGGTTCTTCGACATTTTCATCTCTTGAACTTGCAGGGCAAGGTAACCAGCTTCAGCTTTTATCAGGCATTGGAATATCAAACGGACAATACCAGTTCAGAGCCTCCTCCTGTGCGTACTTCGCTTCTATGATCGGTGTTCTGAATGTTGACAACAAAATTTCAGGATCGATTGGAGATCTTCATGTTAATGGTCCAGGAATGGCGTCATGTCAAAATGATAAAGCGTGCAGGCCGAGCTTTTGATCCACGGGGGTTGCTGCGACAGCCCCTGGTTCTTTGGCCATCCCTTGTCGCGTGTGCCCCTTCCAAACATCAACCTTCCGAAAGGTTGGGAAAATGTGCCGCCAGCACGAGCGTATGTATTACAGGGTTTTGACTATAATGATTTTGCTAATTACTATTCGCAGGTGGCTTTATACTCTAATCGTCGCCATGGATGCTAACTTCCGGCTTAAAAGTAGGCTGCGAGGTTCAATCAACCGAGAACCAACCCTAGGCTTGGGTTGGTCCTATTTCGTAGACAATGGGCCATATTCGGATTTCATCAAGGATTATGTTGATCAAGATGAGGTGCGTATTCTCAGCAATGTACGACTTGGAGCCATTGCTCACCTATCCATAGATTCAGACGTGTGTTGGCTTTCAGGCACTCCTCAACATGCTCACCAAGAAGTCAAAAGGTCTTCGCACGACAGGCATGGCTGCAGTCAGTTGTGCTCATCACCAACTCTTTCGACCCATAGGTATGGGCGATTTGCAGAAGGGAGAGAGGCAAGCAAATTCTCTCGCATCTGATTTGGGTCTTATTGACAAGTTACTTTAGGCATTGCAATATGGATTACTTATTTGCATCAAGCATAGCGGGGGTCGGGCTTCGATTGGTTACCATCTTATACGACGTTGCTTGCCAATGGTTCAGCAGGTTCTGGCAGCGAGTTTCATTTCTCCCCCCCCACCTTGGTGCCTCTTTAACAAGCTACCGGATTCGCGCCCTCGTACCCAAGTTCCATCTCCAGAGCCACAATGAGGCATGTCATAGTGCTTTCTCTTTCAATTTCTCCAAGGGCGCGGCACGGACAGATGGTGAAGGCGTAGAGCGGAACTGGGATGAGTTGAACGGACAGGGTCCTTCTACCTCGGAGATGCTGCTGGGTGCTCGATGGGATACATTGGATGACTGCTGTGTGTGGGTCAACTGGCGGAAGACAATGGGTCTAGGTGCATAAACAGTATTGCTTATTGTAGATGGCTTGCTCACATCTTAACGTAGGGAAACTTCTTCTCAAACGGCTGCTGATTGCCATTCCCCAGGCCATACAGACAAGGTTTGATTTTAAAACCTTTGACAAGAGCCTGCGTCAGGAGATGCCGGCGGAAGTCCTCAAGATGGAAAAGGTTCTGGCTGCTTGGCTTGATGACAAGTCGTGCACTGATCCATATTGCGTTCCCAAATCAAGTGAGTAGTCGTGATATACCCATCATCTATCTTGCTGATGGGGTTCAGGCGTTAGATGTAACCCTTCAACAGGTTCGACTTCTGATGGCGGAAGAGGAGAAGGCAAAGGCAGAGGCTGGTAATACCATCATGCATGATGTCACCGCTAGCGCATTCCTTCTCCTCGGAATGGATATTCAATGCTTACAGTGAGTCCTTGACACAGCGTGTTTATATTCCCTATTGATGGTTCTTTTCTTTGCATAGACAGACAATTCAGCTTAAGGTCAAAGGCAAACGAAAGCAGACACTGCTTCAAACAACGTCAATGGTTGAACACCGGACTACTCTTCTCAATCGAATACAACGCTTCCGTGAAATCCAGAAAATCTACATGCCCGGCTTCGACCCAAAGAACAACGCACATCTCGAGCACATAGCCTTATCCAACACGTCCGCCTCTGTTCATGTGGAAGACTCCAAACTCTACCTACTGTCGGATCTTTCACAATCTGACCACCGCAAGTACTGCCCTGGTGGTCTGTCTGACATGGAGGACCGCCTTCGATTCGCAGAAGCTAGTGATGCCCTGGAGAATCTGCGCCATCACCTCCAAACCCGCTTATTCACCAACCGCTTTAAGATTGCCAACATCACTGGCCAAATCCATAATACCCGCGCTCAAGAAACCCAAGGTCGTATTGACGATAAAGTACGATCAGCTGAATTGCAATATCGGCGCTCTCGTGATGCGTTACTGAGGCTTAGGGGCCCTGGCCCCTGGGAGGATACATTGCGGGTTTTGGAACAGTCGGATGTGAGGGCTTTGAATGAATGGGCGATGACAGCACAGGAGAAGGAGGATATTCGTAGGTTGCGGGAACGAGCCGGTGTGGCGGTGGAAGCAGACGACGTGGGAGCAGAGACGGTGGTCGCAACAGTGGCGGCTGTTGGAGAGGGGGAGCGGAGACTGTCATGGATATGGTCGACAGGCACCTGGCATGAGGGTACAGATGACCCAATGACACGGGCAGGTGAGCTCTCAATAATTTTCTCTTACTATGGCTTGCTAACAGGAGATACAGCCTTGCGTATGGAATGGGCCAAGTCAAAGGCACGAGCCGATTGGTGGGAAGAGGATGTAGTGCTGCTTGATGAAGAGATGCGTCGGGTACTCGCTTTCTGCGAATGGAAGGCGGACTGGTGGATCAAGCAGGTGCCACTTTGCCAAGATGTCACTGGACCTTTAGCCGAAGGTCTAAAGGCTTACGCTGCTGAGCAGGCTGATATGGAGCGGCAGATCCATAAGGCTTGGTCAACAAAGTGGTGCCGTGCACGAGAGCTCGCCCAGCCAATCATAATGGCCGTTATGGGGGAGGCATCTTTGCCCACAAAGGACATGGAAGCAGGGCCTGTTGAATTCGAGATTGAAGAGGACCACAGAGGCGTTGAGGGTGATTCAGATTTTGAGGAGTAAGAGAACAGGCTTTTTACAGTATCTTTACGGCCAAATACAGATCGTTGCATTTTCGTCTCGAAATCACACCAGCAATGGATGTTGTTAAGGGCTCTTTAATAATTGCTATTCTATTAACTCTACATATGCACGTATAGTGGGTAAAGTAATAAAGTGCTTTCTGGATCGGCTGGGACATGGAAAGGAATGTGTATGTGGGTGGGAGAACTCCATAGCGTTGCAGGCTCTCAGCGTGACGGACCAGACTGCATAACGTATTGCTACTGAGGTTGCAGAAATTTTCTATGGTAACGCGGGTTAGTAGAAATTCGGTATTGACTGGTAGGAAGCTGAGTTACCATTTGATTTTGTGAGAGTCCAGTAGGAGAGGTGGGAGGGAAAGCAAAACAAGCAGCAAACGAGCAAGGATGAGCAGGGATGGCGGGGAAGAGAATATCGATGGCGAAGTGCTCGTCACTGGCATGAAGCTAGGTCTTCAGATAGATTTTATGAGAGGTGAAAGGAGAATAGTAAAATGAACAAGCATATGGGGAGGAATGAGTGGCAGCGATGGCGGAGAGGAGAAAATCGATGGCCGCTCCTCGCTGGTAGAGCTAAATCACTGCCTATTCTCCTTGCTGGTAGAGAGCTCAGTCACCATCAGCCTCCAGATAGATTTTGTGAGGGTTCTATGGGAGAGGTGGGAGGAGAAAGGTGAACGAACAAGCAGGGACGAGGAGCAGTGACGGTGGAGAAGAGAAATTTGATGGCCATGCTCTGAGCCACCCAAAGAGAGAGATCAGCCAGATCGTGAAGACACGCTAGGCCCGATGAGTTCAGATCCCATCTGATTCATAATACAGGTGCAAAAGGGCCTAATTTGGCTTAGAGTCATTTATATTGTATAAACAAAAACGCAGCCATTATAAATATTGTGCTGCCTGCATTTGGATATAGGTGTCCCAATCTGGGTGTTCCAATCTGGTAGTACAAATGCGGCAAAGATGCCACTTTTGGTAATTGACATCACAATTCCCTGAGCCCAGGTATTCCTGTGAACATTGCAATGTGCGGTAAAAACTCCTGGCCACATCATAATGTTCTTACATGGACTGGTGGTCGAAGACAACCAGAGAATAGAAGCGTCGAGACAAGACGCGAGGGGAATCGTCCAATAGGGTCGTTCAAAGTTGGCACTTATTTCCCCACTTATTGGTTACTTATTGTTTTACAGCCAAATGGGCAATAGCTACAAATAAGTGAGTATTATAGGGTCATTCAAAATGGGTACTAATATCCCTCCTTATAGGTCACATAGTGTTTTATAGCCAAATGGGCAATAAGTGGACCTAATAAGTAGCAAATAAGTGGTACTTTGAACGACCCTAATATAAAGGAAAAGGGGTGGAGAGATAAGAGACAGGTGCCTACACACCTTGCACCGTATCAAACGCTGTCATTCCACCATCCTTATAGAGGCTCCCAGAATAGAGTGTGGTGGGGAGGTATGGCGGGATGGGTGGAAAAAGGGGGAAGCCGAGTTTGCAGGGTCGCAGTGTTGGCAGTGTCGAGTGTTGAGCGTTGAGCGTGTCAAGCGTCAAGAGGACGTGCAAAGGTGGTGGCCGGGATCGCGGAGAGGGAGGCGGTGTGCAAACGATGGGGGAAAGGAATGAGTTGAGGCAAAGGGAACGATGAGGACAATGACTTACAACCACGTGGGGTTTGACACTCGACACTGGGACGGGTGATGAGGGAGAGAGAAGAGCCTGCAGAATCTTGAAATTTAGACAATGAGGACGATGGCCAGGATCAGAGAGGGAGGCAGTGTGCAAGGCAATGGGGCAAATTGATGAGCTGAGGCAAATGGGACGACAAGGACGAGAGGACTTACTTACAAAGACAATACAGCCACGCGGTGTTCAACACTCGACACTGGGAAAGGTGATGAGGTTGATGAAGCGAGTCTGCAGACGATGGGGACGTTGGACGATGGGGACAATGGCCGAGATCAGAGAGGGAGGCGGTACGGGTGTGCAAGGCAATGGAGCAAACGGATGAGTTGAGGGCAATGAGGACGATGAGGACAAGGACTTACAAAGACAAATGTTCGACACTCGAGACTTTGACACTCGAGACTGGGGTGTACGAGACTGAGGCGTACGAGGCCACATGGTGTTCAACACTTGAGACTGGGACGCTTGATGATCGACACTGGGACGCTTGACGATTGACGCTGGAGCGATACAGTATTTGGTTGCGCTTATCAGGTTTGATAGGTTGGGACAATTTGTACATGTTTGTTTTGAGAAGCGATAATTTCTTCGTCAAGAAAACTGAGACTGGTACACAATCAGCATTCAGCAATGGCTCAATGTAATCGATGCAAAGCCCCTCTCGCTAACACAACCTCTCGTTCGTGGACAATGCACCGATATCATTGTCCCAAATTCAAACCCATGAAGTATATACAGCCTGCTGATCAGATGTCTAGAAAAGCGGCGGCTGCTCAACTATCAAAATCGAGGGCCGATTCGAGGCGTTCTAGGGACAAGGTACATCTAATTCTATTTCGTGCTATGCTTTGAAACGATAAATTATTGATCCCTAGGAATTGAAAGCATCGAACTCAGATTCAAATGATGCTACTATGGACGCTTGTATGGACGTAGATATCGTTCCGGAGGAGAACTCATTTGATAACATTACAGTGGGTCCTATTTTCATCATATTTTGCATAAACTGAAAGTTATTGTGTAGGATCACACTAATGATATCATTATGAACCCGACTATTGCTTTGGGTTCAAATTCTTGTATATCCGATTCCAATCAAATCGATGGGTCAAATGACCTTCCGTACGCGACACCTGATTCAAATCAAATCAATGAGTCAAATGACCTTCCAAACACGACACCCATTTGCACTGATGATTCTGATAGTATCCATAAACCTCTTGCTGTTCGCCGAGCCACTCGAAAGAGACGGATCCCACGGAGGTTCAGAAAAGAGAGTGACCTACTGCCCTCAGCACAACTTGCTGCAATGAGTATGTATAGTGAGGTAGTAACACCTGAACCGTCTCCCATCCCTACTCCCCAATGCTCACCTCCCCCTTCTCGATCCACATCTCCCTTTGTTAACCATGTGGATCCGGAATCGATTGATCGGGAGACTGTACCAAACCAATTTGGTCTCTATCGACGTTTCACTGAATAGTCCTCGGTCGATCCAGAGGACGACATCACCATTAATCACCTCACCGATGCTCCCACTTTTGTCAGTTCAACCGAGTATGGTCACCGCAAAGCTGAGGATATGTTCAGTTCTGAGGAATTGCCTTCCAATCCATTTGCGCTGTATCTAAATGCAACAGTATACCGACTAATGAACTGGTTCTATCAGTCTAGCATCAAAAGTCTTGCCAACATGGATTCTCTGGTACATGAAGTGCTTCAAGCTCCGGACTTTGATGCTACTCACCTCAAGGATTTCAGTGCATCGCGTGAAGCAAATCGTCTTGATGATCCTATTCATTGTGCATCAGATGGCTGGCAAGAAAGCTCTATTAAAATCCGACTTCCGAAGACCTATGCACAATTCGGGCAAGAGGACGATGCCCCTGAAGCCGAGATTCCCAAAGTCTTGCACCGAGACTTGCTCCAATTGATCGTTTCTGCGTTTAAGGATAAGTCTATGGAGGCGTTTAATATGAAAGGGTTTGCGCAGCTGTGGAAGCCATCAGTTGATGAGCCAGTTGAGGAGGTCTTCGGGGAGGTATATGCTTCAGCAGAATTTCGAGAGATGGAAGACAAGATTCGCTCGAGTAGACCTCCAGGTGAAACCATTGAAAGTATCATCATCCCTCTTATGGTATATTCGGATTCAACGCATCTTGCAACATTTGGAACAGCATCCCTTTGGCCAATTTATTTCTTCATCGGACTTACCTCAAAATACATTCAGGTCAAGCCTACATCATTTTCCGCACATCACTTGGCGTATATCCCATCTGTGAGTAGGATTTTCATTCATACAATCTGGTATTTATGCTTTTCAAGCTTCCGGACTAGATTCAAGATATGTACAGAACGTATGATGGTGCAGCAAACACGAACGTCCTGACCTTTTTGAAACGCGAGCTGGTCCATGCTATATGGTCGCTTCTTCTTACAGATGATTTTGTCCATGCATACACCTTTGGTATTATTGTCTTCTGTGCCGATGGTGTCAATAGACGGTTATTTCCTCAGCTTTTTACCTATTCCGCTGATTATCCAGAAAAGTGTGTCCATTCTATTTTATATGGCATATTAGCTAATAAATCGGACAGAATTATTCTCGCAACCATTAAATTCCTTGGACGTTGCTTGTGTCCACTTTGCACATGTCCTATTGAGAAAGTATGAGACTTGGATACAAAGGCAGATGATAATCGACGAAATAATATTCGGGTGGATTCAGAAAGGTGACAAGGAATGATCGCAACTGCACGGAAGTGGATATTTGAGAAAGGGAGATCAGTCACTTCAAAAGCAATTGACAGGTTTCTTGGTTTCTTAATGGTCCCGATTCGTGTAAGTTCTTCTCAAATTTGTGTATATCCACTAATTTGCCTGTAGAATGCGTTCTCGGAAGCCCTTTGTGATCACGAATTCAACTTCTATCAAATGTTCACTGTTGATCTCTTACACGATTTCGAGCTCGGTGTTTGGAAGAGCATTTTCAAACATTTAATTCGGATGCTCTATGCTTGTGGCAACAACAAGGTTGAAATGTTGAATGAACGGTGAGGTCCGATGTTTTTATTATGTATTTACACGCTCAATGTCAGCCTGCAGATATCATTTCATTTCCGCTTTTGGGAGGTCTACTATTCGAAAATTCAGAAGCGATGCTTCAGTGATGAAGAAGCTAGCTGGCCGTGATTTTGAGGATCTTCTTCAGGTATGTAATGTATTATTATCTTCTATCTCTCCATGTAACGGTTCTGAATGCAAGTGTGCAATGCCGTGCTTCGAGGGGCTATTCCCACAATCGTGTGAGAAGACTATTCTAGATCTCCTCTTCATGCTGGCGACATGGCATGCATTGGCCAAGCTTTGCCTACATACTACATCATCCCTCTCCTTCTTTGAACAGTGCACGAAGCAGCTTGGTCAGGTCATAAGAAATTTTCATGATCGCATCTGCCCAAGATACAAAACACGCGACACACCTCAAGAAGCAGCTGCCAAACTCCACCATGATGCAGCAAGGACTGCTAGGAATGGTGCAGATGGAGGTGGTCCAGTTTCCAAAAAAAACAAAAAGTCCAATACGCGAATGTTTAGTCTGGAAACATACAAACTTCATGCACTAGGACATTACCCTGCGATGATACGACGGTTTGGAACAACCGACTCTTATTCGACTCAAACGGTATGGTACTCTTTTTGTTTCATGATTTTTTTATCATTTAACTTCGTTTAATAGGGAGAGCTCGAGCATCGTCGAGTCAAGCAATTTTATCCCTGAACAAACAAGAGAAATTTTGAACTCCAAATTTCAAAACACGAGCAATGCACTGCAAAACTTCGTGGTATCAGGGAACGAACTTCAACCACAAGTTCGAGAGCTTTGTTTGCTGAAGCCGAAGAAAAGTTGCCTCATTCAGACCCTTTGGAACGCTACCATATCTCAAATTCTCGAAAGTGCCCTCTTAATATCACAAAGTGGCTGGTGGAAAACAAGGGGGATCAGGCCACTGAGGTGCGTTCGATCTTTTTTAATCTTTTTGACAGACATTAAAAGTATTCTACAGAATTTTTTTCCAATGTTGAAGGACCACCTACTTGAGCGGATTGTTGAGACTCCCGAGGGTGGTTTCACTGATGAAGACCACCAAAATATTCAAATTCACAACAACCGACTCTACTGCCACAGGATGCTTAGGATTAACTTCACAACGTACGACTGTCGTCGGGATCAAGATACAATTAACCCACGAACCCATTCAGATGTTATTGTGCTTGCAGATGAAGACAAAGATGCTGAAAACATGCATCCTTACTGGTATGCTCGTGTAATCGGGATTTTCCACGCCATGATTCGTTGGGCTGGTGTAGGGGGCACTGCCACTTTCGAACAGATGGACTTTCTATGGGTGCGGTGGTATGGGTACAACACACATGCACGCTCAGGGTTCAAGGCACGCCAACTCCATCAAATTGGTTTTCTAGATAGCCATGAAGACAAGGGAGCATTCGGGTTTATTAACCCTCTTGATGTCATTCGTGCTATCCATCTCATCCCTGCATTCAAACTTGGAATGTCCTCCAAATTTCTACCTCCATCAATAGCTCGACGTGAAGGTGAAGGTGATGAAGATTATGTACGGTACTATGTTGCTATGTGTGTTTTATTCCCTAATTACTATGAACTTATTCTAACTGAGAACATAGGTTTGTCGATCGTGACATATTTGCACGCTTTTGTGGATTTGGCCCAGGACACAAGTCGACACGAAACAGAACACAGGTGTTTAGGGATGACATAAAGAATGCGTTCAGGTTGACAGACAATTTAGAGGTAGCCAGGGATGAAGCAGAAGACGTGGAGTTGGAAGTACCTGAGGATGGGCATGGGCATGGGGCTGGCATGGGGGGTGTAGAAATGGATGAGGACGAAGATGAGGAGGAACCCGAGGACTTGGACAGTGTGGATGGTGAGGGCGATGGTTTGCATGATCTCAAAGATGGGGACGAAGATGAAGATGATGGAGACCTGGATAGTTTGCTTGACGGGTTGGGCTATGATGCTCTCTGACTTTATTGTACATATATTGAATGGATATACCGTGGGTTGGGATTTCTCACACGGTGTTCTGTGATGAGTACAGGAGTAGATGACATGCTGGGGTGTGTAACGGAAAGACAGCCCGTAGATACCGAGGTACTTGGATATTTAGAAGCGGTTCATTGTTACCAGGTCGCACAGCCATATGGGTTCTTGTACTGTAACACGTGTCCGGTAGCAGTCACATACCAACTCTCAACTTGCCATCCCACCTATTCTCCCCTCCCCACCTATCCATTCCGCACCCTCTGTCACTTCCCCTCCACCCACGCTCGATGTCCCGACCGCCACTTGCTGACCTCATCTGCAAGTAAGAGAGATCGCGGTATGCAATGACTGTCTTACCCTTGGCGCCTTTGGAAAACGTCTGAACTCCTCCCTCTGTCGCGTCTGGGTCCCCGCTAAGCTTGAGATGCAATGGCGCCTGCAACTTGCAGCCAAGCTCTTTCTCATGTTTGCACAAATGCCTTGCATCTGCTCTTCGTGCTTGCATGTACAGCAACCATGTCCGGATTGTTTTCTCATCCGATTCGTCTTACTGCGTGGGTTCACCTGCTCAAGCAGTGGCCTCCCAACTAGCGGGCGTGGACGTACAAGTGCCTGTGGAAGAGAAGAACAATATATCGTGGCACTCTCGCAAGTTGAGCCAAGTCATCTCTCTGCTGCGCGTGCCCCCTCAAATAGCCCCATACTCCACACGACCCTACCCTCTCCTGCCTATGCCTCGCGATGCCAGCTCAGGTACAGACCGGCCATCTGCCCACAGCCAGATTAGCAAGTTCTCCCTTCCCTTCCACACACGCCCATCTCAGATTCCTAAGAACATTTCATACGAACTCCTCGCACAACTCGCCGGCGGGCGGTGGACATATTCTGCTCACTGTGCCAGATAGAGGCATGTCCGCAGCGCTATCTATGATGCCAAACCACTGGTGAGTCCAACCTCACCTCGGACCTTGGCTGCACTTCTTATACTTTTACACTTCGAATAGCTTCTCGATAGATGCCTCAAGATTGTGGACCCAGAGTTACGTGAGTGCTTGTGCTCAAAAGAATCTTTCTGCCAAATTATATGCTTTTTCCTTGTAAATGCTTTCGCTCTTATCCTGCGGCAGTCTCTCACATTCAATATTTAGCTGTCCTCACGCTTTGTGCTTGCACACTACCGCCTGACCAATGGGACTTTCTTCTGACCTTCAGAGTACACCTAGACGCCCTTTGTGTCATCGCACAGCTACTCATCCGTAACGACATTATGCCCTCGTCCTCGTAGGTTGTTTCGAATTTGGTCGCATCTGGTTCTCACCATTTCGTTTTCAGACCAATGCGTCTCCTGTGTACCTTCGCACGATATATGATGAGCTAGCAAGGCATCCATCTGAATACCGCATGTGATTATCCCTCTCTCCCACCATCTTGATCTGCGCTATAGTGTATTGGTGGTGGCATCGTGGAGAAGCTCGTTGGCCAAAATCTCCTGACAGACCCTGTTGGGGACAGTCGTTTGTCCAGCTTCATCTGTGTGGGTACGGGTGGCAGGGGATGGCAATGGCTCCGTAGCGTCTGTCAACTGACTCGGACGTGCTCGTACTGCCAGCGGGTATTAAGATTTTCAACAGCGCCGCATCCTCTCTTTCCGTCACATCGACATCCTCTATATACCTACCTTTTACGAACACTTTACGGGATGTCCGCATCCTCAGTACCACCATGGAACGTACTGAGAATCCATCATCACAACCCCTGTCATATAATCTTTTGGAGGCCTGTTTCTGATCCGATCAGGCGTTCCGCTGCATCGCTTCATTCCCAAGGTGTTACTGAGCACCGCTACTCCAAGTCATCGCACTAGGCAGCTGATTGCCTTTGAGGATAAATCATCATGGTCTGATAACTCATCCTACCCTTACTCCCCTTATGGCCATTGAAGGACGGGTTTAGTAACTGCAGGTCCTCGAGTGTCGAACACCGCGTGGCCTCATCACCTGTCCCAGTGTCGAGCATGCCGAACACCACGTGGCTGTATTTTCGTCCTCGGGCTCATCGTCGACGTCCTAAAAGCCCATTGCCTTGTCACCGCCTCCCTCTCTGATCCCGACCATCGTCCCCATCATCCAAACTTCACTCTCCCTCATCACCCATCCCAGTGTCTAGTGCTGAACACCCTGCGGCTGTATGGTCTGTAAGTCCTCTCGTCCTGGTTGTCCCCTTTGCCTCAACTCATCCTTTTGCCCGCCTTGCCTGCCCCCTCCCTCTCTGCGATCCCGGTGTCAAACGTCCAGCGTCAGCATTCCAATATCAAGCTTGAACGTCGAGTGTCCAGTGCTCCAATGTTGAGCGTCAAACAGTTCCCATCTTCCCCATCCCCACTGATGTCTCTCCCTCCTCGGACACTGCCTCGGATGTTTCACCCGCCACCAGTGACTTGTTCGATCTCTGCAGTCCTCAACCTCACTGCCTGTACCTAATCCCCATTTCGGGTGAGATGCCACGTACGTATCTAACTTTCAATTTCAAACATAGGAAGGTCCCTTACTAGTAATGCGTTTTTAGCCCCGCAAACAGACATGCAAGCTCCGCCTCCAGGACAGTATCCCCCACAGAACGGTGCCGGCACTCGGCCATCGATGCCCCCAACCACAATGGGCGACGGTGTCCATGCATGATGCACGAGGTTGTTGTGAGTCACTGTTGTCTGTCTGTTTTGCTTTCTGCTTGGAGGGCGCACTCTGTGCGTGACTCAGTGTCGCATTGTCACCGCCGCTACTAGCGACCGCCGTGGGGTAGACTTATGCGTAGTACTTGAAGTAGAAGAGCTAAGGGCTTTGCCCCTTAGATGCGTCTGAGTAAGGGCCCGTAGCCTCTGTACGTTATACCAGAGGTTCCCCTTGTGAAGTAGAGAGCTCAAGCGTAGGAGAGAGGAGTTCTGTGGTCACTAGCCTCGTATTCTGATAGACAGGAGACTCAACTTGGAGCTTCCCAATCCAAGTTGAAGCCGTATAAATACATGGAGACGCGAACCCGTAGACGGAGAAACCAGTATAGGGTAAGTAACTATTTCAACTGTACTACCCGACTGTCCCAAGAATGCCCGACGGAACGATAACAAGCCGATGGATACAATTACAAACCCCGGACAATCCGTATCAATAGCTCAAACACCGAGAAATCCAGAAGCAGCCCGCACTGCTATCAATCCTATGCATTTAGGTTCACAAGCCGACAATTGAGGGAATCACACGACACAAGACACCGAAACGAGAACAAACCCTGAAGCCCGGATCCTGAATGGAACTTACCCCTGTCCGTAAGGCGTACAAGCTAGCCTTACCCCAGAGAGCCGGTTACACGCATGGCCACTGTGTGATGTGCTCACCCCGCGTTTGAAGTATATCGCAAGATGTATGATCTTGCTCGCGGGGGAGGTCGTCCTCCTTCATTTTGCCCTTCATTTGTCAAATATGTCAAGCAGTCCTATATCCCAACATGCTCCTACTCTCCTGGATTGCCCGAGGTGGCGGGAGTGGGATCGTAACTTTGGATTGAAGTCTGATCAATTACTTTGCTGACTCATCCAAGGGCACAAGACGATGTTATGCCCAGACAGAGGGCTTTGAGGAGTTGGGTTTGTTGGAGGTGCTGATGTGAAGCGTGAAGGGATGCACTGTAAGTTGTGTGGATATAATCTAACCTGGTGCTAACGTCGTCTTCACCTATGATGTAGCAGGTAGCATGACCCTACCATCAATTGTCAGTCTGAATAAGTGAAAAATAAGATGTAGATCATAGACATTGAAGACAGAGATTTATGAGGCTGTGATTTTGTGGAGGAATAACAGTACTTAAATATGATTGCATGTATACTATAGTACACTGGTACAATTTAAAGCTGCCAATCCTTTAATAGCCTTTCAAGGCTAACAATGACAATACAAGGCTGCAATGACATCACAAGGCTGCAATAACATCACAAGGCTGCAATGACATTACAAGGCTGCAATGACAATAAAAGGCTGCAATGACATCACAAGGCTGCAATGACAATAAAAGGCTGCAATGACATCACAAGGCTGCAATGACAATAAAAGGCTGCAATGATATCATAAGGCTGCACTAACAATATAAGGCTAGCAATACAATATAAGGCTGACAATCCTATAGCAACCTAAAAAGGTATTATAATCTAGCTTACTCAGCCTTTGAATGTCATTAAATGTAATGTAAGATAACAAAAGCATTGGTGAGCATTTTAATCTCTTGAAATAATTTTAACCCTTATAATTAAATATGATATTTTTATTTTCAATTATATGGCCTTTAAATATTTGACAAGACTTATGAAAGCTTTTAATTGAGAAAATCCCTTTCAATGCTGGTACCTTTTTTGAGATGCAGTGCTGGGTAAGTTGCTGATTGCCTTTTCCAAATCAGTGAGTAGCTCATTGACATTAGGTATACTGTGACTAGGAGATAATACAGAGACATTGATGAAAGAGCTTGGTTCAATGATATGTGCAATCACACAGTACAGGATAGGAACTGCAGGTGAGACAAGATCCTTTAGCTGTTTTGTAAAGAAAGACTGAAGGCAAGGCTACAATCTTTGGGTTGCCTTTAGTCTGTTCTTCTTTCTAAGAGTGAGCTGACATGCTTTGCTCTTGCCAGAGTTATGCTGCTTTCAGAAATTTGACAGCCCACCCATCTCAACTTTAATATCCTTATCACACACAAGACATTATACTTGACTGTTGCTGATGACCAGATCATTGGCAATGGTGCTTGGAATTCTCTAAAGCCAGGTAAGTGTTTGTAGTACATCTTTAGAGGTTATTGGTGACTTATAACAGTATTAGCATCCTTCAAATCTATCATGTATGCTATAATGTTATAGAGTATTGGAAAGACAGGTAGAAGTTTAGTGCAAGTTTGAATAAGGATATATATGTTAAGCAAGGGTAAATTTTAGAGATGACAATTATGTACTTAGACACCTGCCAATGAATTGCATTCTATGATGGTTTCTAAGCTTTCATAGTGTTCTATCCAAGCAAAAATGGCAGTTTTAAGACCTTTCTAAAGTGTTTCTAACTCAAATTCTCATTTTGGCAAGCATGTTAACTTTTTTTAAACCCAGGATATATGATAAACTAACTATCTAACACCCCCTTAATTTAGCATGAGAAACTCATAATAGAGTGTGATCTTTGGCTGAGTGAGGCATAGAGCATGTGGCCATTGTTTTTTGCTCTCTTGTCATAGCTGCCCACTTGTCCCCACTCCTTCACTTACTCATTTTGCTTTTTCCCTCCCTTCACTCCTATAAAACTCTTAAAACCTATTCAAAGCCAACAGGCTTTACTTATCATCAGCCACCATCAACTCACTACTAACTTATGCCACTATAAACCAAGGCACCAACATCAAGGGGGTCCTGGAATGTGAAAAAAATACCTGGGGTCTCTTTTTCTAAAAACGACTTCGAGGACTGAACTAACTAAGTATGTAATCAGGCACATTTACCATATATGGTAATTGTAATTATATAATCAGATCATATTTCCATAATTGGATGATAAACGATAAGATAAGAGAAATAAAAACATGGACAATGTTTCTAAGGTATGAGGTGGCCATACTGTATTCTAGAATGTTCATAGTATTCGGAGCATTGGCCCAGGTGATATAAAATGATTAATCAAGTGAATTGAAGGTCACTATCTCCAGGTCTTTTTTGTCAATGTGCATGCATCACAAGTTCACTTCCTTGGACCGATATCGGCATACCCAATGCATTGTAGATGAAACTACAGTATTTAGTGTTGGAATAAACCTCAGACGCATGTGGAAACAAGTGGGATTGAGTGGGACGTGGGGCAAATGCGCGAGGGTGCCCGAGTGTAAATACATGTACTTTATAGTACCCAAATGTATGTAACATGTCAGGGGGAATGGAAAATAAACTCGGGTAACAATTAAAAGGGTGCTAACAGTAAGTAGACTTTGAGCCACGTGAGCTTGATTTCAACATTTAGATTCTGTCAGATTCAAATAAAAGGTGGCAAGAAAGGATCACTCACCCAGACAGTCTCACATCCAGCCCTTTGGCATCAGATTGAACCAACACTGTCCGGTTGTACACCAATGCCACACAAACATAAGGATAGGCTGCTCATGTCCTTGCATTTTTGTCTTCGCCCTGTGCGTGTTGACTCTGAGGTAAGCAAGAATGATTCCATTTCCAAGTCCATTAGGGTACTGTAAGGTTCATCAGAAGGTGGTGGTAGTGTTGCACTGGCATCGTTGTTATCTGTGGAATTGTGGTTATGTATAAGCAGTGAAAATCATATTGTCATGGTTGATAAAAGAGTTCATACTAGGTGGGCAAGTAGGCATCATGGTACTGTGAGCGTCTTCACCACTGATGAGCTGGGAAGCTGGTCTGTGGGGAAACTATCACCCAACTCAAACCGCGCACGCTTCCTCAGCCGGCAAGTTCTAGGGGGTGGGAAGCCCTGTCCGATATTGCGCAGGTGTCCGCGGAGGACCAAACTTCGCAGGAGGGTCCGTCTTGACCCTAAGGACTCGGGATACGCTCCGCTAAAGGTGCGGACGCGTGCGGCGGTTCCGGGAGCGGCGGGACTGTTCCAAAAAGACGGTGAGCGCGGCCTACCATGCACATCCGCGCGGACTTCGCTACTTCACACCTGAGGCCGCACTGGACCTCCGGAGGTGCTCCTAAGTTTCCTAAGGGCGCGGGCACGTGCTGCACTCTCGGGAACGCAAGGAAGAGCAAACTGTGCTCTTTGGGATCTCTACACTGAGAGACTGAGGGGGAACTCCTGGGCTTTTTTCTTATTTGGGTTTGTAGGTAGTTACAAGCTATATATACTAGGGTTTGACAGTTCCAGGCACTGTAGTGAGGGGAGAAGGGGGCTGAGATGCTGTAACAAGTCCATGAGGGGATGTGTCACAGAGCGCGGGAAAGCGGCGGCAAAGCGGGCCGGAACTCCAAAAATGCGTGCAGATCTAAGTATGAGGGTAGGGGGATGATGGGGAGAGGGTCCTGGTGCTCTGAGGACCTCTGGTACGCACTTTTCCGCGTACTGCCGCTGCTGCTGCGTATCACCGCTATCTTCCTCCCTTTCCTCTTCGATCGTGTAGCCTTCTTTATCTGATACCACCCTTTCCTGGTTGTGGTTGATGATACTGCCTTCGTCAGATGCATCTGATTCGAGTGCTGTATTACTGCAAGGTTTTTTTGTATAAGTACGATAGGGAAATAAAATTGCTACAGCACTTACGTTGATACAAGACATGAGACATGTGTTTCCAAGATCACAAGTGGCATGCACTGCATCCTTGAGCGCACTTTTGGTTGCTTGAGATGATGCTCCCAGATGCGCCTCATCCCGTCCTTCTTGAGCTTTGATATTGCCCATACCGATCTATGTCCATCCAGGGGGACTTTAGGATAAACATGATGCAAATGCTGCTGGAACGTGTATGACCAAACCGCTGGACTTGAGTTAGAGCAATATGGGCAGCGCATTAAGTGATTGGTACATGGAGATGATTCAGAACATTTTGCTGCAATTGTGATAGAGAACTTAACAAGATTGGGACACTTGCTAGCTTACATGTCAATAGTGAGTTTACTTGTTCCGTGCTTTCCCTTCTTCAGAACGATCTTGCAAAGAGGTGCAGGCTGAAGACACAGTCCACATGGTTCCGATGAGCAGTCAATAGAGGGGTCATGAAGTATATGAGCACCGATATGTTCCACGATGTGTTGTCAGAGTGAGCCATTGAATGTGATTGTGGGATGACATTTTGGACATGTCAGTTCGAAGTGATCGAAGACTCTGGCGTTAGTGTTGACTTGCTCCATAACAAAACATACTTTTCCTGATAGACGTCATCATTTTAGAGTTTAAAACAAGTCACAAAAATAAAACATACCACCTTGCTCTTGATATGGAAATTTGTCAGAGGGTTTGACATTTGGTACATATTTGCGATAACCACCGTGATGCAAAAGACCATCTTGCAAGTCAACGGCTAATGCCATGAGTGCCAAAGACTCAAATAGAAAGAAAGTGTCGCAAAGATTGGGAGAGGCAACAGTGGGGTTTAGAGGCTGAACGATCGCACCAGGAACCTTGGCTGAAAGGGAGAATAAACCCGAAGTTTTCCAGTCATGCTTCCCATCACAGTCGTTAGAGTAACTGGCAGGAACCAAGTGCAATGCTTGGTATGAGACGCAAGTGATCTTCTCAGAAAGGATGGAAATGGGTATATCGTCGACAGGCTGATGATCGAGAAACAACCCATTAACCTCACCTATACAGAGGAATAACTTGTCCTCACAAGATAGAATCGTTGCGATTGGCTAGAGAATGGAAAGAATTGGCCCTCCAACGTCTGCATGGTCAGATAATAAAGAGCCATGACCTTCAGTAGGTTTGAATTGGCTCTCTTAGGTGACATGTTGGAGCCTGTCTGTTGAGCTGGCCGATGTTACATATTGAAAGTGTTGGGCAACTGCACGAGACTTATTCATTGTTACTCCTCTGATCTGTACTGCATTTGAGAACTTGCTCTGTGTGTAGCTTGTGCCAATATGCCACTGAACCTCGATGACAGCATCCTCAAGTTCTTGCATACCCAGAGATGCATCATGTTGCTTGGATGTAATCATTGACTTGTCAGGTTGAGGGGAGGGTGTGTCTTCCTCCGCTGCAGCATCATTGAAATTGTCTGTGACAGGACTCAGAGGAGAAGTAGCCACAAGGCTTGTTCCATAGGGAGTGAGAATTGATCTGTTTTTGGTGGCGGAAATACAATGAAGTATCTGTGTGATCCATGGGTACTCCTCCTCCAGTGAGTGCTGCCTTCGCTTCCATACTGTTGTGAGTGTCAATCCGGAAGGTAAAAGCTTGTCTAAAGAGTATGCCCTTGGTTCTGTGTGATCAACGGTGTTTGAAAAGTCTTCCATTGTCTTTGAGACTGTAGGCAGTTGGAGTCGATGTGGGCTCTTATCCCACTCCAGGTGTTTTGCCAGAATGTTGGATACCTTGATAGTTGATGTTATGTGAAGGGCAAGTTGTAGAATGTCAAGATTCGCATCATTCCCTACCATGGTGCAAAGAATCCCAAAAAGGGACTCCAGTCGGTTGGTTCCAAGCAAGACAATAAAGAAGGGTTGATTAGGATGGTCAGCCTTCACTTTTGCAATGCAGAAGAACACATTCTTCACCATTATGCCAATGTCAATAAAGAGGGCATTCGGAATAAATGATGACCTTGCATCATCATAGACATACAGGGCCAGGACCAGATGTATGGCTGTGCTAAGATGCTCAAGTTGTTCCGAGAGGGTGAGCTCAACGCATATGTAAGGAAATATGAGGTGATAACACAGCCGGCCATAAAGGCGTAGTGCCTCGTGTGCTTGAAGGTATAACGTAGTGCTTGACTGAGGATCAGCTGGAGGAGAACACCAAAGATCCTTCAGGAGATTGTACGCCAGCACAATGTCTTGCTTATCTGCGGGATTGAGAACATGATTGATATGACTATCCATCAGGCCACTATGCTGAAGGTGCTTCTGAATCAGACCAGGTGTAAGCTTAATGCCATGAATGATGCAGCCATTCTTGTGGAGAAGAGTGTTCCTGAGCCATTTAAATACATGCTTGTAGTCCTTATCTGCAGTAATGTCATCTGTGCCAACAAAGAAGTCCATTAGGTCGAGGTGGATGAGCTGGTCATAGATAGGTGATGACGGTGCAAGTGGAGTAGCATATGTCAAAAGCGCCAAAGCCTTCCCTTGTCGAGATTCGCCATCAGAGGCCAGTGAGATGATATGAAGTCGAGTCAAATCCTTCTTTCTGTTAGTGGCTTCGATGATGGCTTGCAACATTATGGCGTGATCTTTGGCCATCTTGCGCTTGCAGCTTCCAGAAAGAAGGATGGGGCGTGCACTGTAAAGTCGCAGCTGTGGACTTAGAATACCAATCACGCCAACAGTTGCCTTGGAATATTATTAGTGATGGATGCAGACATAATAGGAAGGTCAATCATGCACCTCATGGGCCAAATGAATCTTCCCACAACTCAACTCCTCCCACAATGTCTGTAAATCATCCTCGGTCGTAAACTCCAGGCTGGTGTCACACCCATGCTCTTGGCACACCCCAAGAATCTTGTTAGACTTGTCGTCCCAGCAAGGTCGCTTTTCAATCGCAATTTCATCAAACATAAGGATGCCATGAAGTGCCGATCCTTCGACGATTTTGAGGACACCTTCAAAGCAAGCCATGATGTTGTTCTCGACCTCGTAGTGCATAGGAAAAGAGGGCGATGTCAGAATTTGGGGGACAATAGTGTGTGTCCGGATTGCTGAGACTGAAGGAGTCCCAAAGATATGGTGAGCAACATCTGCTACTCATGCGCCACCCAAACGTAGGAAGAGTAATGCCTGTAGGTTATCCTCTTCATCAAAACTCTTTGAATGATATGTTCCTGCTGCTGCCTTCTTCACAAGTTCCAACATTGATTGGACACCAGCTCCACGACAAAATCCCACGTGCAGGACACGGTCAACACGAGGGATGTGCTGCGATGACAGAGCAAGCAACATCTGTTTGTGCACATCGATGACACCTACCTTCCCTGCCAGCTTCTTCAGGTCATTGAGATGATGAACACGAAGAAGGTCATTTGCCAACATCTTCCAGTGCACAACATTGATAAGGCCACCAATTCTATGGTAAATAAGTTGAGCATTCTCATGTACCCCATCCATATATCTTGCAACTATTTTCTTGAGCTTTTCATTTTCCCCCAGGTCATCACATTGTTTACATCGTCCGTTTCTCTCGACCACGCCAGTACACAAATGTGAGACGACAAAAAAGCCATCATAACGTGTGCTGTAGTCCCAGGGTAAGGGAAGGATGGTATGAAGGGCAAATGGATAGGATGTATGGCCCTGTTGACCCGGAGGAAAGGTAAGTTGATATCCAGGGCATGCTTTGGCAGGTGCGTCGACAGATTGCTGCTCTAAGGGGATAATGATCGGTTTCTGCATCTGGGATGGCAAATCTTCATCATCTGAGATAATTGTAACATCGAACTGGGTTGGACACATGCTGTGCAAGAATACTGCACTACATACTCACTGTGTTCAAATGACATTTACCAATCGTCCCATCTTCCCCTCTAGGAGACCTTCATCTACAGTATATGATACCAGCCAACAAACTCCTTAATGTATCGCACCATGGCCGTCAATCCCTGTGCTTCACCCCACAACTTGTTTGATATACTCTCTGTGGACTGGTCAAAACCCAAGAATCAATTAAGCATCGGATCAAGATATTCCCAAGCATCGTCATTGGCCAAATCGGTGGGGATGTGCTGGGCAAACATTGAGATCTCATCAGATTCACTTGCTTCAGGAAGGTCAGGTAAGTTTTCAATCGCCTTTTTCAATGTTGCGAGAATATTGACTGCATGCGTATCAGGTAACGTAGATGCTGTTCTTGACAAAGCGTCCATGGTGTGAGGCCCAGAGGCGCTTGATTCCATGGCATATGCAATCACACGAGCCAGTGTAGGGACTGTCGGAGGGATGAGGACCTTTCACTGCTTTGTAAAGAAGGCCTGAAGCTGAGGCTGGGATTGCTGGTGAGCACTAGCTTTCTTCTTTTTCTCAAGGTTGATTTTGCATGCATTGCTGACTTCAGGATTGTGTTGTTTTAAGAAATTCTGTATGCCACCCATGCCAACTTTGATGTCTTTGTCGCAAGCTGGACATCGAACTTTTCTGTCATTAACTGCAAGCTGATAGGAACCCTGGGCAGATACGTGTCAACGATTATCTGTAAATTGTTGTGTTTGCTTACAACAGCATTTGCATCGCTAATAGAATCCCCAGATTCAGGCCGACGTTCTAGCATGCTGGCCATGGTATCTGGGATGATAATAATGCAGGCAGTAGTGAATAGGGAGACTGGTTATTGTAGGAGGGAAAAAATGGAGACGGTGTTGTTGGCATGGTCGTCAGACAACATCGGCATGAATAACCAATTGTGTCCCTTGCTATGACTTTAGTTTCATTCATTTCGTATGTATGGGATGACAATGACAATGACTAGTAACTGTATCTAGATCTATCAACTGGACACTCCAATATGTGATCAGCCATAGTGCCACAGATAATCCGAAGACAAAATCGGCAGCTGGAATGGATTATGGCCAGAATTTGGACCATAATGCACACATGACCGACTTTTTGACTGCGAATTTCCATTTTTGAAAGGTGGTACTTTTTTCCTTACTGCAGTTGAGAGTCAGACTAACTATCTAACCCCGTATCCCGGAATAACGGCCCGGGACCCCCTTGACCAACATATCTACTATAGCCTTAGCAGCAATACACAACCTATAGCAGACTTTTTCACACTTATAGATACAGTCTGATTATACTGAGAGCCTGCAGTGGTAGAGAGTTTTCCTGCCCATCCATGCAGCTAGCAGGCTTCCTTTCTATATCCTGGCCAAGCCAAAAAGCACTAGATGCTTTACCCACACTATACATATGCCAATAATGCCATTAAGATTTTATTAATATGATCATATTGCTAGTCTTATAGCATGGTCATACTTGCTTAACCTTGTGATAGCCAAGCAATAAACAAAGAGTAACCACCTTAGCATTATTGACATATTAACAACCTATAAGCTTTTGGCTGTACCTACAGCATGGGTTGTTTGCAAGCTTACTTCTCTTATTTATGTTACATGGTCATAGGCCTAAAGCTTATTGGGGGTATTGCTCTCAAACCCTCTTTATATCTATAAAATTATAATATTTACAACATTACAGTATAATATTTGTTTAAGTTTAATAGTTATAAATCTTTTAAAAGATCCTTACAGTAAAATATGTCTAACATTTCTAAGAATACTACACAATTTTAAATAATTTATCAATTACATATTATAAAGATATACAATGTTACTATAGTAATAACAAAATGTAAGTTTTATCATAAATTATAAAGTAAACTGATGAAACCATTGGCAGCTATACAGTATCATGCTAAAATGATAATGTAATGAAAAGGATATCACTTTATTCTAAGCATATCTTTATATTTAACAAAGCAAATTTTGCTCAGATATGTTGTAATTACATGTAGATAATGATTTATTCAAATTATATAAAAACATTTCTTAAACTCTAAAGACAGATTACAATAAGAAAATTAAAGTTTTTCTAATAAGTATAATATCTGCATATAGCATAATAACTATATTCTATATTTATCTGTAAAGATAATATACTTTATAGCATATAAGCATATGATAACTAACTATTGTATAAATATAAAAGCACTCATTTTAGTATCTGCATATATAACCTAATTATAAAGGAAGTGGCTATTGAATGCGGCTATATAGTATACTATATATAAACAATAATAGGCATAAAGCCTATAACTATGATATAATTTAATAAAGTAGATGCATACTATTGTTTATAAAGACAATTATCTGTCTATATAATATAATAACTATTATCTATACTTATAATATCTATAAAAATAATATTATATCATTATGGGCATTTTACATATTTTTTAATTTACTTGTAAAAATCTAATCAATCAGATTTTACAAAATAGCTAACTAAATTAGAGAACATTGTAAAATGCCTATAGTATATATAGCTACAAAATAAGCAGCCAACTTATCTTAAAATCTATATGTATGGCATAGTAACTAAGAGGATAGCTATCAAACTATATAATATATATATAATATTATAAAGAGCATAGAGCCCATAGCTTGATATAGTATAATAAGATGAATATGCTAATGATAGTAATAATATAAATGCTATCACTATGCTATGTATTAAAAGCTATTATAGCTAATGCTATATACTACTGTATAATAATATAAGTGATAAATATATGTTAGTATACTAATCATCTAATGAATGCCCTACTATGTCATTTTATGCTCACTTTAATATGGGTAATACTATCATTTATGCTATTCTTATTTCTTTACTTATAATAAAAACTAATAAAAATGTTAACTTATTGTTAAGTGATCATATATCTTAGCAAATGTAGTAAAATTAAATTTTTACCATAGCAGTTACAGGTTACATAAGATGACAAATTAATCAATTTAGTATAGTAGTCTCATTTATCAATCATCTTTACTTATCATCTCACTTATAGTTTTACTTATTCCTTTACTACAGTCTTATTTATTTACTTATCTTTATTTATACAATCTTATTTTATAATCTATCTTCACTTACAGTATTATCTCTTTACTTATAATCTTATCCCTATATCTATTGTTGCTTATCCATTTTTACTTATGGTTTATTATATTTACTTATAATCTCATTCTCTTTATAGTTAAATATAAGCATTATAAGTGTATGCATATTAGATTTTACTAAATAACAACTAAAGAATAACTAATTAGATTGCTTAGCATTAAAAGATGGCCCTTAATCATTCAATCATATTTATCTTTACAAATATTTATAGATTTTCATCTATTTTATTTATCTTTATAGCTACATATATTTGTTAAATGTGTATATATTACAGTTTGCCAAATAACTAAAAAAAGGTTAATTAGATCCTATTGGCAGATAATCCCTAAGCATTCAATCATATCTATTATATTTACAAATTGTTATCTATTTTATTTACATCTATAGATAAGTATGGCTATACCATTAACATTTGCTAAATAAATCAAAAATGATTGATTAGATCACTTAGCAATGGCAGACAATCCCTTAGCATCTGATTATATCTATCTCTACAAATATTTGCAAATATTTGTCTATTTTATTTATCTCTGTAAATAAGTATAGCTGCTATATAAAAGTTTGCTAAATAAATAAAGAATGACTAATTAGATTGCTTAGCATTGCAGATAACCCCTTAGCATCTGTTCTTATCTATTTCTACAAATATTTTCAGATTTTTTTGTATTTTATTTATCTCTGTAGCTATATCTAAGCATTAAGTGTTTATAGCTAACTGACATATGTAATTCTGCTAACTAAGATTTACCTTCCTTTTTAAGTTGTTTTAGCCACTATGAGCTCTCATGCTTAGATGTAAACTTTTACATATAGATAATAGCCCTATTGGGCTAGCCATAGCCTTGTTTCAGAGCTGGCCCTATTGGGCCAGCTGACAAATGCTAATCAATTTGTCTCTTTAATGCCATTATAAAAAGAATTAAGCATCTATGAAAAAATATATCTATAGATAAGATATATCTCATTTGCTTCACCTCTTAATAAGTGCATGAATTAGATTTTCTTTTCTTCATTGGCCTTTAGCATTAAGATATAAAATGCCTATAATGGGCCATCTCTTTATCTGTACTGTTACTCTTTATCTGTATCATACTATAGTTATATGCATATAAAACTTAAAAAAAAGTATTATCTTTAGTTATTATCTTAAACTAAAACTGTAAGATATTTACATTTCAACAGCCAGTTTATTGTTCTTCACATTCACTTTCTAACTTCATTCTTATCCCTAGACAGGATAAATCATAGGCTTTAAAACCTTACACTAGGCTTTAATGGCACTATAAATCAATTTAAACTAAATCTATCAAATATGGATAAGTTTATATCTTCTTTAATATGAGACCTAGAGCAACAAATCTATTACTATTAAGTGAGTAACCCTTACATTTCTATTTCTGACATACTAATTATCATGTTAGCCTAATATTAGGGCATGCTTTAAAGATATTAATAATTCTATAACTTCTATATATTAATATGCTGTTTAGATTGACCTTTAAGCAGAAGCTTATGATTTTAATAACCATGTAATGAATGAATATTAATTTTTAGCTAATTATTATTGCTATAAGGATAAAATTTATTTATTTGGTATGTTCGCTCTAATAGTCTAATAAGATATCATTAATCAAATGCAGTTTCATTCATTGGGATTCTCTTATAATATATATATAGCCTGAGTACTTGCTAGGATGCTGCATAAGATACTAGAAAGTTATTTATCTATAATACTAACTTGATTTTATGTAGATTGGTTGAGAGAATGACTGTGTATATATATCGAAGATGACATATAACATCTATTTATCTAATAATAAAGATTATGTTTAGTCTTTTAGAAGTGAATTCATAATCAATCACATATATATTCAATTTATAAGTGTATGATGGATATTCAGAATGTTGATTAAAGCTAATGTATTAAAACACTTAACAGGACACTATTGCAAGCATAGGCTATTAAGGAGCTCATTTGAGTTACTGTCATTTATAGATCTAAATCTATCCATAAGGATGTTTTAATAAGCTCTAACATTTAATAAAGTTTGTGAATTAGTAGACATACCTATTAAAACTAATATCTTTTATTTCGATAGCATCATATTAAATTTTAACCTTTTAACTAAATTTATATTGTTATAAGATCCTTAATGGATTACTAAACCTATAAGTATCTGCTCAGATCCAACTGATATGCTTAAAATGTAATTTCTTAAGTTATAGCTATCACTTTAATTACAATTCTAAGATAGTTGCCTATGAATAATATATATGGTATAATATTATAACCTTTAATAATAATATTGTAATTAAACATAAAGACATTGTAACATGATTAAATGATTATAATATAATTGTAAATGATTGTAATATAATTGTAAATAATTATAAATAGTTATAATATAATTATAAAATCATCAATTATTATAATATCAATAAATAGATTTTAAAGTAATTATATTATTAATTATTAATTACTTATAATAATCAATTAATTGATAACAGTTCAATAAGTTTACTTATATTATAATTATATTATAATGTTTCTAGATTTAATTATAATGCTATTGTTAAAAGTTATAGTATATTATAAATATACATTTACTTTAGATATTATAATAAAAGTAATAAATGATTGTAAATGATTGTAATATAATTGATAAAAGTATTAATAATTAATATAGCAACTGCTTACTTGATTAGCTATAAGGGTAAAGTGCTTTTTATTATATATGTTATAAATGCTGATTTTTATATGATAAAATAGTAGAAATTAATGTTCAACCTTATAGTATCATATGTAACATTATAATAAATAACAGTTATAAATAATACTATAGATAGTAAAAAACTAAAAAGTATAAGCAGTAAATATATTTAAGTTTATCATATAAGTATAGCATTTTATTAGGTTTATTACTATATAAGCATAAGTATTGTATAGTGCTTTACTATCTTTTATAGCTGATTAAAGAAGTGGTTATCATATTGGTTACTACTTACTTAGTGGGCTTAAAAACTGTTACAATGTTTGGCAGTTTTGGACTGGGTGTGATGTAGCACCTAACAGCATAAGAATTGTGCTTAGCTATAGTGAGGTTAAGTAAAGTATTTAATCTTATCTTTCTAATGATCTTTTAATTATATCATTTGACCTAACAGTTATAGAGATATACCCAGTTTAATATAGGATATCTATTGTAACAGTTTTTGCAGCAGTTTTAGACTGGTTGCAATGTAACATCTAACAGTGTGAGTGTGGCGAAGCCACATGGACATGTGACTGTGGGAACAGTCATGTGACCAAACTATGACCCAGCAGTCACATGACCCTAGAATTACCACATGACCAGTCACATGACTAAGAAAGGAATAACTAGTCATGTGACTGTGGGAACCACCACATGACCGATCACATGATAACCATCCCTAAAGAGGGGATAACCAATATGAACATATTGCGCAGCAATACCTTTAGGGATAGAATTGTGCAGCAGACTCAGTCATTGGTTGCTGGCTAATCTCCTATAATATAAAGCGGGTAATTGCAAAATGGTCAGGCACCGCTGACACATAAATCTCTTCTAAATCTCCTACATAAATCGTAAATCTCATCCATATGTGGTATTTTTGAAAATGTTTATTGTCTGGCTATATGGAGCGCAAAAGGAGATAAGTTTGTTTTCAGATTCACTTGCATTTCAAATTCAATCTATTCAATCTATTCAATAGTGACGGACAGACTAATCCACAGTCGTCGTTCTCTCTTCTCGCGCTCCATCGTGTTCTGCAGGCACAAAAAATGCTTAATTACTCACCCTGTTCTGTTTCCGTTTCGCAGCCCCACCTGGTTTACTCCTCTCATATGCGTTAGCGCAATCCCGAGTACATCATCGCATGGCATGTCATGGGTGAGTTATATTGATTCTGTATGCTGATTACTGACCCCATCCTTAGTGTATGAGGAATTTACTCCCGGTTCATCCTCCCCACATCGCTCAAACACGCCTTCGCCATGTTTACAACCTTATATTCCTTCTCCTAACACATCACTGGCTGGAAAAGAGCACACTGGTCCTCCGAACAGCATTGACGTAATCGCCACACCTTCGACATCTCACTTTTCCTGTACCACATACAACACGCGGTCAAAGCGTGCTGCAGGTACGTGATCAAGACTTCCTGGGCTCAGTATTAAGCCCAGTTTTCCTTCCGATGCTCCTCCTCATCTGACGAGTCAAGACGAACCTTCGAAACATGTTAAGAAGAGAAAATCAAGACCAATTACCGAAATCGATCCTCCTCTCTTACCGGAAGACCCGGCTTTGAAACGCGTTAAACGACTGCGAAAACCGAGTGCAAAGAAGCAGAAGAAAGAAGATAGCGAAGCCAAGCGTGCTGCCGCTGCTGCGATTGATGACAAGGAGAAATATTGGAAACACATCGATGCAGATCACTATGATTGGGACGCAATTGTACCTAAATTACCTTGATGTATGGATTCGATTTACAGTAAAATAGTACTTCTTCACTTCATACTTTGACGCTGTCTTGGTCAATTTTTCTCGGAACAGAAAATAAAGTCCATCAGTGACTTCTGCTCGGTTTACACTACTCACACGTAAATGAATTGTCTATTTCATTCGTCATTCGTCTTTGAATTCATTTATTGTCTCGCTGTGCCGTCTGTGCGGAGTGCGAACCCTATCTGTGTGGAGTTTCATACACTTGATCTCAAAACGCACGCTAATCCAAGTTGTCTTCCTCTCCTCTTGCCTTCCATCGTGCTCCATCTACTCTATGAATATCTCAATGCTACTCCCGACATCCCCGACTACTGTATAGGAGGTACGAAGTCAAAATGTACGCACTTTATCTTCTCTCGATCTCACGCTAATCCACAATCGTCTTCCTCTTCTCTTGCTCTCCATCATGTTCCGTCTCCCATATGAGTACCTCAACGCTACTTCTGATATCCCCAACCGCTTTATTGTCTACCTACGCGATGTATAGTAGGAAGTAAAAATGTGCGTACTCTATCTTTGCTCGATCTCACACTAACTCACATTTCCTCTCTTTTTCTCTTGCCCTCCACCATGCTCCGTCTCCCCCATGACTATGTCAATGCTACTGCCGACATCCCCGACTGTTTTATTGTGTCCTACACGATGTATACGAATTCAAAAATGTGCGTACTGTGCGCACTTTATCTTTGCTCGATCTCACTAACCATAGTGATCTTCCTCTTCTCTCGCCCTCCATCGNCTTTGAGATGTCTCAGATGAAGAAGGAGACACATTAAGATTAAAATGCTCCTCTTATGATCAATTTTATTTAAAATTCAAATCTAATTAAATTAAATTAAAAAAAAACCTATGTTTGAGAGAACATCCCAGTATCAACTATGGCATTAACCTTAGAACCAGTAAATGGATCATCATGATCAGATTGACTTTGATAAATATGATGATGCCTAAGAACCTGATGTGGTGCTTCATTAGGTTCAGGACTGAAGTGAATACAATGTTGTCCTTGTGCTGGAGTTGTTAAAACAGCACTTGAAGTGCCAACTAGTTCAACTACTGATGTTTAGCACACACATTAGTAATTAATGATAATGAACCTTGAAACGGTACTGAGTCCACCACTGGGGTAGTGGATATTCTGAGGGGCTTTTGCTGCTTTTCTGCCTCTCTTAGGTGTCCTCTTAGGTGTTGCAGCCTTTCTTTTTAGTGGCATGATTGAAAAAGTTGTAGCAGGGATAGGCTGTGAGATTGATGTAGCACAGTAGCAGAGATCAGCAGAGATCGTTGAATCGATGTACGGTTAGAGGCAATGTTGTTGGAGTCAAATCCACCCACATGGCTCACACTTCCCACGTGCAACTGCCACCTCTCAACATATCCTTATGCCCAGCTAGATCGATCCCAACAATGCTGTTGGTTACATTCAAAACCAGGCCTTCAGTGTCTCCACTCTGAGTGAGGCAGCAGCCACAACCATCCTAAGATTTGCGTGAGAGGTCCTTAACTAGTGTCATAGAACAATGATGTCAGGCTGTAAACAACATGTCTAAGTACAACCATATGTGCCAGATAGCCCTTTATCTCCTTTGCTCAGAAGAAGCAGCACAAGTCCAATTCATGCCTGAGTGCATCTGCTTTCTTTTCAAATGCACCAATAACTACTACCATACTACTGGTCTCCTGAATGCTAGAACCACATTGATCCCATCCCCAAAGAACTCTACCTCCATGCAAATATCCCTTTTGATGCATCAACTCTTCCTCACCCTGGATTGCTCAGCTAGACTTGGTTTAGTTGGCCTAGGTGACATATATCATTCCCTTACCATACCACTCACACTTATTCTCAAATTACAGTAATGTCATTTAAGTCTTGATATCACACATCTTGGATGTACACTGTACTGCCCTTCCACTTATTTATTCCAGACATTCATTACAATGCAACCTGACCTCGATTGCTATGTGCACGTACAATTTAGCCCTTTAGTGCCATTCATTCATGCCATCATGTGTCATCTGTCACACATTCCTTTTTTCCCCTTCACTCTAATATAGTATCAGCCAGATTTTGGCCTCTCCCTCTTTGATCCAATAAGGTACATCTAACCTTATGATCTGAACTATTGTGTTGATCTTTTTATTTCAGACTCAACTGGTCGACATTCCACTAGCACAGTGTTTCATACATTTCAACCACATTGACTGGAACATGCATTCTTCAAGATGTATTATGAGAAGTGTTCATTCAGGCATTTGCTCGTCAACTTCAACCACATTTGGGTCATCTATATCTCATTGTTTTGGTTCTACACACCATACAATGCCCCGACCATATATAAGCGGAAGTAAGGCCACTCGTCTGTTTGACATGGTTAGCAATGCTTGGGGATACAATTGCAACCATCATCATGATCCTTGCACCCTCACAGAGTTTTCATACATTTTTATAACCTAAAACAATTCATCCCACTCTTACATTGGTTTCTTTTTCTCCTTGCCATCATAGCCGGTCCTACCTTCTACAGTAGGTAGCAAGTATGATCACACATGTGATATCAGCCAACCTTATCATATTCACTATGGTCGGCCAATACCATGCCTACATAGCAAGTATGATTACACATGTGGTATTGGCTAATCTTATCATATTTACTATGATCAGCCATGTCATAAGGCTAGACGTAGTATGACAGTCCAGAGGTCTTCTTGAGGGATCTTGTAAGAGGTGGCTGAAATTGGGCATACTAACAGAATGTGTGGAAGAGTAGGATCATGTAAACTGGCACGCTAAGAAAGTAGTTTGACTCAACTGAAAGAGAGGCCAGCTCAGGCATAAGGCACTCTCGGACCAATCCTTTAAAATATAAGGAAGACTGGGATACAGGACAAAGAGGTCAAACTACAGAACAGGAGAGGCAGCAGAGCTGCTTATACACTACCACTGATAGGAGACACTACCTAAACAGATGTGGGTAGAACCTACCCAATACAGACAGAGAATAATGGAATACAGATAAGTGAGTAAACTGGCATGATAAGGAAAATAAGAAATAAATAAATAAATAAAAAATAATACTAATACATCATCCATCACATTACCCCCTTCTTAAGACCGACGTCCACGGTGGTCTGATAGTGCACCCAATTCCAATTAGGGCAGCAAGTAGGCATGGTAAATGTACTATATCCCAGTGTTGCCAAGGGAGGGTTGCAAAAATATAAGCAGATAGACGACAGGGTGCAGAGGGGTGAGCTGAGTGAAATTGAGTGATGAGTTGTTGGAATGAGTAAGATTAGTGGCAGGTTCCCAGGAGTTGTGCCCAGTGTCGTATCCTTTCCATTTTATGAGGTATTGGTATTGATTGTGATATTTACGACTGTTGAGAATGCGTTCAACTTTGTATTCAAGTTCATCATCAATTTTAATAGGTGGGAGTGATTGTGGGTGCTGGCTGTTGATTTTGTTACCATGCCATAGGGAAAGACAGTCAACATGGAAGACCAGATGTTGATGCATAGAAGGGGGAGGCAAAGATGATAAGTCAGTTGCCCAGTGTGTTCGGGGACTTCATAGGGCCTAATTGATAAGGGGTGAGCTTTCAACTAGGATGGGAGGTGAGAATGTCTTTGAAGGATAGCCAGACTTTTTGGCCCGAGGCGAATGTCTGAGAGGGTGATTTGTGGGCTTTGAAAGTCTGTTTCATCATGTGTTTCTCTATTCAAAGGCTGGCTTCTGTGTCTTTACAGGCCTCTCGAAGTTATCGTAAGTGTGCGTCCAGGGCCGGAAACTTAGTAGGTGGGCCAATGGGAATAGTAAAGTTGGGATGATAACCATACATTACTTCAAAGGGGGTCATATGGTGTGCAGAGTGAAGACAACTGTTGAGAATGAATTCAGCAGTCGGGAGGTAAGTGACCCAATCGTTGTGGCAGGAATTGACAAAGAGTTGAAGGTGATGTTTGACTTCTTGGTTGGCTCGTTTGGTTTGGCTGTTGGACTGAGGGTGATAGGCTGTCATTAACACATGGGTGATACTGAGTTTGTGATAAAGTGCCTTCATGAGGCGTGCAGCAAATTAAGGGCCATAATCGGAGATGATCTTGGTTGAAAGGCCATGAAGGCGAAAGATTTCTCAGTAGTGAAGGTCTACAACACCTTCTGCATCAACATCTGACATGGTAGAGAGAACATGCACCTGTTTACTATAATGGTTAATGTAGATGATGATTGCATCATAACCTGCAATGTGAGGCAATCCAGTAATCAGATCCACGCCAATCATTTGCCAGGGCCTTCGGGAACGTCATGGGGTTGGAGTATTGAACGCAAATGATGTGCTGGTTTGCAACGCTGGCAGGTGTCGCAGCCCAAAACAAATTTGTTTATGAAAGCAGTCATTCCCAGCCACCAGTAAAGTCTAAAGACTAACTCCAATGTCTCATGTCGTCCGGGATGGCCTGTGGAGAGGGAGTCGTGGCATAAATGCACTATCTTTCTCCGCAGGTCAGTTGGCTTTAGGACATATACTTGCCCTTTAAAGAAAATCAAACCATCTCGCTTCTCCCAATCAAGTAATTGATTCGAAAGTTGGGCAGGGGTGTGATTCTTGAGAAGTTGCAGTGTAAGAACGACTTCTGAATCATGATCAGTTACATTATAAATTTCTTGTTCGATATCATCGGGATTGCCAGCGAGCGTGGCAGCAGCATGTGCAAAGTGGTTGGGGAAAGGATGAGTTGATGACGGTTGTTGTCTGAGTTGGAGGTGAGATGAGTTGAAAAATGGGATAAGGAATCAGCTTGAGTGTTGGTAGAACCAGGTTTATGGGTAAGGGGAAAGTCAAAATGGCTTAAGTAGAGGGACCATTGAGCTTGTCTTCGAGTGAGATTTTGAGTAGTTCACCAATATTGGAGGTTACAGTGGTTGGTAATAATGTGGAAAGGTTGAGGAAGGCCTTTGAGGTAATGACGCCAGTCTTCCAGAGCTTGAATAATAGCTAACATCTCTTTATTATAGATTTCGTAGTTGCGTTTGGCTTCTGCCATAGATTGGGATTGATAAGCGACAGGATGCCAGAGATTATCATCTAATTGCTGTAACAGGACACCACCGGTTGCATAACCAGAAGCGTTGACTTTGAGCTGGGTAGGATGGTCTGATTCCCACATAACTAAAATCGGTTTCTCAGAGAAAACACATTTTAGCATGCAGAAAGCATCCTTTTGAGGACCATTCCAATGCTAGGGAGCATCCTTTTTTGTAAGGTCATTTAGTGGGCAGGCAGTTTTAGCAAAGTCTTTAATAAATCAACGATAAAAATTAGCAAACCCCAGAAAGCCATGCAGTTCATGAAGGGTGTGCGAGGGAGGCCAATTTGTAATAGCTTGGACTTTCACAGGGTCCATAGAGACTTCCTCTTCTCGAATGATTAGCCCAAGGTATTCAATCTGTGGCTGGTCAAATTCACATTTCTCTGGTTGTAAATAAAGATCGTGTGCAGCTAATCATTGAAGGACTTTATGAGTTGTGTCACAGTGCTCTCAGGGAGTTTGACTGTAAATAAGGATGTCATCTAGATATACCGCTACTTTACCCACAGCTACCAGATCTGCAAATATTGTATTCATTAATGCCTGGAAGGTTGCAGGAGAATTGGTCAATTCAAAGAGCATTACTTAAGGCTCAAATAGGCCTCGATTTGTCATGAATGCTGCCTTCCACTCATCTCCAGCTTTAATACAAATATTATTGTATCCTCACTGAACATCAAACTTAGTGAAAAGACTGGCTTGTTGGAGGTGGTTAATGATGTCAGAAGCGAGAGGAGTGGGTATTGGTTTTTGATGATAAATTCATTCAATTTTCAATAGTCTTAGACAAGATGAAGACATCTATCTTTCTTTTTGACAAAGAATACTGATGAAGCGATTGGGGATTTGGATGGGATGATATATCCTTTGTGCAAGTTGTCATCCAAGAATCGATCGAGTTCTTCTTATTCATTGATAGGCATGGGGTAGACTTTCAAACATATTATTTCTGGGGTTTCTGGCTTCAATTCAATTGCATGATTATAGGGTTTATGTTCAGGGAGGCATTTCAATTCTGTCTCCGAGAACACCTTGGTGTATCTTTGGTATTCTTCAGGAACGATTTCTTCAAAAGATTTCTTTGTTTTCTGCTTCTTAGCCTTCTCTGCTAGCTCTGTTGAGTATGTGTATCCAGCTGCGCATCAAAGTCTCTCAGATAAATCCTCAAGTACCCCTTTCTTTCACCAGTGACGTCATTGCATTCAATTGGCTGCCACGTGCTCTACCCAGATGGCCCACTCTTTCCCCTTTTGGGGTTCAACCTTTATCTTCCCTTCTACTTAATCAATCTCTGGATTGACGCTTCATAATCATGGAAGTCCGAGTACCATGTCTTCTGGTCCTAGGTCAGTGACTAAAAATTGTTGCCAGTCCTCTAATTCTTCCATCTGTAGCTGAAGATATATGAAGCGGGTGATCCTTCCCACACGGTTTTTTGAGCCATCAATGTTGTAGAGGGGGATTCCCTGGGCAAGGGGGTGTGTCTGGATTTTGTTCCTCTTCACAAACTCTTCACTGATGAATAAGGTGGTGGCACCACAGTCCACCATAGCCACTACAATCGTGCTTTAATTCCAACCTCAAATGTTTACTTTAACTCTGAAATGTGAGTCATTCGAATTGAGTTCTGGGATAACACAAGAACTAATACTGTTACAGGAATTCAAGTTGAATGCAAGGCTTGGGTTGTTTTCTGAAACACATACACCTTCAGGTGACAACACTGTGGCTTTCGTGTATGCCTGAATCAAAAATCCTCCTCTCGCAGCACCATAATCTGATCTGCGAGTATCTTCTGCTGTTCCAGGAGCTGGATGAGGGTTCTGGCTGCAGTTGCCACACCTACCTCCTTTTTGAACTCTTCAGAGAGATCTCCAGGGATGTCAAAGTTTATATTTTTTATCTCGCCGATGGCTGCTACCTTCTACGACTTAGGTTGTCCATAAACTTGTCCATGCAAACAACTTCATGATTGCCAACGTGCTTGCAGTACAAGCATAAATCACGATCATGATTATCATCCTTTTTGGTGTGGACGGTGGAACCACAACCAAAACACTTCCTGTGCATCTTTCGCATAAACTCCTTGTGGGTGTGGGTTGTGTCTACATCCATGGGGCTCAGGTCTAAAGCCAGGGGAACAAATGAAACATTGGAAAGCGGGGTTTGTGGGTGGCAGGTATGGTGTGCCTTCTCTCCCTATCTCTCTCGGTGTGACGCTGATGTAGTCAGATGTCAATGTCTGATGTCACTGTGATTAAATCCTTTAGGTTGATGATGGGACGAGCTGTATGAACCAATTCATCCTTAATGCAAGTGGTAAGGTGTTTGTAAAAGCGATCGTGAAGATCACCCAAGGAATAACCGATGTGTGCCATCAACTGTTTAAAAAGCACTGCGTACTCAGGGACCGTGGAGGTATCCTGCCAGAGGATCTAGAGTTTTTCTTTGGCATCAATGGCTTCATTGACCATCTCAAACCATGCCTTAAACTGCTTGCGGAACCTCTCCCATTAACTGTTAAATGGCGCTCCTCCATCCACAAATTGTTCCATCAGGCAGCCCAGATTGCCGCATCGTCCTGCAAATACAGTGGCAGACAAAAGTATTGCATGGCCTGCTTAGTCATCATTCAACAACACATCACTTATGCAATTTTGAGGCTCACAACATGGTTTAAGACTTAAATTGTAGCTAATAAAGTCCTTAATCTGGTTCTACTTAAACGAGAGTATATTATAGATGAATGTAAATTAGAGAAGTGATAAAGGGAAAAAAGGAATGTGCAATTCTTTTGTCATTTCTGAATGGTGGAAAAGTGAGATGAAGATGAGACAAAGATGAAAGCTACCATAAAAACTGAAATTAGTATTTTGTATAGCCACCCTAAGCCTTCAATAATGCAGTAACGCGACGAGGCATGCTTTTGTAAAGCTTGCTCAATGTGGCAGGTGGGAAATTGGTCCATTCCTCTTGAAGAGCGACCCATAGTTCTTCTTTATTGTGTGATAATGGGTTATGAGCACAGACAAGAGCATTCAATTGGTCTCAGACATGCTCTATGATATTTATATTAGGACTTGATGATGCCCATGGCAAATGCTTGACATTTTTTGCTTGGAACCACTCCTTAGCAACCTTGGACCGATGTTTTGGGTTATTGTTCTGCTGGAATATGATGCCCGATGGCCCGGTTTACCTCAATTTGAGGTCCTTTAAAGACCCGAGGAAGTGGTCATTGAAGATTTGAACATAGTCAGGCCCACACATGATCCTCTCAATTCAGTAAAGTCTTCCATGCCCTTTGTGGTAATGCATCCCCACACCATCAGATTACCAGCATCATGCTTAATCGTTTTTTTGGTGAAACATGAATCTAGAGCCTCTCCAGGCTTAATCCAGCAGTATTAGTGGCCATCTGACTTGAAGAGCATAAATTTTGACTTGTCCAAGAATGCAACCCCCTCCCAATCCTCAACAGTCCATGATGCATGCTGCATTGCCCACAACCTTCTCTTCTCCTTATTGGCTAGGGAAATGAAGGGCTTCGATCTTCGAACACAGCACAGCAACCCTTATTCCTTGAGGCACCTCTGAATCATGTGAGCTGATACATCAGGGAATGCCTTCTTTTAGACTTCAGCTGCATTTGCTGCTTTCGCTCATGACAGCATTCAGGCAGCGATTCGGCATTCTCGTATCTCCATTTTGTGGGGACAACCTGTTTTAGGGTTTATATGGTAATTGTTGCCACTTTGTTTAAACTGCTTAAGGATCCGGGAGATAGAGTACAGTAAATGCCTATGGATTTGGCAATTTCATTGTGGCTTTGGCCCTGCCTTTGGTGATCGACAATTCAGAATACTTTTGTTGGAGATGTGTAGACCATGATAGAGAAGAAGTTTGACATAAGTTGTAGATGGTGAGATGAATGTGCAGTTGGCTAAAAAAAAATATGGTTTGCTTAATGCCTGCTGATAAAAGAAATGCACGCCACCTTTCACGGTACAATGGTTCCTACACAGTCAAATTTTATTCTATTTTCCTATGGCTACTCATTTCAGATGGTTAGGATGTATATGCATCTAGATATGCAATTTTACTGTAGGTTGATATATAGAAATTTGAAAGCGTGAGCAATCTTTTCAGTGGTCAGGGCACGTGTGATACTTTTGTCCGCCACTGTAGGAGAGAGCAGCATGGATCCACTTCAGGTCTTGACACTCAACAGTGTTATCCTGTTTGTCCATGATGTTAAGCGAAGTCCCCTGGGCCATTGCCCACATTGTAAACGCTGCAAGAAAGTGACGCACATCACTACCCTGTTCATCCTTGAAGGGGGAGGGTTTTTGGATGGCTCTCGCATGGGAAAGATTAGTAGCTAGCTGCATGGTCAACACGTTGGCAAGTGTGGCCATGGCTTTGGCCAACTGGGTCATTATGTTGGGAGGAGGTTTAGGCAGAGATCCCCCTCCAGGGTTGTTCTATTGATTTATAACTGGATGTAGAGTAAAGTGTGTAATGGGTAGACAGGGGTATGGCCCCTTTTTAATGAAAAGTCGATGGGAATGACCATAGGAAGATCGTTAGCACCGCAAGGTTCAGTTTGACCTAATGTTGTAAGGCTGGACATAGTATGACGGTTCAGGGGTCTTCTTGAGGGATCTTGTAGAAGGTGGCTGAAATCAGGCACACTAACAGAATGTGCAGAAGAGCGGGAACATGCAAACTGGCATGCTAAGGAAAGTAGTTTGACTCAACTGAAAGAGAGGCTGGCTCAGGGCATAAGGCACTCTTGGACCAATCCTTTAGAATACAAGGAAGACTGATATAGGACAAAGAGGTCAAACTACAGAACAGGAGAGGCAGCAGAGCTGCTTATATACTATCACTGATAGGAGACGCTACCTAAACAGGTGTGGGTAGAACCTACCCAATACAGACAGAGAATAATGGAATACAGATAAGTGAGTAAACTAGCATGATAAGGGAAAATAAGAAATAAATAAATAAATAAAAAATAATACTAATATATCATCCATCACAAGCCAGTACCACATTTATGTAAAATATATAACTATCATACCTTACTATCAACTACTAATGCAATACTGTTCTATCATTCTAATCTGAGAATACAACATTAGATGGGTCAGCTGGACCCATATATACATTCCCTTGGCTAACCATTGGGTGAACCCACTTTCATAACCATTTGTACATATTGGGTAAACTAGATGTATAAGGATTTTTGACTAAATTATGTGTGCTAGGAAGGGATTGTTGATATACTGGCAGATGACATATCAGATAGGGGCTATGACATAATGTGGTTTTTAAAGGCTTTGACCAGATGAAACTGTGTTGAATTAGGATGGTTGTTTATAAATATATATTATTTCCTAAGGCTTTTAGGCCATAGGGCCCATAACCTCTTAGGCTATCAATGCTCAGTATAAGCAGATAATGGTAGAGGAGAAGGGAAACCTATGGTCTTCCACAGTACAATGTATTAGTAAAGAGTGGGGCAGCAAAAGCATAACAGATTATTTTATATAATATATTAATGGAAATTTCTTCTTAGGCTTATTGTTACCCAATATGAAGTTACAGTCCCACTGGAAACTTTCTAACCTCAATGTAGTTAAATGTGCTCTTAGAATTAGAATTATGCATGATTGACCTCAATACATGTAGTGCAGTGGTGATGCAATAGATAAGGGTGCTTGGTGAGCATCTAGGGTGTGATTAGATGAAAATGCTATATTCTGCCTCTACAGTATGGATACAATATATACTACTCATATACTGTACTATACATAATTAAGAGGGGAGTGGCTGGCTGTCCTTAGGAGTCACTATAGGGGCTCTGTGTTATGGACTGGAAACTTGTTACTGAACTAGACTGATCATTTACTCTCCAACTCATCTCTTACTATACAAAGGACTAAGTAATCATTTGGTCACACCTTACTAATACTTGACTCATGCCCTTCAGATCTGTATATTCTGATTCTGATGACTTCTGACTAATTGATATGGACTGGTTTTGGCTACAAGGTCCCTTATTACCTTTTCCTTATGGAAATACCTTTAGACTAGTTATGGTTATAAGAGACCTTGTACAGTATTTAGAAGACTGTCTTGATAGGTAATTAGTGACAAGATATCTTAATACTATAGATAGGTATAAGGTAGTTTACATCACAATATTACTGTCACACTTCTGAAGTAGTATATAAGGATTGTATTTCTTAGTTGAGAAGCCTTAAGCTTCTCTTGGAAATCTATTCCCTATTTTCCTACTTAGACCCATCTAAGGGGGAAAGCCCTTAGCTCCTCTCTAAACTTGAAACTTAAGCTTTCAGCATATGCTTTTATTCATCTCTATTATGTTCTAAGTAATAGTGTGGGGGTTGATAAGACATTCACCTTCACACTCTTATTCATCTCTGTTAATACATAGGTTGATATGTAGTAGAGCAGTGATATGCCTTTTCACTAAGTTATAGGCTGTGTTGTAGTGGTATTCTCATACCTCTCTGTTACATTCTATAAGAATGTCCTTGCTGTTCAGTTCTGTATTACTGAACAACATAGACATTCTACACTATTAAAAGAGTTGTACTAGCATGCTGCTATTGGATTGGTCTACATCTAAGGTAGGATTCATGTAGTTCTCACACAGGTTATGTAAGCAATTTGCAATGCTGCTCCCTTTTCCTACTTCTCTGCCACAACTCAATTATAGCCCTTTCTGTCTATATAAATGAAAGATATGAACCATAGCACCAATCTGTATAGAAGGTTTTGAAAAATATCAAGCCATTTTTTAGTGATTTCAAAAATATTTTTTTTTGCATAAATATTACTTTTAGACATTTAGGAATAAAATGGTGCAGTTTTGTTTTTTTTGTGCCAGACATTTGTCAAGGTTATGTAACTATGTCTAAACACAGAGTTGTCAACTTAAACACTGTCTAAAGCACTCAAATCATTTTATTAACCCTTAGAAACTTTGCTAAAATGCCTCACAGAAAACATTTTATAAAAGCTAAAAAGAAAAATACACAAAAGGCCAGAAATACAAAGGTGCAAAGGTCTCAAGGTGAGTTTCCCCAACCACCTAGCTCTGATTCCTACTGACTGCATCTGCTTATTTCAAAATAAAGTAATCATTTCTACCAACAGACCCCTTCAGCCTATGTTGAGGAATATGAGGGTGGTCAGAGGAAAGAAGAAACAGACTTTGAGGAGCCACATGATGGTCTTGAAATCATCGAGCAATCAGCACTTGATCATTTCAATGCCATCTTACAAAAGCCCAGAGACTTGCAGCACAAGCAGAGAAGGAGAATCCTCAAAAACACCCCAAACAGTATGATGGCAAGTCCAAGAGAACCCTAAAGCGATGCAAGAAGTACCAAGAGGATCTTGCAAAGCAGGGTTATCTCCCTATGTTTGAGTTTATTGCACATGTGAAGGAGAGGGACAAGAAAAAGGCATATATGGAGCAGCTTGTGACAACAGCAACAGAGCATGGGCAAGAGTTGGAGGAGAGCACCTCAGAGGAGTTGGACACCGAGGATTTGGTGTTCAAACACATGGGTCAAGTGCATTGTAAGAAAGTCTTAATGGATTAGGATTGATGAATGAAACAAGCCTGCAGCCAGAGAGGAAGAAGAGGAGGAAAGTGCACCAGAGGAATTAGACACCAAGGATTTGATGTCAAAGCACATAGGCCAGGTGTGTCACAACTTACAGAAAAGTCTTAATGCACTGAGATTGACAGACAAGACCAGCTGGCAGCCAGAGAAGAAGAGGAAGAATCCTCTGAGGACGCAGCAAGTGACTTAAGTGAGAAAGATGTTGGGCATGCTGAAGCGGCAGTTGAGGCAGTCTCACATGCCAATGAGATACAAAGAGCAATCCAGGCACTCCTCAAGGACCTCCACCATGAATGTGTTAGTGCAGACAAATCTGCACTAACCCCGATTGATAGTGCACTGGAGTTGCTGTGCAATCATGCTGCATTATCCAGGGTGTGGGAGAGTTTGCTGTCACAGAGCAAAGACAAGTTGTCCCTCAATGTTGTCTTTCAGGCTCAAATCTCTGCCATGGTTGGGGTCTTAAATCTTTTTCTAGACCCAGACCTTTCATACACATGGAGACAGATGTTGATGATCATTGCAAAGGCACAGGGGCATGAAACAACTTGTGTGCGCAGTATCCAGACATGGATTCTTGACTTTGTTCAGAAGGGGAGGTTTCCATTTCATTCCTATGGCTATACCCGATAGACAGCTCTTGAGGATGAAGATGTTATGCAGGAAATTTAGGAAAAGTTGTCAGAAAAGTTAAAGGCTGGCTTCATCAAGGCCCAAGATGTTTGTAACATTATTGCAGACAAAAAGTTGCAGACCATGTTTGCTTGGCTAGGGATTCATAAGCCCAGCATCTCACAGGTGATGGCACAGAGGTGGCTTGCAAAAATGAAGTGGCGATATGGTAAAACGAAGACTGAGATGTATATTGACAGTCATGAGAGGGAAGACACTGTTGCCTATCAAGATGCATTTGTTCATTGATGGGCAGATTATGAAACACGATTCCAAATTTGGAATGGCAATAGAAACCCCCTATATATTGTGGGTATACTATAACTGTACCCATACCCAAAGACACTATACCCTCAATAGATACAGGTATGAAACCATATAAAACATATAAGGTGTTGAATAATAATAATAATAATATCATTAATACCCATAGTAACATTAATACCTGCAGTAAACTGTTTATAGAATTTTACTATCAGTATATATTGTAGCTAGACTTAGTAGCTAGACTTCATCATTAGCATCCACTCATTTCCTTTTCCTTTTTATCCTAATCACAGATAACATGTCAGCCATCAATAAAAGATCATGTCAGCTCTATAATCCCAAACATAAGTAAGCATAAATTGATAATGATGCAAGCCAGCTGTGTGTGAAGTGAAGTTGTTGTTAACCTTAAGAGAACATGCATTTCACTTCTATGAATGTTGCTATATGTGATCTTAGCTATATTGTGAAGTGAAGTAAAAGGCAACAAATCAGAAATGCTTAAATAATCCAATGCCATACAATAAAGTGTAGGATAAATGCAGTGATTGTTGTTCTACCATCTTAGAGGGTCTGTCACATTCTCAATAGAGCTTTATAAGTATAAGTCCAGGTCAGTGGTCTATGACAACAATAAGATGACCAAAATGTTAGCAAAAGCAGTAAAGGTGTTTACATGTTTCTATATTGCTTGTTAATCAATGTCATGGATGTGGCAAAGCTATCTCTCACCTAATTGCTCTGTTCTTCAGTGTTATGATTCCCTGAGACATTGTCTCTCTTATGATAGTTGATGGCATACTCCTCACAAACTAGATTCTCTGCAATCTTAATTCACTTATCATCCCATTCATGCTGTTGAAAGTATTCTAGTTTGAGACAAGGGTGTAAGACTGCAATGAAAACAGTTAGCAAATATCAGAACTTTAAAACATTTACATTATCTATAGCAGCCCTATAGACCAATGAGAGATTAGTCTTTAAGTAATAATGATTTAGCTTCTTTTGGGCTAATTTTATAGTAGTGAGGATTGATGGATGATACTCCTTCTTTGTTTGAGGGTTAAGTGTATTATAAAGATGATCCATTGCTGGGATGACAGTGGCAGTACTTGCTGTACTGATAGAAAAAAAGAGCATCACCATCTTATATTGCTGGATAGAGAAGATAACACTAGTATACTATAGTTGCAATTAAAAAGATGACCTTACCTCAAGAACAGTGACCAAGTCTTTAATAATCATCCAATCTTCATTTTTAAGCTTATATCTTCTTAGCTTCAATTCATTATTTGCTATAATACCATCAATTGGTTATTGGTATTTGAGTGTGAATTGCATCATATAATATGTTGAGTTCCACTAGGTGATAACATCATAAGGGATTAGAGACAGCTTGAACCCAAGTTGAGTATAGATTGTGTGCCAGGCTGAGAGTGCAATAGTTGTTGAGTGAATGATCGTAAATAATAACTGCTAAATCTGCATTCAATGATAGGTGATAGAACAACAGCTAGGATAGGTCAGAACAAACCTTAGTGACAGTCTATTGAACAACAGCTATGTCCATCAGAATCTTTTCATTTGCTTGCTCATTCAGCTTATTCAATTTATTCATTTCATTGCTGTCAGCATCCTCAGGTTTATCCTCACCATCTTCATAACCATTCTCATTGCTGTTACCATTCTCATCACTCTCAGCATTATAGTTCAAAGGCCTTTCATCATTGATGTTATAGTTCTTGTTCTTATTAAATTACATTTCTTTATATAAATTAGGGCTTTTGAAATAATATAAACCTTATCTTATTGAAAACCAAGGACCTATCCCAGGTTCTTCTTTCTCAAATGCAGACTTTGTTGTAAACATGCCCACATTAAATGGCTTGAGTAGGGTTTTTGCTGACAACTGAAGTGTGTGGTTGAAGTAGCGAGTGTGGTTAACTTCTTCAAAGGTGTTTTCTATCTTTGCAAGGGTGGCAGTCTGAGTATCATTGGATAAGGCATTGTTGGCATTCAGCACAAGAATCTGAATAGCAGTTAGTACAATTAGAAAAGTTAATGAAAGTATAAGGTGAACCTTTTCTTTTAGCCCAAATCAGATAAGCACATCAACAAAATGTCATTTCACTTAACACTGCTTAGGCACACTTAAGTTTCTTAAACCAGAATTAAGACAATTAAGAGGATAAGTGTTCTTTACAGCAGATTCAGAAAACCTTGACATGCGCGATTTAAAAAAAAGAAAAAGGCCAGCAAATGGAAAATTTCCGAGTGAGTCTGGCACAAACTCTGTCCATGGTCCATTCAGTCTGCTGGTACAGAGTTTGCCAGTTCACTCAGAAATTCAACCTTTTTTTTTTTCAATCATGCACATCAAGGTTTTCTGAATCTGCTGTAATTGACTTAATATTTTTTCATGTCAAAGTGATTTTAAGGCATTTAAGTCAATAAGGTGCACTTACTGTAGGTTAAGTTGCATTTACTAATACTTAAGACACATGTACAGACAAAAGTATTACTTAAGACATGCGTATGGATAAAAGCAATTCTAAGGCAACCAAGCTGAGTAAGTGTTCAGTGTGCTATTAAGAAAGCATGGCTATCAATGAATTTGTTCACATAGAATAAAGGGAAAGCATCTAGAGAATCAGTCTCTGTCATTTGAGATAATGTTGACTATCTTATGAAGGGCTGCGTCATTGAATGTCTTGCCAACGCTGATATGCAACAGCAGTGGCAGTACACGTAAAAGTGCATATCAGAGGCTCAGAGGCCACCAGAACCCTCTCCCCATCATTCCCCTACCCTCATACTTACTTCTGCATGCATTTGGCTCCACAGTCCACCATAGCCACTACAGGTGTGCTATGGTTATGGTGATATGCAGCAGCAGCAGCAGCAGTACACGTAAAAGTGTACTAGCACTTGCCCGTGCTATGCACGGCCGGAATAATTACATGTTAAGACTGTCAGTGTGATAGTACATGATGTCTAAGCTACAAATTACTTCTTGTACTTCCCTGCATGTGTTGATATTCCCGGTGTTGTGTGTGGTGACGTAGTATCGGAAGGCACACTAATGCCAGGAGAATCAGAGGCAGAGGCTGGAGATGATGCCTCAAAATCGAACTTGAACCGGGAAGATCGAGATGGTGTTGAAGGCGCTGTCAGGGTGCATTTAGTACCAATGTTGGTTCAGAGAAGCATTTGATATGCTTACCATGCCCACCAGGTGTTGTTGGTGAAAATGTTGCCCTACCCAGGAAGCTGATGTTGTCAACAGATACATGAAACTGTGTCACGCGTCCCATGTTATCTGTTTCGACGTCTTTTAGAAACCCTTCGACAGCGACATATGTATTGTTCGACGGAATTGGCTTTTTTGTCCTGTATTTATTCGAATTGAAATTGGCTTGCACAGGTAGTGTAGAGAGTGGTCGATTATATTTGTAGTGTGAGGTGTATTGCACAGCATTGACCTGAAAAAAGCCATCGGTTTTATTTCAGTTGAGAACGACCCTGGAAAAGTTTATGTACGTCCGTTGTCGCATGTCATTGATCTTTGTTGGTATAAGCTGCTCGGGGTTCAGTCATTTGGCTGCGAACAGGAAAATATATACACATACTTGGATGATATCCCTGACAACATGAAGCACATCCGTTGTCTCTTCAACAGTGTCTGAAGATGTGGACCCATCAGTTTTGACGATTTCTTCAACACTCTGCCATTCCTTTAGCTCTTATTCTGCTTCTGGTTCGGCATTGGCTTCATTGTTTGCCTGCAGCGTGTGACCCACTGGTACAAATTTTGCGATCTGGCAGAAGTGAGCACATATAGGGAAAAGTAGTCTAAATGTAACATACATGAATTCAAGTGAAATATTGCCCAACATCAGGGAAACTATCATTAGCTAAATTGTAGTACCGGAATTCGCCAGTCAGGATATGTCCAGGTGCAAGCCACATTTGGCCATCAAATATGAGAGAGGATGGTAGGCCATCTACTGGCCTCGCGTTCTCGAGAATAATAAGACCTGAAAGTGTGGCAGACATTGTGAATACTGAGGGTTCTTGAACGACGACGCACCTTATATACTATTGTAAGAGTGCCCTTCTAGAATCCTCTGGCAGATGTAGGTTCACCCAGAAATGATTATAAATGCATTGTCAGGCATGCAGAGGAGGACGGTGGTGCATGGTAGTAGCTTGTAGAACCTCTGAGAATGTTCTGGAAGTTCATTCGTCAGTGTGGAGGAAACATGACATTGAGGCTCAGTTGATAGATGACATGGCTGAGAAACATATGCACAGGAATTCATTTGTCCAAAGTCGAGTCATGTTCAAAAGCTATGCGTTATTAATCAGCGAAGATTACATAACATTAATGTGTCTAAGTATATGTACTGTCTTGGAGCATCTGGAAGATTTTGGGATATACAACATTGGTTAGCCATGCTTCTGTAGTGGTCTGTGGGAGAACAATTTTGACTCTTTTGTGCGAAGTGGCACGCAACAGTGCAACATATAGTTGACCATGCGAGAACACTGGTTCATGTAAGTCAAGGCCAACGTGGCAGACTGACTGACCCTGCGCTTTATTGATGGTCAGGGCGAATGCGAGACGGACGGGGAACTGACATCAACGCAAACGAAACATCATGCCTGGTTGGATGGAAGGAATTAAGGAAATACATGGAATGAATGCCACTTCGCCATCATGTTGTCCTCTAAGGATTTTGACTTCGAGCACACAATGAGTGGCATGGAGTAAGATCAACCGTGTGCCGTTGCACAGACCTTGAGCAGGCGCCAGGTTCCTAAGTAATATGAGCGGATAGCCACTTTTTAGATGGAGTTCTCCTGGTGGGAGCCCAGGCGCATTAGTTGAGCACAAAAACTCAACCGGGATGGATTCAGCTTCAGAGTTATCACCAGGCTCTGTCTCAACAGAGTCAGCGCTGTAAAAGACACTTTCTGCACTGGGGAAGCGGCTAAGGATGGCGGCATTGATGTCATCAATATCGGAATTTCTGGGGGCGAGGATGATACGACTGATGAAGTACTGTGGTGAAGGTACTACTTTATCGATGTTTGGGTAAATCTGCTTAATGAGGGCTTCCAAGTCGGGGACATGCATGTCAGGGTCAAATGGGATAGAACCATCTGCATCGATGTTCCTACCATGGCCGACATCTAATAGCCAGTTTGCAAAGTTTTGCTTGTCCAGGGTTGATTGTGTGAGTCACATGTTTGTTCTGAGAGTTAAGACCTTGATGTCCTTCCACAGGTAAGAGTGAGGGAGGGAGGCATTGATTACTTCTTCTTGGGAAGAGTTTGGGAGGACTGGCAATGTTTGCTGGAAGTTGCCCCTGAAGACAATAGTCTTCCCACCGAAAGGTGTAGACTCATTGTCACAGACATTGCGGAGAGTACAGTCAAGAGCTTCATGTGTGAAGCGACTTTGCATTGGGGATTCGTCCCATATGATTAAGTCAATGGCACGTAAGAGCTCCGCACGACCATCATACTTTGAGATATTGCACCGAGACTCTGCATCTAGGGTGTCGATGGGAATGCAGAAAGTGGAGTGGGCAGTGCGACCACCAGGAAGGAGAAGTGCTGCAATTCCACTTGATGCAACACATAGGACAATCTTGCCCGTGGATCGAAGGTGATGGCAGACCGTCTTGTAGACGTATGTTTTTCCAGTTCCTCCTGGTCCACTGAGGAAGAACATACCTCCTAGTTGACCATCAACGGCATTGACGATGAGTTGAAATGCCTCCAGCTGTTCAGGCACTGTTTGAACGTTCTGCATGTGTTGCTGGAACGACTGCAGCTCATTATCCCAGTCATAGTTTAACTGCTCCATAATTAGGTGGTTGCCAGTCATATGTGACCACGTCTCTTGAGGGAGAGGCATGTTAGGAAAGCACCTGAGAGAGTACCCAGATTCCGCAAGGATCCCATTCAAAAGAAACAGGCCAAAGTCATGAATGCGATCCATGGTAGGATTAGGTATACGGATGGATAGATCGTCGCAGATATCGTCACGGAACTCCGACCAAAGAGTCTCAGGTGATGATATCTGACAGAAGAGGAGCATGCTTGCAAACAGATGGCGTAGGCGTGTACCGGTTTGAATTTGAGATGCTTCACTTAAGCAGATGCGCCATTCCCTGTCATCTTCAAGGAGACCCCAAGCGCGACACATGTCTTGAAATGTTAAGTACTCTATCCCTTGATATGTGCGTAAGTCCCTAAATGACCTTGGACCACAGACAGCCGTCAGTAGAGTTCTCAAATAGAACCTCTCTCTGCCTGTTGGAGGGACAAAGTACATTCGTCCAAGAGAAGCTCCCTTTCGTCGTTTGCTCCAGGTCTTTGTATCCTTGTGCCAGACGAATTTCTGAGGGAAGTCTTGGTAAGTCACCATACGTGCTTCTCTTCCGATTTCGCTTTCGAGACAGTTCATGTAAAAGAACTGTGTTAGCGTTGTTCGTTCAGCTGCAGCATGTGAAATGATGGTCTCGATTGGCTCATCAGGATCAAAGACGACCATATGTTGGCCTGAAAGATGCACCTGAAAGTGAATGAGTAATGTATCATGTGTGTTAGAACGACAACGCCTACCTGAAGGTGTTCAATTGAAGGGACTTATTTATGAACGTCGAAGTGTAGCATACGCCAGATCGCTTCTGGCGCTCCAATGTAGCGTCCGTCAATATATTGTTTAATTTCATCACGCTCATATTGAAGAGTAGCTCTGTCTGGTCCTTTATGAATGTACTTGAAACAGTATTTAACCATGTGGAAGGTTGCCACGGACTCCACATTAGTGTGACAGTGAAACTTGGCAGAGAGGTAAGGATTATATGGCATGATCCAATGGTTATCTACTTGGACGGTGCCGATGCCTGATACAACGATGGGGAAAGATTGTCCATTATCTGGACAGGCATACAAAGGGTACCCATCTTCCCACATGGCCCATGAACCATGGTCATCTTGACTGTTTCAAACAGGAGGGGTTGTGTTACTGGATCGGGCCATTGTGTGGAAATACAGGAGTTGATGTCACCCGGGCTACACAGCCAGCTATTTTCGTTGAGAATTACCAGGAGATGAACATGCAGAAGTCCTCGTTTTTGGAACTCAATGACATAAACATATGCCACTGCTTGTTCAAAGATATTCCTTTTGTATATGTCATCGAGTAACTCCTGCTTTTTCTGTTTGAATACGCGTGCAACCAAGTCCGGGCGATCGTATGAGGTCTGATTGGGAAGAAGCTCCCTAGTGATCTCAGCCCAATTTGGATTCGCCATCATCGTTATGAATAGGTTGATCCTTCTAAAGAACCTCGCAATTGCCATGGCATCCTGATACCGCTGTTGTAAGTGTCGTGGGCTGCCGATGTAAGAGGAAGGCAGCACCACCCACTGACCTAAGTCCTGAGGGTTGCTGATCTCATCTGCCCTCAACCGATCCTCCAGGCCACTGTACAAAGTTGCCCGAAGTCGACCCTGGTTGAAATGGAGGAATGCAAGACATGTTTGGTCTGCAGATGCCCACATGTTGACCACATACTGCTGAAAAAGACGACCACTGCGGTGGATTGTGGAATACTCACCACTCCGAGTATGTAGGCAGAAGGAGGAGTATTGGGTTTGGGTAACGCACGGTGGATTCCAGTGGGGTTGAGGATTTGACCCAGGGGTAGGGCGATGGTGTAGATCATGATGCCAATCGTGGTCTCTATGTGGGAAGAGCAGGACGTAGTGTAGGGGTGAATAGGCAGGATGGCCATCATTAATCTGGTAGAGAGGATGGCCATCACAGTGTGGGTGAAGGACAATGTCCCACCTTTCAGCAGCTGTACCATCTCCTGGTAGAATGATGGCAACTTCATCAGCAGTTGGTAGATTATAACATCTCTGGTCTTGGCCAGGCACAACGCGTAGCCTGATGCTAGCATCCGGAATGTTACGGTAGTCCTTGAGGATCTCATAAGCATGCTTGAATTTGTTTGAGTATCGGTGGTGTTGTAAGAGCATGCTTTGAAGGGAGGCCATCATACCCGGAGAAAGATTGTCATTTTGATTCAATCTTTGGGCTAAAGCCAGTTGAGCGTCATAAATGTAGAGCTGTGCATATGAGGGATGGCCACCTTCATCAGGCTGCAATGACCCAATCAAGTGGTGCAATTCGCCCTGGATACGAAAAACCCAACCTCCTCGACAATTGACCAGCGTGTCCTCCGTAACCCCGATAGAAGTGAATGCAAGAGCCATGTTATACTGGCGGATGTTGGAGTGAAACTCCTTTCCTTCAGCGTCATCGCTCTCAAGAAGGCAATGCAGGAAAGGAGGGGGAGGAGTCAGGGGGGGTAATGAGACGCGACCACGTTGGCAACACACTGTAAATTCTGGCCTGAGTACAGGGGAGTTTGTAACCTTCTCAGCCATCCAATGGTAGGCCCCACAGAATGGACAGAGGATGTCCATTCGGCCAATGTCAAGGCGCTGTGGAGGATCCTTGTAGGGTTCTCGTGTGGCTGGAAGCATCTAAAGACTGACTTAGCACACCTGTAGACACGTAGTAGGCAGCATACTCACATTTCTCAATACATCATTTCGATCATTCCTCTCCCTCTGCCGATGTAGTCTTTGGCCTTGCTGCCATGCAGTTGATCGATCTCTATGTAGTGAATGTGAACGGATGATTTGAATCCGTTCATCAGGAGGAGCAGAGTCTTGAATATTAGATTCTTCAGCTTCATGGATTGCCCTCTCCCTTTGGCGATGTAACCTTTGGTTGCGTTGGCACATTGTTATTTCCTCGTCCCTGTTGTTTGTAGCTGGTGGATGATGGAGAATAACAGGGATCCGTCTGTTAGGTGGATCCTCATCGTGAACAGTAGATTCACGAAGCTTGTAGGATAAGATCCTAATACGGCGATGGTGTATACAACTTTCTAATAAGGAGGTCATTTCAGAGGTCTGATAGCAGACATCACAGTCAGATAGTTAGAATTCAGGAAATTAGCACATTACCGACGTACCTAAACTGGCAATCAGAACGATCTCAATGAGTGATAAGGGCTATTGATGTGGAAAACACGGGTCTTATATACATTGTGAGGATGGATTTCGAGTCACAATTGCAAGCCAAAAAGACAATCGGTCAGCACAAAGAAGATACGGAAAGGTGTGAGGAAGATACAGGAAGACGCATGAAAATTCCCAGAGCTGATTGCACTGATCAGTCGGCATCATGAGTCATCTACCCCGCATTTGTATGTCTAGCAGCAAGTTTGTCTCTTTGTCTGTCTCTCAGCCAATCAGACCTAAAGTTGTCTCTGACTCATTTGTCTCAACCCACATTGTTTATAATATAGAGGATATCAGAGGCTTAGAGGCCACCAGGACCCTCTCCCCATCGTCCCCCTACCCTCATACTTATATCTACATGCATTTTTGGAGTTTCGGCCTGCTTTGCTGCCGCTTTCCCATGCTCCATGACACATCCCCTCATGGACAGTTTACAGCATCTCAGTCCCTTCCTCCCCTCACTATAGTGCCTGGAACTGTCAGACACTTATATATATACCCTATAACTACCTACAGACCCAATAGAAGAAGCCCAGGAGTTTACCCCTCAGTCTCTTAGTGTAGAGTCCCTCCAAGAGTTCAGTGCAACTCTTCCTCACATTCCCGAGAGTGCAGCATGTGCCCGCACCCTTAGGAAATATAGGACCACCTCCAAAGGTTCAGTGCAGCCTCAGGTGCAAAGTTGTGAAGTTCACGCAGATGTGCACAATAGGCTACACTTACCATCTTTCTGAAACAGTCCCACTGCTCCCAGAACCACCACACACATTCACACCCTTAGTGGAGCGTATCCCAAGTCCTTAGGGTCAAGATGGACCCTCCTGCGAAGTTTAGTCTCCCACAGACACCTGCACAATATTGGACAGGGCTTTCCACCCCCTAGAACTTGCTAGCTGAGGGAGCATGCATGGTTTGAGTTGGGTGATAGTTCCCCACAGACCAGCTTCTCAGCTCATCAACATGGATAGCATGGCATAGTTCAAGCAACCCTGCTCATCATGCTCAACAATGGGCTGCATGGTTAGACTGTGATAAAACATGATGTCAATGAGAGGAATTTGGTGGGATATTGGCAACAGCAGTGAGGGCAGAGAATTTGCCCAGTAAGTGGGCAGCAATAGCAGCGCTCAGCTGGACCAAACACTTTCAAATGCATATCTTCAAAGGCTGCACATGACATAATAATAAGGGCAATCTGTGTGAATTAAGTGGTGAAAAGAAGTCTTTTCAGATGCGTGAAAGTGTGTTGAAGCATGCAGACGCTGATATTTGCAAAAAGAGGGAGACTCTTGGTGTTACCATCCTTATCCATCGTGTTGTACATATAACACTCACAGATTGCCTGGCCCTTGATACCTTAACACGATGAATTGATCCAGCATGGTCAAGTGGGTCAAGTTATGAGCTTATGAATGGCTCTCACCTGATGGAAGTGTGAATCCTGTCTAGTAACTCATCTGAGACAAGACATCATAGGTCATACCACTGGAAGGCATTGATGAAGTCACAGCTTGTCACATTCTGCTTGATCTGCATGTGGGCCCAAGGATTATGTATAGCACCCCTATAAAGAATGTCATTAAGCTGGATGATAGCATAGACAAACTGGATGGCAAGGTCCTTGTCATAGGCAACAAGATCTGCATTCACATCATATCAGCAGCTGGCGAAGGAGTCCAACACATAATCTAAAGGGTTAAAGTACTGAGAAGGAGGTGTGGGGTAAAGAGACTGAAGAAACACACAAAGCACCCTGTTGATCTGCACTCTGCTAAATCCGAAGCCCTAGGATGGTCTTTTTCTTGGGGTTTTCGTGGATGGTCTCCACAATTGTAACTGGCTCTCTGAGATGGGGCTAGCGGCACTGATGAACATGCCATGCATAATGTACCTGACAAGGATGCAAAGGCAGCCAAGTATCTTTATGTGAATGGCATTGAAGTCCCCAGAGACCTTTGAATAGGGCTCATTTGTAGAAGGTACACAATAAAGGGAAGGATTCAAATCTGATGTAAGATAATATTTAGTATTGATCAGTACCGGAGCTAACTTTGCCAAGCCATGACATTGGAGATAGGTGGCAACAGGATTCCCTTGGCTTTTGTCACACTTGAAGTTGATATAGGCAACCTTAACAAGACTGCCAAGATGATCATGTGTTAAGACATCACCAGCAACAGTGACTGAGCAATAGCTCACCTGGTGAATTCTGAGTGAAGATGGAAGTGTGCTGACAGCTAGTGATTTGCTCGTTAGCCTACTTGAATCAATCCTTCAACAGCAAAATGTCAACATTAGCATCAGTGATAAGCTTTGCAGTGTAATCAGACTCACAAATTGTCTTGAAGGAGTTTCTAGTAGTCTATGAAGTGACCACAGAAGAAAAATGCTGAATGAACCTCCATGACTGGATTGCCCTTGCACAGAACATGCCCTCTGTGTCTTGCCAGAGTCGCCAATCATGACGGTGACAACCCATGCCTCAGCACAACAGACATTATCTGCTTTCAGTGGCCTAGATTAGTAGTAACCTGAAGCCATTGGATAGGTGCACAAGTTTAAGGTAAGTCTTCATTGATGGTGGAAGGAAATATAGCTTTCACAGTTGGTTAACTTATCGAGGAACCACCACATGTCATGTGTTATGCTTGTGACCACATGATGCCATCACAGTTGACTTCTGTTCACTCTCTCACTAACTCACTTTCCCTCTCTCCCTCTCTGGCTAAACCAGTCTTTAAACATGCTAGAAAGGACTCCTACTGGTGAATGGTATGGGTTTTGATACCCATATTATGTATGTCATACCTGACTGGTGTGCTAAAGGTCTTTTGTGCCTCTTGATGTGTATTGAGCTACTGCTATGCAAGAACAAAATGCATCTTGGCCCACTGCATCATAGCAACTTTGAGTATATGCACATAAAGCAGCTCATTGATGTTGCAAACTGCACATATAAGGAGCAATATGGCCTTGAAACAACTGCCATGATCCCAATGAATGTTTAGAAGCCACATAATAATTAGTGTGTTTGTTTCTTTTGCTATCTATGATAGATTTAAAAGTTTTTCATAGTACACTTAAAGACTCACATCACTCCTGAGCTTATTCACAAATGCTATCTCACCAAAAGTGTGTCATCCCCCATTTTATTTTGAGCTCAAAACAATGTTTTCACTCTGCATAGGTTGACATTATCAAATTCGATGAGATATTGGTTTTTTTTAATGACACACTCCCTTCCAACACACAACTTGTAGCAGCAATCTAGTGGGTAACTGTTTTAAGTTCTCTCCTATATGCCTTAACTCAACCATCAAGAACATTATAGTGCAACCACTCTGACAGTGTTTGCACATACCTCATGAGTCCAGTAGAGTGTCAGGCCCTTGCATACACAAAGATTGACAAATATTATGAGAAGACCACAGAATCACTGGCCTACATCATGACAATGAGTATGTTATTAGTTTCTGCACTTTGTATCAATGACACCACTAATATTGTTGTTAGTCCTTAATCCAAAGGAAAAAATGGCATATTTTAAGAAGCATTGGCCAACGGAACTATAGGATGAAGTTGTGAAATGTGCAGAAAAAGTGGTTCGTAAAATGTTCGATGATGATTGCTTGTGTACTAACTTGAATCACTCAGTTTAAAGAATGGTATTCGCTACTATGTGGGGATTTGAATGTTCAGCAGTCTATGCAGTCTAAGACATTAAAAAAAGGATTGCATGCACTGCTTTGTGAACTCAGTGATGATGAGGGTGAGACTATGAATTCAGGCCATGATGTTCCTAAAGACCCTAATCGGCCATGGTTGTGGCACTTTTGTGCATTCATGGATGCCACTGAACAAGTACCAGATAGCTGGTCTGCAGTTAAATGGTGGGGGGTGCGTGTTCTGAATTGTAAGGCTTAATATCCTAGTAACTCATTAATCCAATTTTCAGATTAATGCCTCACGCTATCACCCTGCATGGGCCTCATTGGCTTACAACTACCTATCCATTATGTCATCCTCTGTTTCAAGTGAACGTGCATTCTCACAAGGTGGTATTACTATCAGCAAACGATGAAATTGGCTCAAAGGGGACATTGTCGAGGTGTTACAGTGCGTGAAATGTGCAATTTGACATGATTTGCTGTTTCGGGAATCAGGTCCTTCTTCAATCTTTGAGGCAGAAGCTCATGATGACTGTGAGTATGATAAGGATGGTGAGGATGGTAAGAACAATGAAGGGTCTGAGAGTTGGGATGATTTATTGTTGGAAGATGAGGATAACTCACTGATTACAGATATGGACACTGACTTGTATTAGTTTACAATACATTTCTATGGATAAATTCTAAATTTCTGTTCTATCAAAAGCCCTAGCCTGAGCCTGGCCGAGCTTCAGCCAAGCCCCCAATGGGGGCTAAAGCTCGGCTGAGCAATTGACTGAGCCAGAGCCCCCTTGAACTGAGCTGGAGCCCCGGCTATTGGGCCAAGCTGGGCCTGCACATCACTATTGAAGAGTGTCCCATAGTTCTTCTTTATTGCATGGTAATGGGTTACGAGCACAGACAAGAGCATTCAATTGGTCTCAGACATGCTCTATAATGTTCATATCAGGACTTGATGGTGCCCATGGCAAACACTTGACATTTTTTGCTCAGAACCACTCCTTGGCAACCTTGGACCAATGTTTCAGGTTGTTGTCCTGCTGGAATATGATGCCTGATGGCCCAGTTCACCTCAATTTGAGATCCTTTAGAGATCTAAGGAAGTGGTCATTGAGGATTTGGATGTAGTCAGGCCCACACATGATCCCCTCGATTCAGTAAAGTCTTCTCATGCCCTTTGCAGTAATGCATCCCCACACCATCAGATTACCGGCACCATGCTTGATCGTTTTTTTGGTGAAATGTGAATCTAAAGCCTGTCCAGGCTTAATCCAGCAGTATTGATGGCCATCTGACTTAAAGAGCATAAATTTTGACTCATTTGAGAATGCGACCCTCTCCCAATCCTCAACAGTCCATGATGTATGCTGCATCACCCACAACCTTCTCTTCTCCTTATTGGCTGGGGAAATGAAGGGCTTCAATCTCCAAACATAGTACAGCAACCCTTGTTCCTTGAGGCGCCTCTGAATCATGTGAGCCGACACATCAGGGAATGCCTTTTTTTGAACTTCGGCTGCATTTGCTGCTTCTACTCATGACAGCATTCAGGCAGCGATTTGGCATTCTTGTATCTCTATTTTGCAGGGACAACAACCTGTTTTAGAGTCTACATGGTAATTGTTGCCACTTTGTTTGAACCACTTAAGGATTCAGGAGACAGTAGTATGGTGAATACCTATGAATTTGGCAATTTCATTGTGGCTTTGGCCCTGCCTTTGGCAATTGACAATTTGGGATACTTTTGTTGGAGATGTATAGATCATGATAGGGAAGAAGTTTACCACAAGTTGTAGATGGTGAGGTGAACGTGCAGTTGGCCAAAAAAAAAATTGGTTCGCTTAATGCCTGTTGACAAAAGAAATGCACATCACCTTTTACAGTACAATGGTTCTCACACAGTCAAATTTTATTCTATTTTCCTATGGCTACTCATTTCAGATGGTCAGGATGTATATGCATCTAGATATGCAATTTTACTGTAGGTTGATATGTAGAAATTTGAAAGCATGAACAATCTTTTCAGTGGTCAGGGCACGTGTGATACTTTTGTCTGCCACTGTATCAACACTGAAAGCACTTCATCAGCCAAATCCTGCCCTGAGTTAGAGGAAACAGTATAGGGCTAAAATTTAGTAGCTTGTGTCAGAAGCCATATAGCTTTGGCCACCACTTGAAGTTCTCCATTTCCTTTTCTACAATTGGTTAGGTTCACATAATCACACTACACATAAAGCTACACATAAAGTCAACACACTGATTATGTTTATGATCTTACTGCCTGGTGTGACATCTTCCACCTTTAAGCTAGCATGGATCTTTTCAATGTGCTTATTCACAGCACAATACCTCTTTTTGAGCCTAAAAAGCAGTAAGTACACACTAAAGAATTAACTACTGTAGGTACTTTACTGTGCAATTTGTCTATTAGAAAGAGATTGAAGGGATATAGGATGCTAGTTAGTGTTCAGTCATCTACACTGGTAAGAAGAAAGCAAAGATGTTAGTTATCATTATTAACAATTAAATATTCTGGATCTGGATCAATGACATGCTTTTGATAAGTTGGTGTCTCAGAGCTATGGCCAGAAACAGCTGCATATGTGCTGGGTGATATGTTAAAGGCTATTGGGGGATGGGATCAGAATGTGTAGCACAGTGGTGATGTAATAGACAAGGGTACTTGATAAGCGTCCAGGGTGTAATCAAATAGAAAGGCTATATTCTGCCCCTATGGTATGGGTATAATATACAGTATACTACTTGTATACTGTACATAATCAGGAGGGGCAGTGGCTGGCTGTCCTTAGGAGTTGCTATAGGGCTCCAGTATGCATGGTACATAGGGGGCCCTAGAGCTTGGAGTGTGGAGCTGCAGAGCTTGGAGCTTGGAGTGTGTGGAGCCCTAGTGGTCCGCAACAGAATGCAACCATAGCATACCATACAGGACTTGTTTATGCCAATGAGAATGAGCTCTTTGTTGAGGTGGAAACACTTGGCTTCTTCTTAGTTTTGGAAATAACAGATGGATGGATAGATCCTAGTGATCTAGAATGTGATGCAACAGTGTTAGGGGTGAATGCCTTCAGGAATGCCCTTTCAAAGACACCCATAAAGTTATCCTTTCCAACTGATTATAAGTGTAAGTTTTTAAATTTATTGATTGCATTCTTAAAGCATTCCTTTATCTTTGCAAAACAGGCTACATCCCACCCCTTAGAGTATATGAGTATAGTGGGGAGGATAGCCCAATATGATAATGCTGCAAATTAAAGGAGTTTTAGGGTATAGTGAGACCTATGCCCATCTAGCAGCAGAATGCATCCTTGGTCTGTGGGTTAAAGTCCTTTTAAATCCACTTATATGTAAGGTCATCATCAGTTCAGCCATTTGGAGAGTGACTTATTCTATAGTATACTGTATATATAGGTTAGTTTAACAAATGGAATGATAAGGTTCTTATAATGCATTTGTGACATTTTCTTCATTTCACTTCTGCATAAAATTTGCCCTTTGAAGATGATTGTTGGCCCTTATGATATGCTCTTTAATCAGTTTATGCCATCTCTTTATAGCCTCTGGGTTTAATACTTGTGCCCTCTGATGATCTAATGGTCTGTTCCAATGTGTTTGGACTGCATCCTTATATCAATCAAGAAACCATAGCACCTAGTTATCCCCAATTGGCTCATCAGGTGTGGCCCATTTCTGGATTAATGTTTTTGCAGTAGATGCAATTTCTGGATGTGATAAAGAAAAGCCTCAATCTGTAGACTCTAGAATGGTATCTATCAAGACACATTCTTCTGTCAGGCTAAGTTTCTGTTTTAATGTATTGAATATGCTTATGCTCTGCTTGCTAGTTATATAAGCATCCTGCAATTTACAGTATATTAAAATGTTAGCAATCTTTCATGCACCCCTGTGTTTATGTTTATCCTTTCAGAGTTTGAGTTGATATGCATGAAGTGCCTTTTGCATCTGAGAATCAGAGCTTTAGTGTTGCTTCTGCAATTTTATGTGTTTAGATAATGATTTTCCTATTATATTTGATCCAAGGGGTATTTTGAGTTTAACAGAGTGGGTAAGAGCATGAATGTTGCAATTTATGTTGTTTAGGAGGAGTTAAAGGGAAGGGCCTGGGTGATTGTGAGTGATGTTGACAGGCATTAGAGATGGTAAGGTTTGGTTTGGTCTAATTTATTAGAGTATTTTAGAAAACCCAGAACTGGATGGACCATTGGTTTAGTTCATAGATTATGGCAAACCCTAAACTAGACCTTTGGTTCAGTTCAAAATGGTTTGGTTTTGATTTGCCAGCCCTCCAAACCATGAACTGAACCTGGATCAGCATGGTTTTCATTGAATTTGTTGCCTTATGTTGCCTTTACAGCCTAGCCCATGAGCAATGACTCATAGCTGTGGAAACAGAGGGTGAATAGATTCAGAAGATTATGAGGATGTAAAAGTGAGGCAGGTGGCATGGATACCCACTTCTTGAATTGAATAGAAAGTTCTGGCTTTAGAAGTTTAAGGGCACCGTAAGAACATGTTTAGATGTTAGACTAAGTAAGGTGGAAAGAGGTGAGCAGGTGAGAGTGTTGAGCTCTGCCATGGCTCAACATGCTTCAAGCTCTGAGCCCCTAGGCGCACTCGCCTTCAAGCCTTGGCCTCCTATGTTCTATGTGACATAGCCCCTATGGTAGCTCTTAGGATAGACGGACATCAGTCCCTTTGATTACATATGGATATAGAGAGTGCATATATATTGTACTGATATCATAAAGGTACAACATCAGTTCCTTAACTCTCCCATCTTATTGCTATCTTAGGGCACTCATGGAGTGCTTGGTCCCTATTTCATCCTTGCACCGCTACAGGTTATGGGCCCTGTGCCTTAAACCAATCTTAAAAAGAAGCTGTCAAAAATGTCTGGCCACCCAACCAACAAACCTGCAACCACTGTGAATAATGAAAACAATGGCAACCCCAATAACCAACTAGGGCAAATCATTCCTCAACCTAATGAAGCAGCATCATCAATCAAAAGAGTAAAGCTAAACAAATATATATTAAACATACTTAAAGACCAACTCAAAGAAAACAACTGGGCAGATTGGACCAAACAGATCATTCTAATCCTAGACATATGTAAAGTGTGGGAATACATCACAGGAGAGATCATGCAACCTGATTATCACACCGATCCAATAGGGAACAGAAACTAACACAACAATGACAAGACCGTCAAATTAATTATCCTTCAAAATATATTAAAGGATTGATTACAAAATATCAACCAAGAAGGTACATCAGCTGACATATGGTGAAACATAACTACCCTCCATCAATCTACTAGATTCTGCACTGGAATAATGTGCCTCTAGAAACTATTTTCCATGTGCACAGATAAAATCAAAGATATTCTGGTTTACATAAATAAAATAAAAACAATTATTGAAGAAATTAACACAATGAATGATCCAGATCTTAAAGTAAACAATAAATTGTTCTCATCCATTCTTATAAGTTCCTTACTGAACACTTGGGACCAATATGTCTAAGGCTTACATCAAATCAAATCCCACACAGGAGGACCCATACCAGCCCTTAACATTGTTCATCTCATATGCAATCTAAAGAATGAATACTATCACAGGTTAGGCCATAAAGAAGACATCACACTATATAATAAGACACAACAAGTTAATTACTCTATAATCAATAAGAAACCCCTTGCTAATTGTATTACAGAAAAAAACACTCAAGGAATATATTGCAAAAATTGTCATAAGCATAACCACTGCACCAATGATTGCTGTCATCTTAGCAAAGCCTTATGCGCCAATTGCAGCTGCTTTGAGCATATGACTGATATGTGTTACTGCAATGGTAAATTGAAACGCAAGCACAAGGATAATGCTTAGACCACATACAGATCTAACAACAATAATAAAATGTATGCCTCCCAAAAAAGAGGGAAATTCAGTAATATAGCTGTCTAGAGGAATCATCGGTGCTCATAGAGCATAATGATGATAAGGACCCCATAGACATAAGTGCCCCTCAGATTAAAGAGGAAGTAGCATACTTTTCTAATGATTTAAAAGACTATGTATCTTTTTCTAATAGTGAAATTGCTTCTCTTCTATTTATCAAGTGCCTACCTGACAGTGAAACAACTTCACATGTGTTCAATAACTGTTAGAATTTTTATGACTACACCCTCACCGATAATATAATCATTGGTGGCATAAGCGGAAATAGAACCTGCATACAAGGGAAAGGCACAATTGAATTATTGGCCATCAATTGCAATCACTAATATACAATCACACTCAGAGATATATTGCACATTCTCAAATGTAAGCAAAATCTTATCTCCCTTAGCAGATGGGAAGGTTTTGGTGGGCGATCATACTCTGCCTAGAATGGGAAACTTACCTTATTTGATGAAAAACACACCCCTATAATTGAAGGGGAGTGTTTGGACAACAACCTTTACTGGTTCAACTTCCAACTCATCAAATTCTCTAACAAAACCCTCATGCATGAAGTGTTTCCCACCTCCCTTCAACCTTGAGAGATCTGACACAGGCGATATGGACATATTGATTACCTGGACTATAAAAACTCCAAAGCAATCATTTAGTCACTGGCTTCTACCCAGATCTGAAATCTCAAAAATATGAATGTGTCCCTTACACCAAAGCAAAACTAGCCTGCAAGCTGTTTCTGTCAACAGCATCCCACATGGAGCATGTAGGTGAGCTGACACATATTGATCTATGGGGCAAATACCCCACTCACTCCATTCATGAAAATCAGTTTTACATACTGTTTGTTGACGATTGCTTAAGATACACTACTGTCAACTTCCTTAAAGCCAAAACAGAAGCATCATAACATGTGCAAAACTACTTTACACATTTAGTTGCAAGACAAAGAACACTGCTAGCAATACATGTAGATCGGGGTACCAAATTCATTAACAACAAACTAACCACCTAGTGCCAAAAGCACAGGATTGAATTACATATGACCACCCCATATTCACCTTTCTAGAACAGAGTAGCGGAGTGAATGAATCACACCCTAGTAGAATTAGTGTGCGCCATGATACTCGCCCAAAATGTCTCTGAATTTCTCTGGGAACTAGTGGTAGCACACACTGCATATCTATGTAACTGATCTTTTAGCCGAGCTGTAAATATGGCTACCTCATATGAGCACTAGTTCAATGAGAAACCAGATGTATCTCACCTAAGAGAGTTCGGATTAACCATCTATGTCTTGAATGACAGCCAATCCACCTAAAGAAAAATGCTTCCCAGATCATTAGAAAAAATCCTTATAGGATATAAGAACAGACCACACACTATCAAATTTTATAATAAAGATACACAAAAAATATCTACAACTAGGAACTACAAATTCCTTACTACAAACCAAACACCACCTGCTGAGAGATCCATCTTAGCGATGGTCTCAGATATGGATCTCCATATGTAACAACTCAATATTAAAGGGCATACCTAAATGGAATATTACAGAAAGACATCTATATAAAGCAACCACATGGTTACAGCGATGACACAGATAAGATATGTAAACTAAATAAAACACTCCATGGCCTAAAGCAAGCAGGACATGAATAGAATATTCAATTTGACCAAGGGCTGAAAAACATAGGTTTTACCCATCTATTTTCAGACCCTTGTGCCTACATAAGGCGCAACAGAAAAGCATTTCAGATCATCACTGTTTGGGTTAATGACCTGCTCATACTGTATTTAGCAATACTGAAGTAGGCATGTGGCTCATAAAAGAGCAACTGGCAAACTGCTGGCAAATCACAGATCTCAGTGAACCTTTCAAAATCATTGGAATACAGATTATAAGACACCCTCACTCTTTGGCTATTATACAACAAAAATATATCAAAGCCATCCTACAATGCAAACACATGGAACATGCCAATCCTGTAGCCACACCATTAGATCCCCAAACCCCCATACAGCCTAATTCTGATCAATCATATGATAATCTTAGCAACCAGTTTGCAAGCTTATTAGGTAAACTCCAATGCATCACTAATGTGACAAGGCCTAACATTGCATTTGCCATCAATAGATTAGCATCATACACTGTGAACCTAAGTCTAAAACACTATGAAATGCTAAAGCACATCTTATGATATCTCACTGAAACAAAAAATTATGCCATTACATACACCAGATCTAACAACAAATCTATGCCCCTTGTCAGTTATTCTGATGCTGCACATGCCAATACAAACAAACAGAAATCAACCATCAGTCTCATATTTACATCAGCAAAAGGTGCTATCATGTGGAAATCTAAGAAGCAAACTCTCAGCACTCAATCTAGCACCAAAGCAGAATACATTGCCCTCATGCACACTGGATCTGAAGCATGCTGGCTCTGAAACCTTTACATGGAGCTTAGATTCCCATTACAACACCCAATCTCTATCCACTGTGACAGCACCAGAGCAATAGCAATGACTGCAAACCCATATTCATCTTAACAATTAAGACACATTGATCTCAAATGGCATATAATCTGGCAAATCATTGAAAGAAAATTCATTGCAACTGTACTCTATCAGGATGAGGATCAAACCACTGATATACTCACAAAACAACTCCCATGCCCTAAGCACAAGAAGCACATAGTGAAGATGGGCCTTATGTGTAGAGTGATGTATCCCGGGAAGGCATTCCACCTATCCCGATATATTCTAGTATATACTCCCGCTGTCCCCTCCTACATAATATGCATGTACCGTGGGGTGGAATAAGGTTTCCCCTTCTCCTCTTCCCTCTCTCACTCGTACAGAGCTCCAGCTCCACCTAAGAGGTTATGGGCTCTGCAGCCTAACAGCCTTAGGAATCTACACATATACATATACGACCGTCTAAACACATCGTTATCTTGAAATGGTCGAAGCCCCTATCTAATCATTGCGTCATAACCCCTATCCAACATGTCATCCGTGAGTACATCTACCATTCCCTCATGACCAACACAACAGAGTGAAAACCAGGAGGCATCGGCAACCTCACCATCTATAATACACATACATCCGAGAGATTGGGCAGGCGAGCACTGAACATATAACCTTCTAGATGATGACAATTGGCAGTCATGGAGGGATGACATACAGCTTACATTCAAAGTCTGCAGATTATGAGGATATGTCTGCAGCAACATCAAATGTCCCGATAAAACCACCGATCCCATTGGCGCTGATGATTGGGAATACAATGATGATTACACTAAAAAGATCATACATGACCACCTTAGCAAAGGCCAGAAACATCACACCATGAACTGCAATACAGCATTCGAGATGTGGCATAATCTTGAAGCCATACATCAGTCCTGTGATGATCAAACCAAGAATCAGCTGATGAGAGAGCTGAACAAAGCAGAAGCCAAAGAAGGCAATGACATAATTCAGCATCTCGACAAGCTGAAGCAGCTGTGGGACCACATCACTTTAGTCTGTCAAGGCAAATTATCTTATTCTCTGGAGCAATTTAAGAAATTCCTCTCATACACACTTCCGCCTACTTGGAACGAGTACACAAGACAATTCACATGTGACCCTCAAAAAATTGACATATCCGTCCATCAATTCATAGGCGAGTGCAACGAAGAATATCATTGATGCCTCAAATGCAATAGCGAAGAAGGCATTGATAACGCATATGCTACGACGAAGCTGCTTATTAAGCGGCTAGGTAATAAACCTGATAATCAAAATTCAAAGTGACAACAGTGCACACACTGTGGCCGCAACAATCATAAAACTGAAGACTGTTATCACTTGGTGAAACTAAAATGTACAGTATGTAAGAAACTTGGGCATAAAGAAGACCAATGCCACTATAAAAAGAAAAATAAGAAGCAGCACAAGAATAAAGAGAAGCTCGTTGCAGATGCGATGACTCAGAAAAATGAAACCAATCTGGCTCACATTCGATCTGAAGAAGATAAGACGCTTGCGGTGGTTGAGGACACCATTATAAATGATGATCTGTTTATCGATGATCTATCTGACTACGATGTAAACTACACTAACATTGCCACCAATGACAGTTCTCGCATGTATGATTGGTTGGCAGATAGCACATCAACAAACCACATATGTTACGAGTGGACTTCTCGTATCGTGCAGAGTCACTCCCTGGGTAAGCTCTGCTGAAGCTTCGATGGTAATAGAGTCTACTCTTAAGTAAGAGTCGCCTAGGAAGAGGCAAAGCTAGCTTGAACTGAAGCTAGATCAGATAGCAGACCAAGGGTATTAACCTTGGTGCAAGTACGATGTGAATAGTAATGTGTACGATGAGAGGTTCAAGGATAATAAGGCAGAGGAAGACGACTGCCAAGAAGATAGGCTTAGCTGAGCGAGCAAAGCGCAAGCTAGAGCGAGCGAAGCTTCAAGAAGGTTTATGGTCCTGAATTCACAAAGGAGATCAAGTCTGAAGCGACTTGGTCTTTACAGGCGTCCTAATATACTGTACAAGGTAAAGTAACACGTCATCGAAGTAAAAGTACACGTAGACAAGAGTGAGTCATAATACAGTAATGTACACGTAGTCCATGTACATGTCGACGTGTTCATCATGTGAGAGCGTCACCAGATGAACACGGTGATATGTAACAAGTCAGCATAAGGTGACACGTCAGTAAAGTAAAGGGGACACGTCAATAAGCAATGGAGGGAGTTAGAGTGAGTTAGGGACGAAGCGAGACGTACAAATAAGGAAGGCATAAGTAGAGATACCATAACGGGAGGAAAAGGTACAGGGCGCCAAAAGAAGCTGCTAAGGATCGAGATAATAATACAAGACGTACAAGGTAATTGCGGAAGCAGAAAAGCGGGCCGGTGTTGCCCGCTAGGTGCGCAGGGCCCAAAGGTCGTTCAGACACTCGCAAACCTAGCAAGGGGCACCTGATAGGCAAACAAGAAGATGAACAACCATCTACTCACAAGCCTATCATGCGAAACTAGAGTAGAGTGTAATACAAGTGAGCGCGTGACACAGAGATAGACGAAAAGCATAACAACATAACAAACTGGCAAGAGTTACAGTATTCTCCTCATATGAGCCAATGCCGGAAAGCTACCGTACATGGTGTCGGTGGCAAAATCACTCAGGTGTTAGGGTGTGGGATGATCATCCTCACAGCCCAATATGAGATGCAAAAGCATACTCTACGCCTCGAGAATGTAAATTATATCCCAACTAATAAATATAATATCCTTGCCCTAGGGAGGTGGGATTCCCAGGGGTGACGATACGAAGCGTCTAACAGTAAACTCATACTTTATAACTGTGACAATGTATCTGTCCTCATGGGACGGAAGATCTCTTCAAACATATACAAATTTAAATTAGCCTCTTACGAAGCTCCCAACATATCAAATAACAAAATTTATACGTTTTTCTATAAAGAAGCAAAACAAACATGGGAAACATGGCATAGACACTTTGGTCATGTCAGCTACAAAGGCCTAAAAAAGATCTTTGATGATCAATTGGTCGACAGCTTCACAGTTAGTGCTTTAAGGTCCAGTCTAATGGACTGGAAAAAGACTGGAAACTGGACCGGACTGTAACTGGTGGAAACTGGACCGTCAGTCTCGGTTATCCCATTTAGGGAAATTTCTATTTTTGGTCCAACTGAATCTCTTTCATTTTTAAAACTGGGTAAAACCAGTTAAAACCGGTCCTAGACCAGACTTTCAGTCCATCTGTCATATCCCCTTACTTTCTCATACTTAATATATTGACTGTGCTCATAGAAAGTGAAATTATGGGAAAATAAAGTACATTGGATGATAGATAAGTAATACAGCGAAAAAATATGCTTAAGGTAGTTGTGCAGGTTTCTATGGGGCATATAAGTTGGAGGGAATGTCCAACTAGGTCTTGTCTTCATGGACCTTGCAACACTAAGTCCGCGGGAAGGTGTAGCATTGTCAGAAAGGAGAGAAAGGTGGGCTGTAGTGAGCCCAGTAATTCACAACGCATTCTATCGTGCACGGCCACGCATGTCTTGAAAAAGTTGTAGACGGAGCTGTATTGGGTCTCTTAAGGTCCTCCTAAAATTTCTAAGGCCGCGGACACGTGCAGCACTCTGAGAACTGGGGGACTGAGCTGCACTCAGCTCTGTATTTGGAAAGGAAGCATGTGAAAGGAAGGAAAGCGGCCCGGTGAAGCAGAAACAATAGCCACATTACATAATGGCAGATTTTCTTTGGTGCGACAGCACAGCTCAGTGCATCCCAGTTCTCTACACTCCTGTGAGTGCTGCACGTCTCCGTGGCCTTAGAAATTTTAGGAGGACCTCAAGAGACCCAATACAGCTCCGTCTACAACTTTTTCAAGACATGCGTGGCCGTGCATGATAGAACGCATTGCAAATTACCGGGCTCACTACAGCCCACCTTTCTCTCCTTTCCGAGGACGCTGCACCTTCCTGCGGACTTAGCAGTGCGAGGTCCATAAAGACAAGACCTAGTTGGACATTCCCTCCAATTTATAAGTTTCGTGAAAACCTACATGACCCCTTCCCAAGTGGTTTCCTTCCCCTCAAAACTTGCAAGCTGCCCGGCCCTTAGATACAGTAGGTGGTCTGGCTGGTAGCAGTACAGGTTCTTGGCTGCTGTAGTTGTTATATAGCATGTCACTTCTCTGTACCTTGTTTCTAAACCATGGAATAGAAGAATATATATATATATCAAACCTGCATGTATGCTTTACTAAGATGAAAAACCGGTCAAGACTATTTAAAAACCAGTTTCAACTGGTTACTCTGGTCTACAATTAGACCGGGTAAGACCAGTCTTAGGACTGCTCTCAGACCGATAGTGACCAGTTCAGAGTGGTCCAGTCTGGTTTTTTAGGCTAGCTGATAATATAGAGACTGGTCTCGGTCTTGGTCTTTTCCAAAAATGGAAAAAAACCGGGATCGGACCGGACTTTAAAGCACTATTCACAGTCAATGCCAATATGGAAACCCTGGACTGTATAAGCTGTACAGAGGCTAAACAATCTATAAAGCCATATGCACATACATCAAACCTTGTGCATAGAAATAAAGGCGAACTCACTCACATGGATTTATAGGGAAAGTACAACATCTCCTCCATAAATGGACACTAATACTACATTCTTTTGGTGGACAATGTGACATGCTATGTCAATGTGTACTTCCTAAAAAGTAAAAATGAAGCTGCATACCACATTAAAAATTATCTTACTCACTTGCATGTGCGTGGCATCAGTACACATGCCATATGCATTGACCACGGCACCGAATTCATTAATAAAGATCTAAAAGATTGGTGTCAAACAAAAGGAATGAAGATTGAGCTAACAGCTCTGTACTTACCTTCATAAAATGGTGTTGCGGAATGTATGAATTGTACGCTCATTGAGTTAGCCCGCGTGATGTTAACAGCTTCAAAGCTTCCTGAATTCTTATGGAAGCAAGCAGTCGCACATGCAGCTTACATCTGAAATCGTGCCTATACAACTTCAATAAAAGATCAGACACCCTTTCAAGGATGGTATAGGACAAAACCTAATGTCTCACACCTGCATGAATTTGGAGCACCAGTCTGGGTACTTATACAAGGCCAAAATGTAGCCTGTAAGATACTTCCCAAATCCAAAAGACGTGCCTATGTCAGATTGAATGACACTTCAAAATCAGTATTATATTATAATGCTGAAACAAGAAAAATACTTACCTTGCACAATTATGTCTTCTTAATTGCAAAGGAAGCAGAATCAGCAGAAGAAATACAAATTATGAATACTCCTTCGCATGAAGGGGAGTAAGGAGAAGGAGATGTGTGCGAAGAGGAAGAACCTAGAGCGAGTAAAAAGTGCAAACAGCCTGAAGGGGAGGACATACCACGAAAAACAAGGGAGTCTGACCCAACTATCGCAAGCTTAACAATCCCTTTTCAGAGGATGAGGAGTTCTCTAAAGAAGACAATAAAGATGAAAACTTACTTTGCTGAAGTTCTAATGGTAGAAATTGGTGACAAATTCCATAGCCTGAAGGAGGCAAAGAATTGCCGATTGGATGCAGTGGGAATGCGCAATCTGATCTGAGCTACAACAACACCAGGAAAAAGAGAACCTATTAGTTGAAAAGCCAGCAGACGTAAAACCACTCACCAATAAATGGGTCTTCATCAAAAAGAGAAATAAAAAAGGACAGATTGTTAAGAATAAAGTGAGACTCGTAGTAAAGGCTGTGGACAGTGCCCAGGCGATTACTATAAACACACTCACCTGTTGTCCAAATTGAGTCGATACAGCCATATTGGCCATCCTGTCACCAAACAGTTAATAATCCAGCAAATGAATGTAAAGTGTTACTGGCCACTGTTCATTCGCTTTCTGGCCAGTCCTCACTGCTCAGTTTCCTATTATTCATCTCTTTCATTGTTCCTTCTTTATTGTTCACTTTCTTTATTGTTTTGGTTTTGTGTCATGTTGTGTTTTCTGTTGTGTCAGAGCATCGCTCTATTTGTGGTTTTGTATTCCATATAAACTGCAGATGAGTGGACATTATCCTTAGCCTTATCCCCACTCTCTGCAGTCCCTTGGTCCTCAGTGACACAAGGGCCCTTTTCTGGTCGCATTATAACAGGTTATGGCCCTGGCCCATGCTACATTCAAGCCAAACGCGTCCAGACAGTCTCCCTTCACTATCCCTTCAATTTCAACCCCTAGCCCCTATTTCTATCGATTTATCACCCATTCCTTATCTCCTAGTCGCTCCCACCCCTACAACCATGTCATCAACCAAGGACACCCTATTTCGTCCATTACCCTCTTACAACTGACAACTATCGCTCCTGGGCTGACCAGATGAAGTCCTGGCTTCAACTCCATGGCTTATGGCGCTTGTTAGTGGGGTAGAGAGGAAACCGGTGGAAAAGCAGAAGTTGTGACTCAACTGTACTGTGGTCAGTCCTGCTTGTGATGTTGATGAGGACAAGCTAGAGCGTTGGGAAATCAAGGCAGAGAAGGCTGCTGGAGCCCTCAAGACTGCCATGACTTCTGATGTCAGAGTTCTCATCAGGGATGTTGAGGATGATCCTATTTCCATCTGGGACACCCTGAAGACCTCCTTCATTCAGCAGCGCACTGCACCACGCTTCAATGTGTATCACACACTCCTATCTGTGCAAAAATCAGACTCTGAATCGCTGGAGCCCTCATCAACAGGGAACACATCAGGGTTATCAAGTCACTTTCCCCTTCTTCCTTCACTCTGGACAACCTCTATGATGAACTGGCTGTCATGTCCATCATCAGAGCGCTTCCCCACTCATTTGATGATGTTATACGCACTATCTCAGTCCTGGACAAGTTTGACAAGCAGTCTGTCATCCAATCGCTCAGAAACATGGACCAGACGCGCACCAACCTCTCTGGGACGTCCACAGCCTTCTCCGTGTCCACAGGCCCAAAGAAAGCGTCCCAAAAGCCTGATTCATCATCCTTCACCTCCCATTCTTCTTCTACATCATCCTCAGCGCTTCACAATTCTCAGAACAGCAGCAATCGCCCAAATGCAACTTCTGCTCTCGCCTTGGCCATTCTGAGGACAAAGCTTCCTCAAAAGAAGCTGATGCGCCAAATCAGCTCTCCTTCATTCTCCACTGCTTCCCTGGCTTCTTCACCGTCTCAGGCCACTCCTCAGCCTCCACTAGTGCCCACAGACTGCCTACGTCGCCTCAGCAAGTGCTCTCTTTTCTATCATTCAATCTGAGTCTCACTTGTCCTGGAATGCAGACACAGGTGCCTCAGCTCATATGACGTTCAATCGCCATTGGATGCGTCAAATGAGGCCCCACTGCATCCCCATTCATCTTGCTGATGGATCAGTGCTGTACCAGAGGGAATTGGATCAGTGAGGTTCGCTCCTGTGGTTAATGGCAGGAGGATGGCGCCCCTAGTTCACAATGTGCTATATGTTCCCTCTCTCTCCACCAACTTGTTCTCTTTCTATACCTTACCATGCATCGTCAATTCACTGTCTCTATTTCCCTGGACCTTAAGCTTCATCAGAGACAACCAAGTCATGTTTCAAGCAAAGGTCACTTCATCAAATCAGCATTTCTCACTGGAAACACTATTTGGAAGATTTGCTTCATTCTCGTCTACAACAACCCTCCATGGATCTGACACTCCTACATCGTCACCTTTGCCATTACCACCATGCAGGCATCAAAAGCTCTTGTCAGGTAACCTGGTTAAAGGTCTCAAGCTTATTCAAAAGCTGAGCCTGATCCAGTATGCGAAGCCTGCAAAGCTGGAAAGATGCATGCAGACCCATTCTCTTCATCGTCTACAAGAGCCTCTAAACCCCTTCAGCTTGTGCACAGTGATGTGCATGGCCCTGTCAAAGTCCCAACCAATCAGGGCTATCGCTATTGGGTGTCATTCATTGATGATTTCTCTCGCTTCAAGGCTGTTTACTCCTAAAGCGAAAATCTGAGACTTTTGCTGCATTCAAGCAGTTCAAGCTTGGGCAGAGAATGTCACTGGTCATAAATTGGGCTCTCTACACGATGACAAGTGGTGAATACATGTCTAGGGAGTTTGAGGCCTTCTGCATTGACCATGGCATCCAGAGACAGCATACAGTCAGAACACGTCAGCAGAATGGTGTTGCTGAAAGGGCTAACAGGACACTTGAAGAGGGCATAATCTCCATGCTCTATGAGGCCAGTATGCTCCTTCATTTTGGGTGAAGCCTTGGCTTCTTTCACTCATGTATTCAACAGGGTGTCCCTGTTTCGCTCTAGAAAGAGGAGGACTACCACTCATGAAGCTTTCCTTGGGAGCAAGCCAGATCTCTCTCATCTGCGTGTTTTGGGTTGCACCGCTTATGTTCTGATCCAGAAGGACAAGCGACCACTGGGCAGCCTAGGAGTGCACATGGAGAAATGCATCTTCATTGGATACCCTCAGGGCTACAAGGGATGGAGTGTTTACAGTCCAGCTTCAAAGCAAGTCATCATATCAGAGCGGGCTGACTTTGATGAACGCTTTTTCATGCATCAGAGGCATTCTTCACACCACATTGCACCCTCACCTGGAATCCCTTCTTGAATCACCCTCCCCTTCTGTTCCACTCCCTGCATTGATGGATGATGTCCTAGATGACTCTGAACATCTAGCATGCTCACAGAAGCCAGTTCATGGGGAGATGGGTCTATTGCAGCTGATCTGCCTCCTGTTCACCTTGAAATACCTCTCTCAGTCACCCCATCTACTTATTTACCCTCTGCATTGCTCCAGAGCTCCCAACCTTCACTGCCTCTCCCAGTCCACCTTCTGCTTCTTCTAGTTCACCTGTACCTCCAGCACTCCCCTCACGCCCTCAGCGCATTAGGAGGCCCAGATCTGAGTGGCTGCCAGAGCAGTGGGCTGTTCCACAGCGCTACAAACAAATGAGAGACTCTACTCCAATCATCCCCTCTTCTTCTGAAGAAGACAGTGATTCGGATGACTCAGATGACCCTATTGACCTCATCAATGCGCTCTCTGTCTCTGCCCTGAGCCCACATCTTATAAACAGTCTCAGAAGTCATCAGAGGCAGATTTGTGGCACACAGCTTGTGAGGAAGAAATGGAGGCACACAAAACCAATGGCACTTGGGATATTGTTAAATTGCCACCTGGGAAGCGTCAATTGGTCCAGATGGTTCTTAAAGATAAAGCACAATGCTGATGGCTCCCTGGACCGCTACAAGGCAGGCTGGTTGCCAAAGGCTACTCACAGCGCCCTGGATTTGATTTCAAAGAGACATTTGCCCCCACTGTTCGCTACTCCACCATTCGCACCATTCTGGCCATTGCAGCATTAGAAGACCTTGAGCTTCGCTCTGTGGACATCTCTCATGCCTACCTCAATGGCACATTAGAGGAAGAGATCTACATGCAGCAGCCAGAAGGATTTGAAGTGGGTGTCCAGACCATGTTTGCAGGCTCAACAAGTCACTCTATGGCCTCAAACAAGCTGGCAGAGTTGGAACACCTTCATTCTGTCCTCACATCTAGGGCTTTAAGCGCGTCCAATCGGACCATGGGCTGTACACACTCATCACCAAGGAGGAAAGGCCTTTATGACTGTCTTTGTTGATGACATCATGCTTGCTGGCTCAAACTGTGCTCTACTTGACACTATTGTGCAACAACTGTCTGAGCACTTCAAGCTTCGAGATCTAGGTCCTACAACTCAATTGTTAGGCTACAAATTGACAGAGATCGTTCCAATCATCGCCTCCTCCTCTCCCAGAGCCAGTACATTGCCAATCTCCTTCAAGAGCATGGAATGCAAGACTGTAAGCCTGTGTCCACTCCATTGAATCCAGGACAGCGTCTCTCCACCTCCATGTGCCCCCAGAATGATGCTGAAGCATCTGAGATGCACAATGTGCCCTACATCTCCATTGTTGGCAACCTGATGTATCTGGCTGTCACTACAAGGCCTGACATTGCTTATGCAGCTGGAGTCCTTGCCAGATTTAACTCCAATCCAGGACCAAATCATTGGCAAGCTGCTAAGCATGTTTTGCGCTATCTGAAGGGCACAATGGACCACAAGATTGCATATCAGCCATCAGACTCACCTGAGCCATTCATCACCTATTCTGATGCAGACCATGGAGGGAATCCTGACAATGGCAAGTCCACAGGAGGCTATGTGGTCAAAGTTGGATCTGGAGCAGTCTCTTGGAGCTCCAAGCTTCAGGGTTTGGTTGCATTGTCTACAACTGAAGCAGAGCACATCTCAGCAGTTGAAGCAGGCAAAGATCCTTTGGATGCGCCAGTTCATGGGGGAGCTTGGATATGATGTCTCTGGCCTTCAGTGCTTAGAATGGACAATCAGTCCGCCATTGCAGTAAGCAAGAATCCAGAGCACATTGGGAAGATGAAGCACCTCTCTCTTCGCTTGTTTTGGATCAGGGATGCAGTGCAAGAGCAGTTGATCAAGCCTGTTTTTGTGACAACACAAAACATGGCTGCAGACATCTTCACAAAGGCCCTGGATTGCTTCAAAGTGCAGAAATGTTCACAGATGCTTGGGCTATGTTCAAAGTAGAATCTGGAGCGTTGCACTGACATGGGGGAGTGTTACTGGCCACTGTTCAGTTTGCTTTCTGGCCAGTCCTCACTGCTCAGTTTCCTATATTCATCTCTTTCATTGTTCCTTTCTTTATTGTTCACTTTCTTTATTGTTTTGGTTTTGTGTCATGTTGTGTTTTCTGTTGTGTCAGAGCATCGCTCTATTTGTGGTTTTGTATTCCATATAAACTGCAGATGAGTGGGACATTATCCTTAGCCTTATCCCACTCTCTGCAGGTTAGTACTTTGCCTCTATCTTCAATATAGCCTTATCCCCACTCTCTGCAGTCCCTTGGTCCTCAGTGACACAAGGGCCCTTTTCTGGTCGCATTATAACAAAAAGGCACTTACTTAAATGGGACACCAAAGAAACCCTTTATATGCATCAACTGGAAGGTTTCAGTCGGAAGCGGAAGGGTATGCCATTTATGTGGAAACCCTATATGGACTAAAACAGTCCAGCCACAAATGGAATGCAGAGTTGATAATAAAATGAGGCGACAAGGGTATAAATGCCTGTGTGGCGGATCCATGCATATATACACGCTCGGGCGATGGCAAGATTGCGATCGTTACTGTTTGGGTCAACGACCTCCTGCTTTTCTCAAATACAGAAGAAAGCATAGAGGAAATGAAGAAAGACATACACACCGAGTGGGACACTATAGACATGAGCAAACCTACAAAGATTGTCAGCATAGAGATCTCTCAATCTAAGGGACAAATCAGTATATCACAAAAAACAAATATACAAAACATCTTACAGAGACAAGGTCTCGCTGGTGCAAGTTCCGTCCAGATGCCCCTCAATCTGAATGTTAAAATTAAACCCAACCCAGATGGCAATGAAGGAGATTGAAGCAACGTATACGCACAATTGCTTAGGGAACTTCAATATATAGCCACCTCCACTCAACCTGATATCGCCTTTGCAGTCAATTGACTAGCCTCATATACCACAAATCCAAGCATGCAGCATCAAACTGCTTTAAAGCAGATCCTATGATATCTATCAGAAACACGAATGCAAGGTATAATATATAAATACATACCTAACACCCCTATTACATTTATGGGTTATGCGGATGCTGCATATAACAATCGCAATGATGGTAAATCCACAACGGGCTATGTCTTTATTGCTGCAGGGGGAGCGATCACTTGGTGATCGGGTAAACAAGGCATCACAGCCACTTCTTCCACAGAAGCAGAGTATATTGCTTTCTGGGAAAGTGGCAAAGAGGTGTCATGGCTAAGAAACTTCTATAATGAATTGGGATTCCATCAGCAGAAGCCTACAACAATTATGTAAGACAATATCAGAGCGATTGCCATTGCAAAGAACCCTCTCTTCCATAAGCAGACAAAGCATATTGACTCCAGATACCACTGGGTCAGAGAGAAAATACAGGTGGGGAGATTTGACACTAAAGAATGTTACACAGAAGACCAGACTGCAGATCTGCTGACTAAGGCACTAATATGCCCACTACACATAAAACACACACAAACAATAGGCTTCTCAACAGTCTGAAGGGGAGTGTAGAGTGATGTATCCCAGGAAGGCATTTTGCCTATCCCAATATATTCTAGTATATACTCCTGCTATCCCCTCCTACATAATATGCATGTACTGTGGGGTGGAATAAGGTTCCTCCTTCTCCTCTTCCCTCTCTCACTCGTACAGAGCTTCAGCTCTGCCTAAGATTATGCCCATCTGAAGGGGAGTGTTGAGCTTTGCCACAGCTTCATACACTCCAAGCCCCAAGCCTCTAGGTGCACCTGCCTCTAAGCCTTAGCCTCCTGTGTTTTACGCAATACAGCCCCTATGGTAGCTCCTAGGACAGACAGACACTGGTCTCCCTGATTACATATAGATATAGAGAGTGTATACAGTATATATTGTATCAATATTATAAAGGTACAATATCAGTTTCTTGACTCTCCCATCTTATTGCTATCTTAGAGTGCTCACAGAGTGCTCAGTTCCTATTTTATCCTCACACCACTATAGAGAGCCATCACGCTGAACATCATCCTTGCAAGGAGGCAGTGGCCTCTTTATTTTCCTCCCATTTTCAACTGTTGTGCTTCTTTATTGTTTGACAGATGGGACAGTGAATTGTGGTGATAAATAATTTGCTATCAGAATCTAACAATGTAGTGTCAGTGTTAGATGATAAATACATGTCTGATGAACTGTCAGAAGATGACAAGCCTCTAACATTATGCAATGTCCCAACTACAGGGAATAGTGAGGTAATGAGAAAAACAAACAAATAAGGGAATAGGGGGTTTTACATTACAGTTTTTTAGTGATTTTTAGGCATTTTTTTAGCAATTTTTGGGCAGTTTTTTAATGGTTTTTACTAGGGTTGTAATTTAATTCTTGCTAAAAATATGTTAAAAAACAGCCTCAAAAATAAACCAATGTGAAACCCCCCTCTTCAGCTGTTCTAAAAAGCCATCATCTCTTTTTACACTTTGTCACTTCTAAGTCCTAGTGTAATAAATATATAAATATATTTATTAAATATCTCAATTCTGCAGCATTAGCAGCACTGCCATGTAACTGCAGTTTGAACACAGAGGCTGATCTGAGCCTAAACAACTTGGATGATAATTCCTTATCATCTTTACTATCTTTACTATCCTCATTGTCCTCTGAGTCAGATAATGATATGGCTGCTGGTTATGAGGCAGATTCTGATGACGACCTATCTACAGATGCTGAGGAAGATAGGCCCCATACAGTAATAAGTGCAAATGAATTCTGTCAAAGTGATTGAGCTTTGGGGTTTTCTGAAAGTGACTAGTGTGATAGGGGTGTCTAATGTAACATGACATAATATGAGTTTCTTTTTCAGCATTTGCTAAACAGTCATAAGGTGTATGATGCATGATGCATATGCATACAGTATGTACTCCTAATCTTATAAGAAAAAATTTTTAAACCCACATTTGCTACTCTTTCTAATACCTCTTCCTTCATTGCTTTGGTGCCATGTCTGATTAAGATCAACAGAGCTGACAACAGGACAATGAGCAAGAACCACAGTGACCCTACAGGCAGGTACTGTCACAACAACTTCAGGTCCTTCAGATTATAAATGTCATCCTTCAAATCATATACATTATACTAGAGGATCACTTCACCACCCGCTCTATCCCCATTCCATATCATACATCTATTCTCTCTGAAGAAGGCTGAGTACATGAGCTACTCAGTGGGCATCCACAATACATTTGGACTGAGCTTGGCATACATCAGAGTACATTTTTTCTCCTTGTCAAAGCCATACAAAGGCTCAAGATCCATTTATCGTGCCATGTCTCCATCAAGGAGCAAGTCACAATCTTTCTTTATACCTCGGTTATAGGGTTGAGTTGCACTCACGTTGGAGAGTGCTTTCAGCAGTCACCAACCACAATTACCAAGTAAGTATAAACAACATCTTTGATCATTCTGAGTTTCTGACAGGTTTTCAGATATTTTAAACAGATTTTATGAGTGCTCGCAACACCCTCTTTCTACACAGCATGTGTGCAGCTCCTCAAAGCCAATTCACCTGTTCCTCCCAAAATCCAAGAGTCACCTAGATTTTATCCATTCTTTAATGGTGCTTTGGGTGCTATAGATGGCACCCACATTCACTGTACCTCATCTGCCAAGGACCATAATATAACGAGGAACTGCAAGGGTATACTCACTCAAAACTGCCTTGCCACGTGTTCTTTTGATCTTCGCTTCTTGTATTTTTTGTCTGGTTGGGAGGGATCCACACATGACTCCATGCTTTTTTATGATGCTTGCCGAGTTGATTTTTACATCCTAGGTGGAAGGTATTATCTTGCAGATGCTAGATTTGCCTTGTTAGAGGTGCTGCTTGTTCCTTATCGAAATGTGCAGTATCATTTGCTTGAATGGAATCGTGTCAGAGCAATGTAAGTTATTCATCTTTTCTTAAAAATTCTCACTAATGTTCTTTCAAGTCCATCCAACCCTAAGGAGCTGTTTAACTTGTGCCATGCATCAGCTCGCAATGCCATTGAGTGGATCTTTGGGATTCTTAAGTGGTGATTTCAAATTCTTGAGCTTCCTCTGGAGTATGACATGAGCATCCAGGCCCTTATTCTGTTTGCACTTGCAGCACTTCATAACTTCATCTGGCTATATAACCTAGATAAGATTCACATGTATGATGAGGATAAACTGCTAGACTTTCAAATGGAACCTGAGTTTGTGGGAGAACTAGAAACAGGTCTAGTGATGTCAGCTGAGTTGGCACGAGCCAACAGGAGACGAGATGAGATTGCAGATGTGATGTGAGAACAATACCAGGCTTATCTCATGAGTAATGCAGAGACATTGTAATCTTTTTTTTCCATATGTAATAAAATCATATAATATCACATTGACAGTAAAAAGTGAAACACATTACTTAGGTAGGATACACGATACAGATTACAGAAGTTATAAAGGAGTCACAAATCATTAGTGGCCAGTGGCAAAACTTGATTGATAACCCAAGAGTGCAGACTTCTCATTCATCCTGACCTCATTCTCATCATCCCTTTCAACAAGTAGAATATAGAACTTCGCTGCTGACTGATCTTTATGAAAGACATCAATAACCTTTCCATACTATTTCATTGACAGCTATTTGTCACTGCTCCTGTCAGTAATACCTTTTAAATAGTTTGACTGCATTGCACTGAACATCATATATAGGCCCCATCCCAGGCCAAGGCACAATGGGAGAGGGTTCTTGCAAGGTGGTTGTGATTGTATTGGTAAGCCTTTCCAAAGCAAGCTTAATGCCCATATCTTTATCTATGGCAGACAGTTTTTGTTTTTTGCTTGAGACAGAGGATTGGGCAGAGAAGTCAAAAGGAGATTTGTGCTTGGCTGAGGAAGAAGACAACAAGTCCTGTAGGGTTACAGATAATGATGGTGTGAAGGTAGACATACAGTGGGCTCAAAAACCATTGCAATGTTTGGCCATTTTTGACTGGGTGCGATATAGCGCTTAACAGAGTGGGAATTGCACTTAGAGTTGGCAGGGTAGAGTAACGTACTTAATCTTGGCTTTCAAATGGTGTTTTGATCATATGATTTGAATGAGCAGTTGTAGAGATATAACCATTTTAATCTAGGGTTATCATTGCAACAGTTTTAGAGCTGTTGTAAATATCCAACTATTTAAAGTGTGCAATGTAGCGCTTGATGGACAGAGAATCATGCTTAGTGTAAATACAATTAAGTATAGTATTTGATCGTGGCTTTCTAACATTGTATTAATCATATTATTTAACCAAATGGTTGTAGAGATATGCCCAGTTTAATTTGGTGTATCCATTGCAACAGTTTTGTCACAGTTTCAGAGTATTTGCAATGTAGTGCTGGACTGAGTGAGAATGGTGCTTAGTGCAAATAGGGTCAAGTAAAGTATTTAATCTTGGCTTTCTAATCTTCTCAGCTGCTAGCTTCTCCCAGTTTGGCTTAATTCTTACTATAACTTATAAATCTCATTAAAGGGGCTTTTATGCCCTGTAAGGCCTTCTTTCAAGAAAACCTTAGAAGATTAAGTGCTTTACTTGGCCTCATTTATGCTAAGCACCATTTTCAATACATTAAGCACTACATTACAAGCACTTTAAAGCTGTTAAAAAGGCTATTACAATGGAAACCCTACAGTCATCCATGGCTCTTTGTACCACTCAAATTTTGTTGACCTGCGGGAACTTCTTATGGTGAGCATCGAAACATTCTGAGTCGATAACAATTTGACTATATAAGTAAACTAGCTAGTAGATATCTAAAAATCATTATTGAATGCCGCTGAACTGTGCGATGAAGGAATCAGTACAAAAAGTCGTTATCAGCAAAAACTGGGTCAATGGACCAGTCACATCAAAGACGTGACTTACCAAATTGGAAGGGCTCCTGATCACGTCATCACCCACTTTGGTCACGGTCCTTCAGACACGGGCACCGTGACACGTGCATCCACATCACCGATCCCAATCCGGAAGGTGTGATGTGACACTTCAAAACATTGATATCAGCATGTTCGACATTGTTTTGTGAATATCTTGCGATCCCATGTTGTCATTATTTAGATTACTATCTGAAGTTCACCATATAGCATGTAGTTTGTATATGTTCTCAAAAATGTTTGCAGAAATTAGAGCATTTCTCATCATTATTCTGTTATTAAATTTCAGATTTTACCCCAAATTAAAAGAAATGAGTCTCCCACAACATCTACTTATTGTATTACTATAAACTTTTGCAGAGACATAGACAGAAGCTATTTAGTGGATGTTACAAAAATTCTGAAGCAATTTGACCAAAATTACAGTCATCGGAGTTGTTTGGTCCATTAACCCCTATGTTTCATTGACCCATGAATGACTGTAAATTAAACTGGGCATATCTCTATAACCATTGGGTTAAATGATATGATTTCAAGGCTGTTAGAAAGCTAAGATTAAATACTTTACATTACATAAGCACCACTCTCACACCATTAAGCATTAAATCATGTATTTACATATTTACAACAGCTTAAAAACCATTACAATGAATGCACTAGATTAAATTGAGCATATTTTTACAACCATTGAGACTAATGCTTAGTATACATAAGATAAATAAAAGTCCTTAATCTTAGCTTTTCAATAGTCTTTTAACCATATCATTTAACCTAATGGTTGTAGAGATATGCTTAGTTTAATCTAGAGCATTCATTATAATGGTTTTTAAGCTGTTGTAAATATATAAATACATGATTTAATGCTTACTGATGTGAGAGTGGTGCTTATGTAATGTAAAGTATTTAATCTTGGCTTTCTAACAGCCTTGAAATCATATCATTTAATCTAATCGTTATAGAGATATGCCTAGTTTAATTTAGGGTTTCCATTATAATAGCCTTTTTGACAGCTTTAAAGTGCTTGTAATGTAGTGCTTAATGTATTGAAAATGGTGCTTAGCATAAATGAGGCCAAGTAAAGCACTTAATCTTTTAAGGTTTTCTTGAAAGAAGGCCTTACAGGGCATAAAAGCCCTTTTAATGAGATTTATAAGTTGTAGTAAGAATTAAGCCAAACTGGGAGAAGCTAGCAGCTGAGAAGTATCAAAAATTAGTAAAAGGCATGTTCAAAAGGGTTAGGGCAGTGCTTAAAGTAAAGTAGGACTTAATAAAGTACTGATACACTCTAAATATTGTATATTTATAATGGCTAAGAATCATTACAAGGATACCCTAAATTAAACTAGATATATCTCTACAACTGTTGGATCAAATGATATGGTTAAAAGACCATTAGAAAGCCAAGATTAAATACTTTACTCGACCCTATTCGCACTAAGCATCATTCTCACTCAGTCCAGCACTACATTGCAAATACTCTGAAACTGTGACAAAACTGTTGCAATGAATACACCAAATTAAACTGGGCATATCTCTACAACCATTTGGTCAAGTAATATGATTAATACACTGTTAGAAAGCCACGATCGAATACTATACTTAATTGTATTTACACTAAGCATGATTTGTTGGAAAAACAGCGATGTGTGTGGGAAACAAGTGCAATTATGTGGGACATGGGGCAAACGCACAAGGGTGCCCAGGTGTAAATACATGCACTTTATAGTACCCAAATGCAGACCATTCAGTCAAAAACCCTCGTACATCTGGTTCACCCGACATGTACAAATGGTCATGAAAGTGGGTCCACCCGACGGTCGGCCGAGGGAACGTATATGTGGGTCTGGCCGACCCACCCAATGTTGTATTCTCAGATTAGAATGATAGAACAGTATTGCATTGGTAGTTGATAGTAAGATATGGTGGTTATATATTTTACATGAATGTGGTACTGGCCGACCATAGTGAATATGGTAAGATCGGCCGATACCACATGTGTGATCATACTTGCTATGTAGGTATGGTATTGGCTGATCATAGTGAATATGGTGAGCTCGGCCGATACCACATGTGTGATCACACTTGCTATGTAGGTATGGTATCGGCCGACCATACCAAATATGGTGAGATCAGCCGATACCACATGTGTGATCATACTTGCTACGTAGGTATGGTATTGGCCAACCATACCAAATATGATGAGATCGGCCGATACCATATGTGTGATCATACTTGCTATGTAGGTATGGTATCGGCCAATCATACCAAATATGGTGAGATCAGCCAATACCACATGTGTGAATCATACTTGCTACGTAGGTATGGTATCAGCCGATCATACCAAATATGGTGAGATCGGCCGATACCACATGTGTGAATCATACTTGCTATGTAGATATGGTATCGGCCGACCATGGTAAATATGATGAGATCGGCCGATATCACATGTGTGATCATACTTGCTATGTAGATATAGATCTGTCCATGATATCCATGTCACATGTATCTAGTTTAGAGGATTATATTGCTTGAACAAATAAAGTCAACTTAAATATCTAAGTAAAACTGTAAAAGACACCTCGATTCCATTAAACATATTTTAAGCTAGATTTCATCTAGAGTTATATACTTTCTAAACTTCTCTTTAGCCTTTACCCTAAACCTTTTCCAAACATCTTTTTGCTTTGCAGCATATGCTTTAAGTCCTGGTTTTGGATAAGTTTTATACCGCCTCTCCCAGTCTTGCTCATAATGTTTAAACCACAAAATGGTTCAAACCATCTCATGTTTCACTATCTGCAACTCTTCTTTCCATCTTTCATGTCTGGCCCTGGCTTTTAACCAGCTAATTCTATGAACTTTAAAGCAAATGTATGAATTTTAAAGGAAAATGTGAGTTTAATGCCTTATAGCACTTACATTCCTCATTCCACATCCCAAGTGGCTCAAGCTGATTTCTCCTGATTCTTCAAAATCAAGGAAGAGCTTCTGAACCTTGATCAAACCGATTTTCCTCGGTAATGTCCTTAGACACTCCTAGTTCATTAGGCTGTACAAGTTGATACTTTTGCAGAATGTCTTGAGAAGCTTCCAAACGGACAGTGACTCCCTTGCCCTATGGTAACTTCGAACATTTCCAGTAATCTTCAAGGTTACCCTTCGAATATCTTGTTTGGATCTGGTGTCAGTTCTGACTGAAGTTGAACTTCAAAACTTCATCCTATAAAGAATGGACTTGTAACCTAAATGAGTTCTCAGTTTTTCTAAATTGTCATTGGCCTGCCCAATACGCAATTGGACCTCCTCCTTTATCAGATCCTTTAGGCCTGCCTCTTTTAGATAGAAGGCCCCAATATGAGATGGCATCCAAAGGGTGAGATCTTCAGGAAAGCTCTCATTGAGATCATCTTCATATCCACCTTCTTCGGCATCTTCTTCTTCGGCATCCTTGTCAACTAGGGTTCCCCAGAATGCCCTCTCTCTCTCAGGCTCTTCATCATTCAGGGTCTCCCCTTTCTCCTCAAGACAGAAAGCAGGATCATCCTGATGGGAGAAGGTAACATCCATATCCAAATTGGACATGAAAAGTTGAGCCATTTGATTGAACTTGGCTATTCTAGTATAAAGCCTTTGTCGCTTTTGAAGAATGTTGGCACTTTGGGTTGTTGTATGATTTACCGGCAAACACCGTATATCTGCCCGTAATGAATCTCTATAAAGGCCAGCATTGATATTAGAGCCCTTATAACTATATAACATAGTCACTCACTGAGCATCCTCAATACTAATACCTTCTATCAACCAGGTTACAGAACCTTGTGTTTCAGAGGTTGATGTCTTAGCATTTAAGAGATTAAGTCTCATCTCTGCCAATGTTGGAGCTATAAAAGAGATGAAAGAATAATAAGCAAAAGCACTTTATTAAAGAAAAGAAAAGAAAGATAACCAACCTTTGTCCATTTGTAAATTATATATATCCAAAGCCTCTCCTCTTTCATTGTCAGCTTTCTCTGCCTCTTTGGTCCACAGTCTCAATTTGTCGGCATCTACAATAGAGCTAAGCTCTTCAAATGGACCTTTCATGGAATCTACTCCATCAGAAGCAGCTTTGAATTTCCTTGATAAAGTTTTCACTATCATTTAAAGTAAGTTTTAAGTTACATATCTATAGCTAAAATTGAAATTTAACTCACCTATTCCTACTAGCTTTTTCCAGTTTGAGTCTCTCATATGGTCATCATAAATCTCTTGATGGTGGGCTAAAGTCATTGATCTTGCCAAAGGTGAGATTTTATTAAAGGAAGCCCAAAGGGTTTCCAATATCTCTCCATCAATATGGCCTGCCCCTTTAAGGAACATGAGACTGAACCTGGAGAAACATAGGGCCTTATGGGCACTCAGATGGAATTTCCCGACTGCTGGCACCACTTCCAAATTATCCGACAAGAGCAAGCCAGATGATCTTTCTACTCTGGCCAAGAAGTTCTTGTGCCATTGGCAAGCCACATCATAGGTGATAAGGGCTCTTTGTATACCATTAGAGTTGTAGGAGATTGCTTGACAAATGGAGTAGTCAATATTTTTTTGCCTTTAAATTAGATCCAAATTAGTAAATATTTATGTAAGGAATGGAAAAGAGTTTACTGTTCTCCTTTGTAAAAATCAACCACAGAATGGGGAACAAAACAACCATGATGAGCACAGGCAGTAGCACCCACACCAGTGGCATGCAAGTGAGTTTTGTTGGTATTGGCATCATTAACAGCCCTATGGTTTTGACATGTTAACCTCTAAGAGATGCAAAAGAAGCATAAATGCATAAGTTACAGCCTTAAGATTCAACAATACATACCTCTTCATTATTTGCAGCCTGAGCAATATGGTTTTGATATGGCTCATTAGCCACCATATATGCTAACCCATCCGAGAGAGGCACATCATCCTCAGGCTTACGCATTTTCATGTGTTGAGCAGTAAAGTTGCCATCCACCACATAGTGTAATGAGACAACATCACTGTTTTATAGTTAGCTACTTAGAAATAATCTAAATGGGGCATAAAAGTGCACTGACCTATTATATTGCTCAGCCCAGTCCTTAGGCAAATTGATTCCTGGCTAAGGACATGCAGGATAAAAGACTGCTAACTCCCCCTTTCCAGGGTCATTCTGAGCATCATGATCAAACCCAGCTCTTTTTCGATTTGAGAGGTCTCTCCAAGTCCTTGACACTCTCATTAATTCACGATATCAATCCTGATACTATGGTATTAGCTTTTATTTATAATAAAATCTAAAAACATACAGGAAGGGTATCAGGAAAGGCATTATTGGTGAGCCTTTTAAGCTTTGAATAAAAGCTAAATGCTGAGGTCTTGCATTCCAGAGAATCTATGAGAAACTCATCCAAAACATTGAATGTAAAGGCTGTTTGAGGCTTGAAGACAGTTGAGGGAAAAAGGCGATGTTGAAAAAGCTGCAAATGTTTGTCTTGATCACTGAACCCATTGCATCTGCACCATTTCACTAAGTGAACAAAGATTCCTCCTGAGTCCACTATGGTTATCCAGTCATCATGTTCTTCAGTACTTGAAGGACAAACATCTCCATTGTGTCTAAGGTTTAGAATGAAGCCCAAGTCCTGAAGAGATATAGCCTCATAAAACAGACCATTCCACCTTTGAAGCCTATGAAATGGAAGAGACAGGTGTGCTTTGACAGCACAGGTATGACACCATCCATGATGCCCAATACATGAAAGGCAATGGATTTTACTGTCAGCTTGAAGACAAAGGGTACATTTGTCTTGCAGTTGTTGTGGGGCTTCAGATTCTAAAAGAATGGATAGGTAGGTAGTCCTCTAAGGAATCCATTCTGAGAGAAAATCATTCTGAGACTACTTCTTGTTAGACCTTAATCATAGTATATATCACAACCTCAATCTTACTTTGATAATCCTAGGTATGTAAGGCTCTTGATCATTGAAGCAAAAAGCCTCTAATTGAATTGTATCCTCTAGTAAAGCAGAAAGAGTTGTTTTAGAGTGGGATGGGGTGTTAGATGGTTTTGTTTTTGATGATTCATCTTTCTCATTTGATGGCTTATAATAGGAGGCAGCATCTACTTCAGTATAAATGGTCTTTCCCCTTCGGGTTTTGGTAGGGGTAAGGACAACCATAGATCCAGAACCAGCTCTATGTTTCTTGCCACTAGGCCTATAAACAGAAATTTTGGCTCTCTTGGCATTTTGAGAGGTATGGGTCATTGTTGAGTGAGCACTGATTGAGACTTTGCACCTTGTAGCATGGGAAATATTTCTAGGGGATCTCAAGATAAAAAAAAAACTCAGGGTCAATTTGCAAATACAGTGGGTAAAAAAACTGTCCCAATGTTTGGCTATTTTGAAAAGAATGACTTGTAACAAATCAAATAAATTATAAAATAATATGAAAATAATATAAGTGATAGTACATTATCTTAGCTTTCAAACAAGCCCTATATCATGTGATTTGGATCAAAAGTGATGTAATGCTAAGCAAAACAAAACAGCCTATCATTGGGACAGTTTTTTGACCCTTTCTAATTTTCATAAAATTCTGTAGTATTTCTCAAATAGAGACACAAATACTTGAGCTAATAGGCTAAAACTTTGCAGAGAGATAATATAACATATAATGAGCCCAAATCAGGAATAAGCAAGCAAAAATAACTACTCCTTTCTTACTTATAGTACTATTAATATTCACTACTTTTATAATACTTATTATACTATTTACCCCTTTTAAAGTGTGTTTCAAATTTAACTAATGGCTGAAATAGGTTTGTAATTAGTAATATTTGCTAATATAAATGATAAAGTGTTAATAATGCTGCTAAACTTATTTAAAAGCCTCTTTTTCTTTTATCTATAATATATTTTTGGGTCTTTTTAATAAGTTACAGTCATTTAAATCACTTTTAACTTTTAGAAAAGCAAGAATATAATCTTATTAACTAAATCCCCTACTTATATTACTTATAAGTAGGGGATTATAGGCTTTATTTTCCTTTAAAATTCCTTTCTTTAGTGATATTAATAAATCTTTCAGATAAAATATGAAAATCTAAGCTAAAAATAGCTTTGAGTGTTTTAATTAATTAAATAAGACTTAAGTAGACTTTATAGAGTTAAATGGCAGATATAATAACTCAAAGAGAAGTAACTATAAGTAGCTTATATTGAAAGTTATAATTAAAAGCAAATATAGCTTTATATAAAACATATTATACCTTGTTTTTCAAGGATATAATAGGTTAATTTAATTAAGTGAATTATATACTTGCTATTTTAAAAGCTATAAGTTATCTAAATAGTTATAAATACTCAATAATGTTAAAAGTATATAATAAATAAAGGGAAAAGAGGTCTTTAAATAACTTTTAACAGCATTATTAACACTATACTGCTTATATTAGCAAATATTAGGGTCGTTCAAAGTAGCCACTTATTGGCTACTTATCATGTCACTTATTTTTCTACTTATTCAATAAGGAGGACAAGAAGGAGAGCGATAAGTGGCATAAGGAGCTTTGTTGGCGATTATTTTAGATGCCCACTTATTGCCCCTTGCTTATTGGGTGACTTATTCAGAATCAAAACTCCGATTGATTTGCCGATTTGCCGATTTTTTCCATGGTTACGTATCCTTCATCGCTCCTCATCGTCCTTCCCTTCATCGCTCCCTCATCGTCCTTCCCTCCTCACATCTGTCTATCATGGCTAAAGCAACAAAACTCAAGGCTGTGAAGTCTCCAAAAAAAACCCATGTGGGGTCTTCCCGTACTGCGAGCAAAAAAACTGGACGTGGACGCAAAAAGACGACTGCTGCTATGGGTAGTGAAGCACGGTCTGAAGCCAGCACATCTGAAGTTGAAGAGCCCACCACTGATGCTCTCACCGTGACCCTCAAGATCCCTGCTCGTATAGTTTGGGACAAGTATCCTAAGCGTACGGAGCGTTTGCTGGACTACCTAGACGCACACCCGGAGGTCGCAATCAAGCTCTTTGGTGACTCTACTCAAGCTGCAAAGTCGGAAGGACGCTCCAAGTTGACCGCTAAGTCGAGCAAGGCTGCTGCATACCAGGAAGTTGCAAATGGCGTCTTCTCTATCGACGAGGACGCAGCCATTCGAGCCGACTTCACAACCAACCCAAGCAAGTATGCAAAGGCCATCGACAACTACATCACCAACACGTAAGTACCTAGCTACGCCTTCGGTATCAGCTTACTGACTTACTTTTTTTAGGCTCAAAAAGCAGTATCGCGCTGATACGCAGCAGCAGCGGCAGTACGCGGAAAAGTGCGTATCAGGGCCCCAGAGGCCACCAGGACACTCTCCCCATAGTCCCCCTACCCTCATACTTAGATCTGCGCACATTTTCGGAGTTCCGGCCCGCTTTGCCGCCGCTTTCCCGCGCTCCATGACACTTCCCCTCATGGACATGTTACAGCATCTCACTCCCTTCCTCCCCTCACTACAGTGCCTGGAACTGTCAGACACTAGTATATATAGCTTGTAACTACCTACAAACCCAATAAGAAGAAGCCCAGGAGTTCCCCTTCAGTCTCTCAGTGTAGAGATCCCCAAAGAGCACAGTTCGCTCTTCCTCGCGTTCCCGAGAGTGCAGCACGCGCCCGCGCCCTTAGGAAATTCAGGAGCACCTCCGGAGGTCCAGTGCGGCCTCAGGTGCGAAGTAGCGAAGTCCGCGCGGACGTGCGCGATAGGCCGCGCTCACAGTCTTTCCGGAACAGTCCCGCCGCTCCCGGAACCGCCGCACGCGTCCGCACCTTTAGCGGAGCGTATCCCAAGTCCATAGGGTCAAGACGGACCCTCCTGCGAAGTTTGGTTTCCCGCGGATACCTGCGCGACATCGGACAGGGCTTCCCACCCCTAGAACTTGCCGGCTGAGGAAGCGCGCGCGGTTTGAGTTGGGTGATAGTTTCCCCACAGACCAGCTTCCCAGCTCATCAGCGCCGTAAATGAGCGTATTGGGAGGACCGGTGCTGGTTTGAAGGCAGAAGATGTCATGCCAGGCAGCGAGATTGCGAACATAATCGGTATGTATAACTGATCTATCCTATGTTCTTATGCGAACCTAACCGATTGTAGAGAAGGAAATGGAGAACTTCAAGTGGTGGCCAAGGCTACACGGCTACTGGCGCACGTTACCAAACTTCAACCCATACACTGTCTCCTCTGACCCAGGGCAAGATTTGGCGGATGAAGCACATTCAGTGCTGATGGGAGGTGACGGACATGGTAGCTTAGGCTTGGTATGTGTTCAGTTTTGTTTTTGGTTGTGACTAACTTCTTTGCTTCTCCAGGACGAAGGCGATCCTTATAGCCTGCGCACCACACCCGATGGTGATGATGCCATCCCTCAGCCAGCTTGACTTCCATCACCCATTCACACCGCTTTCGTCTACCGCTGGTTGCAGCAAGGTCAAGGCCGAGGCTACATCTAAGACGTCGTCCCGATCCAGTACTCCCAAGTCGAGAACAACATTAAAGCGTGCCCTCCAAGATGTATTTGTTGAAGGATCAACGAAGGAGCATCAGCTCCTTGAGCGTTTGGGGACGCAGAAGCACGAGCGTGCAATAGGTGAGCTGGAGCTGAAGCGTCGCAAGCTGGAGACAAAGGCGATGAAGAAGCAGCACCAGCGTGAGCGTGAGTGTGAGCAGCATGAGTTCCGCATGATGCGGATGCGGATGATGATGTCCCAAACCCAGCAAACTGCACCGGTAGCGACGCAGTCTCAGCTCCAGAACCAAGCGCTTCTCAATGGATTTGGGCTCACGCCTGGTCTGGATGATGCCATGCTGTCATCTGAGTCTTCGTCGCTCAGCCCGTTCACTATGTAGTTTCTTTGTAGTACTATACCTCCCACAATTCATACGTTCGGACCTGTTGCAAACCTTGAAGCGAGTGTGATTTTACTCTAAGTATCTAAGGGACAAGTACTACGGGCGGCGTTCTGCTCTACAGTGTGGGCTGTCAAACAAGTCGTTCATGAGCTTGAGCCTGAAGCGCTGCCCAGGTGACTCAAGTTGTCGCTGTGCCTGTTCCAATGCGTCTTCGGGCTCATCCTCTTCATCTGCATCACCGTTAGCACCATGATTCAAACCTCTGTGCACAACACTCTCCCTCCATACTTCGTCAAAGTTGTCGCCTTCGATGCAGATGATAAGGTTGTGTAAGACGATGCAGACGCGAGCCCACATGATGATAACCATGTGGCGTTTGGTGTTGACGAGCTGGATTCGTATCTCCTTTAGTGATTGAAATGTTCCCTTCAGCAAGCCCATAGTGTGCTCGACGCGTATACGTATCTGTGCACAGTGAGATCATCAAGCATCAAACGCAATGTGTAACTCACCTTGGACACCCAATAGTTGTATGTTTTTTTATCTGCAGTAAGCTGCCCGTTAATGGGCTTCTTGAATGGCGAAACGCTCCACGTCTCAGGTGGATACACCGAGTCCGCCCACATCCATTCACCAGGTGCAAAGATCTTGTCATGGTTCTTGAACGTTCGGGTGCTTCGGAAAGCCCACGCATCATGCACGCTGCCGGTGTGACCCAATGAGTAATCGACAATCAGAAGGTTTTGAGGCTGGCTAATGATCTGGAGAGAGTAAGTTAGCGCAACATCATACAGGATCTCACACGTACCTGACAGTCAATCGAATAGTTCTTGTTTTTGTCAAACCATGCCTCCCCATGTAATCCGGGCTTTTGAAACAACACGAACTTCGTCCCATCGGCCAGCAAGAACCCATTCCGCCACTCTGGACAGGTCATCTCCTCCACGTACTCCTTTGCTCGTTCTTTCTCATCCTCGGGTGGCATCATGACCACTTCATCGTGAAGGGCTAAGAAGGCGATGAGGCAGCGGTATGTTGCGTTGATCACTGTCCCAACGCAGACACCAGCCCACTGAGCAACGTCCTCAGGTGATGAGGCATTGCCATAATGCCCGAGGCAAACGAGGAAGACGGCAAGTTGGGTACGGACGGGATGCTGTGGGACGTTGGAGTTGTTGTGAAAGACAGAGTGATCTTGAATGAGCTCCTCGAGGCGGTCGAAGACAATTGGTGAGACACGTAGTTTCTTTCGAAACAAGTCCGGATGGGTATTTCGAAACTCGTCCAGATAAAGGGGCAACTGGCCTGATTTATTCACAGGAGAAGATGCCTCTAAAACCCGTATGGTAAGCAGATACATCGCGAGAGCCCGAACCTGAGCATCCCACAGCTCCGACAGCTTGTCTTCAAGGGAATCGAAATCTTCAGAGTCGCTAGAGGTGTGTCCCAGATGGGTGCTGCGTGAGGATGAGCCAGAATCGGTTGTCGTGATGTCGGAGGATGCAGAAGAGGCGGAAGACAGAGATGAAGGCGATGATGATCTCTCAGCGATGTTGGCATCATCCTGAGGATCAGAGCTGAGGAGGTCGTCCAAGAACTGGGATATCATGCGTTGGGTACGAGCCCGCTTTCGTTGGACATGATAGCCTGCCACCTCGTCGAGCATACGTGTACGTTTTGATGTGGCAGGCATGTCAAGCGTCAAAGCGACTTCGTGCTTTCCACTTGGTGCAATTCAAACTCAGTCAGTGTTGCCGAGCCGATTGCCGAACCTTACTAATACATAGAATAATTGAATTATTTGCTACTTATTGCAAAATTCCCGGGAGGGGGCGTTCACGGTAGCCACTTATTTGCTACTTATTATATCTACTTATTGCCACTTTGGCAGTAAAACACGAATAAGTGATCAATAAGTAGGGATATAAGTAGCCAATAAGTGGCTACTTTGAACGACCCTATTACTAATTATAAAAACTATTCTAACTATTGGTCAAATTTGAAACACACTTTAAAAGGGTAAATAGTATAATAAGTATTATAAAAGTAATGAATATTAATGATACTATAAGTAAGGAAGGAGTAGTTATTTTTGCTTGCTTATTCCTGATTTGGGCTCATTATATGTTATATTATCTCTCTGCAAAGTTTTAGCCTATTAGCTCAAGTATTTGTGTCTCTATTTGAGAAATACTACAGAATTTTATGAAAATTAGAAAGGGTCAAAAAACTGTCCCAATGATAGGCTGTTTTGTTTTGCTTAGCATTACATCACTTTTGATCCAAATCACATGATATAGGGCTTGTTTGAAAGCTTAGATAATGTACTATCACTTATATTATTTTCAGATTATTTTATAATTTATTTAATTTGTTACAAGTCGTTCTTTTCAAAATAGCCAAACATTGGGACAGTTTTTTTACCCACTGTAGCTCTTAGGGCCTGTACTGTGTACTGTATCCACTGATGTGGTTATTGTGGGCTGTGTACTCACACTTACTAAACAGTTCTGGGGTCTTGATTTGCAATAAGGTTACTAAGGTACATGTTTTTTATGTCATATGTCATGCTGTAACTGATAAGAGAAAAGGAAATGTAAGGAGAGTATCAAATAGAGCACTTTTTATGTCTAACAATGCCAGATGATACTAACACTAAGCACATCCCTCTACTTATTTCTGAATTCTAAGCTATCTGAACCTATTTCAATACAAAGGAATTCCCTGACCTATGTCACTTATCTAAGATGGGCATCTGATGTGAAGGAGTTCCTGAGATGTCACTGACAAGTGAATTCAAAGCTTATTTGTCTTAGATCCAGGGGACACTACGGTCCCCTTGCCGAATACATTTGATCCATATACTGATGATGGAATTCCTCACGGATTAAGATCTGCCATAAATGGCAAACATTAGGGATGGTAAGTCTGAACCTAGCCGAGGAGCATCAGCGGCAATAACTAAAATTTATCATATAGATTTGGTCACTACTACTTGCACTTATAGTGACTTCCCTCGTATATGGCTGCGCAAGCACATAGTGGCCATTGTGCACTTTTTTGGCAATGCCAATCTTGGACCCCAACTATCTAACAACATGCAAGTGAGTTGCCTAATTCCCCGGTCCAGCAGGATGGTAGCATCAGCAGTACATATGACAGCGCCATGGGTTCCGTTGTCTTGGTGGCCAATGACATTACTTCTTATCTTTTCCCTTTCTTAGTCTAGCTCATTTCAAAGCCACTGCGTGATTTGGGAATTGCAAAATCCCTTAATTCAATTTGATCTTGACTCATTGTGCTGGCAGAATGGTGATGTTCCCTCCCAGCCCTCCCAAAAAAAGAAATCATCAGCTTTCATCAATGTTCATGGCTGGAGACAGCCATGTGAATGGGAGTAAAGTGAGGGTAACAAGAGCTGCAGGACAGATACAGTAAAGTCGACAGCATGGCGGCAGCACATTGGCGAGCCTAACCATAAGTGTATCACCAATAACTACCCATATGGAGCTTACAGCAGCCGAACAGGCAGTCCCCTAGGCACCCCTGTCCAGCTTCCCCGATGCCATCCATGCAGTTTCCTTGTCCCCCATCCACACAGCTTCCACCACTTCCTCTCCCACACCACTTCCTCTCCCTCCATCCATGCAGCTCCCTCCCTGCATCTCTCCCCTTTCCTGCATAGCTCTCCCATATTTCCCCTTACACATACAATCCATATTATTTCCAGACAGGGGTCAGCACCAGTCAGCTTCATATCATCCCACATTCCCCTTTTCCACATTCCTTTTTTCGACACATATGTAGCTTAGGTAATGTGTTTGTAGAATGAATAAATTTTATTATTTTACAGCTGGTTTCATATCGATAGACTCACTTTGCCCAACGTAGCTTACCGACTTTGTTTACTGTACAAATAAAAACTAATCCAAAAGTAGTAATGAGCCGCTGCCTTGGGCTCCAACGGCAACAGTTAGGCAAGTAACTAATGTGACAGTGATATGACATAATATGAGTTATTTTAAATTGCAGATATGTGTAAGAAAAGTGATTAGACTGGGGTTCGAACCCAGACCCTCCCCTGGCCCCTAAAATATGTACCAGGTGCTCTAACCACTGAACTACTCAGCCTCTGGTCCCGCCCAACTAACTGTCACTTATATTCTGGTGCTTCAACTCAGCCATGTGACAGATTACAAATCCAGCAAACTACATGACGACGCTTAGCCCTCCAGTCACACGCTAAACGCACTAAACCACTACTGCTAATGATACACGTTGCCATATGGAGCCCAAGGCAGCGGCTCATTACTACTTTTGGGTTAATTTTTATTTGGACAGTAAACAGAGTCGGTAAGCTACGTTGGGCAAAGTGAGTCTATCGATATGAAACCAGCTGTAAAAGTTACTCAGTTCTTTCAATTCCTCAACCACTTAGTAAGCACTTTTTGAAGTCCAACAAGTCTGTCACCGTCGTTGTCGTTGTGGTCTTCCACCTCCTATTTACATCAGTCGCACCAGAGCAAACAGACAAGTTAACAAGTGGTTGAGATTTGAGCGCAGAGACAACGAGCAGGAACAGGGAGACTAGCAATGGGGGATGAGCAGCAAGCCCAGGTCTCGCTACGAGTCATCACCGAATGTGACAACTTTGATGAGTGCAAGTGCAAGCATGCTGGGGAGGGTCCGAGTAACTTAGTCCACGCTCCGGACCGTGGCATTGTTGAGATGCCGATCTGAACAGGGGATGTCAGCCCAAAAAAAACACGTGTTATCATAGAAAATTGGGAATGAATGGGTAAAGAAAAATGGTCCCGAGTGGCCCAATTTGGCTAATTGGCTGGGGGGCGCGCGTCGTGGGCCGGGCAGTCATGGGCTCTGTGTGGCCTTGTTGTCTGTCCTGTCTGTCCTGCCATTATCGTTCACCCCAACCGGTGGAGACCGGGGAGTGCGTGGGAGTGCTGACAGGGCTGACAAAACCAAGGTGGTTTCCCATCTGTGGCGGGGTCACCCACTCTCATGCGTGGGCAAGCGCTTTCCGAACTTTCCCACCCGCCCAGGGGTGTGACAGACGGGGGTGCATGTGCTCTCAGGAACGTGCGATTCTGGACAGAAGCACCTTTCAAAGTCCAACAAGTCCAACAACTTGGCGCATTGTGTTTAGTGTCATAATGTACTTAAAAATAAAAAATAAGTATTATATCAGAAATATTTGTACACAATGGGGGGAATGTGGATGAGCAGGGGAACGCGTTGCAAAACATGTCTTCACACATCTACAGTACCCATTACTCCCTTTCCCTGTCATCTCCCTATACTGTAGTATCAGCCCCTGATCCCACTCCCCTGTTCCAATGGACCCCTACCACCTGTCAAATGGAAGCGATGCAAGCGCAAGCAAGCCGAACAATCGGGCCAGCCAGTCGCTGACAGTGCGGCGGCGGATGATAACGCTGCATCCATCATTTCGGCAGCCAATAGGAGTATGAGCCTATTACAGCATAGTACAGGGATCTAAAATTAGCAAAATCACTCAATGTCATTCAATTGTGACTCAGTGCCCATGTTCTCGGCAACAATGGCTGACAATGGTTCCTGCCTTCTAGAAAAAGAATATATTGCATCCAATCAGCATAACTGGGTTAAACTGGCCAGAGATGGCTGGGGAAGAAGCACACCTGCAGTAAAGTCAACAGCGTCAGTCCCCTGCTTGCCTGGCAATGCCTGCACCCATGCCCCTGCACCTACATGTCCTGCCCATGTGCCCGCCTGCATCACTCCCTCCTCCCACACCACCCCCATGCATCTCATTCCCCAGCTTAGATAATGTGTTTATAGCATGTTTGTAGAATAAATAGATTTTATTAATTAGAAATATTACACTTAAAAAATTACTAATTAACGCATGCTTGATGTCAATGATGCATGCATGACGTTTTTTTTTTTGGAAAGTGTTTATTCTCAGTACTACGTACAGGTAAACTAAGAATAACTGCCAGTAGCAGGAGATGGGAAGGCATCAGCTCTATCCGACACGCTGAGGCCGGCCCGAAGGCCGAGTGAGGATGCATGCATGACTTTGTAGTTCCGTTGCATCTAAGGCGGGCCAGTGCCAGTGGTTGAGGAATTATGTGGTGCTTGATATGTGTGTGACTTGGCCAAACTCTGGGAATTTGGAGTTCAGGTGAATCTAAGGCGGGCCGGGGCAGTGGGATATTTCTAACTTTAAAAAAAATGCTTAGTCATTCCCATTGTGGTCTATTTAGCTACATTATACATGGACCACCAACCTAACTGGGTTGGTAACAAGGGTCTAGCCACCTCTAATCTGTTCTGCACATCATCCTTTGCATAATGAGCAATTGCTAACCTCTCCCCCTTAGACCACTCTGGAACTGAGTGAGTCAATACCTTACCTGGAAACAAGATACTTGTTCCAGGTTGGTATGCAAACTCTGCATTAAAATCACGAAGCCAGAGATGGGCATCATGACCCTGACCAAAGCTAATTAGATGGTCATAAAAAGATAATGCCCCACCCTTATCACAATGCTCAGGTGTGAGCCGATTGGCAATGATATCTAAGCCAGGATATATAGTTGGCCAAGTTAGCGAAGGGTTATTCAGCTGCTGGAGCAGCAAAGGAGTAGCCTTGCTGTTTGCCTCATACATATCTGGATGCACAATCTACAGAACTGCATTTAGTAGTTGCTCAACAGGGTCAATGAGCTGAAGCCATTGGTGAACAGCTTCAGTGCGAAGATGTGGCGAGGCGTATATAGCATCTTAAAGTTGCTAGTTTTAGATATAAGTAGGAGTTCCCAATCACAGACAGTAAGTATACATACCTGTTGCCCTGGTAAGAACTTTCCAATAGACAATGATAGCTTTCCTGCTCCAAAAATTGCCTCTGTACCATCACAAGTAAAACCATCCATCCGCCAACTTGATATGTCTTTGCCTTTTTTGGTTGAATGACACAAAGGTTCTTTAAGGCACTTGATAACCCTGTTCAGCTCTTCCTGACCACAAAGTTAATATGAGGGACTCTGAACAGAAACTATACAATGCACCACTCGATGGGAAAGAAAAAGACTGGGAAGATACCACATTAAAATCTTTCCATGCATATCGACAATTGTTGTTGGCTTTGTAATTAAACCCACGTGTACGTCGGCAAAATATTTATTGGATTCCCGCTTTTTAGCTGACTCAGCAAACCTGTCATAATCCCAGTTAACCGAGACTATAGTAGGAGCTAATCCATTAGAATAAATTCAAATTCCAATCATAATTTTACTTACTTGGGTTTAAAAAGGCTGCAGCGATGACGGTAGCACAATGTTGTACTTCTACATCCATTAAAGGTCTCATTTCTGGCCCCTTTTCTTCAAAGGTAATGTTATGGGGAGTTTCAACAAGAACTTGAGCTCTCATCCTAAAAATGTTAGAGTGTGAAAGGAAAATAAGGTGTTTTAGGAATTGGGACTCACTTTGGCTTTCGGAGTTTTTCGAAAGAAATTTTACCCTCAATGATGATAGGGCTCTTTACAAGCTTATTCAAAACGCTACCTATATAGGTAACCAAAGCAGAACTTGTATCCATATCAAATGCTGACTAGTGCTGACCGCCAATCGGAATCGGTTAAGTTGAGTTGTTGAGTCGCAAGATGTGAAAATTTTCTGTTTGGGTGGCTTTATAGTTCCCACGGTTCAATTTTCCCACGGCTCACATTCCCTGTAATGACACAATTCAATCCTTAGGCAGAAAGAAAGTCCCAATTCCCTCACTGCTGATACACTGAAGCCAAAGCCCCAGGACCACGTGGAGGAATGAGTGTTTGAGCACTGCAGTCACCCAGCATCCACTATCTCGCTGCCCTTCCACTTTTTACCACTCCAGCCCGCTTTTCCGGTGCTTTCTGGCTATCACTCCCATCACTGTCATCGCTCAGTCACTGCTATGCTATTCACTTCAAGTTTCCCTCAAGATCTCATGGACTGTGCTGCAATTACAGTGCCTGTCAACCTCAAAGTATGACCACCATCCCCTCTTTTACTGCAGGTGGTGGACCTATTTTGAGCTTGACTGGTAAGCTCCACATGGAGTAAGTATGCCCTCTTTTATGGGGATAACTCTGATGGTGCGTTCTCTTTGGGAAGTCTTGTGCCGATGGGAAACTGCGGACAGAACGACCTTTATCACCACGCTCAGCTGGTGCTTTGGTATCTGGTATATGAGTCTCAGCTTACAACTTGTGAGCTAATGGCATTGTCAAATGGCAACACCACGCAATCTGAGAGTCCATCGCCAATCCAACACAGGGTGGTATGGGTCAGACTGGACAACACCGCACTCGCATGCGCAGGGCATGGGTACACTCTGTACCTGTAGTTTGGTGGTTTTGTTGTAAACCCATGGGTCCATATAGACCCATGGTTCTGCCATTGCAAAGTTTCTAAATACATGACTGTATACCTCTTATATTGGCAAACCAAATGCATCCCCATATGGACCAAGCTAGCAGCCACGAAAGGGGAGTGTTGTCGAAGAAAGAAGAAACGCCGAGGGAGAGAGCAGAGATGTTATGAATGGCAGTACCACCGGCATGTGGGTGCTGAGTGACGGAGAGACGAGGCGTGTTGATGATGGGGGCATTGCGGATGGTGGTGCCACAGACGTGCGTGACGAGTAATGGTATCTGAGCCAGTGAGGACGATGCCAGGAACAAGTGAATGTGCGTGTCAATGCAGCGCTGAATGATGTACAAATTTTGTAAAATAAAGTAGTTAGTATCTCGGAAACAAAGCTAAGGATTGTATTCGACGTACCGCTACCATGCTTAGTGCTGATCTTCTTTGTCCAAAGGTCAAGATGGAGAAATGAAACCGAAGAGAAAGGGAGGAAAGAAGTGGCTGTGAGGGTGGGAAGTGATCTGTTTTGCTTGTACAGTACAGTAGTCACAATCTTTCTTTCATCAGTTTGTGCTCATCGCCCTTTCCCTTGACTGGTTTAACCCTTGGTGGAAGATGATGTAAGACTGCGATGACAGAACGAATGGAAAACTGTACAGTTGTGGCTGACAGGCACTCCGACATCGTACCTCAGGTGAACACGACCCAAGACCTAACCCATTCTGACCCTCGTCCTACCCGACAAGCCTGGCTCTCAGGCTGATTCCACCGTCACCTCTACTTTCATTATCAACTCTCACCCACAGAGCAACATTATCACTCCTGAGGTCTGCAACTGTGCATTGTCATCCTCTGGCCGTAATACCTATGGCCGCCTTCGATGTTGCTGTCACTGAATTGCCTCCAGCACACCTCATCCATCTTGGACTTGTTCTTAGCTTCACTGCATTCTATTTGAATATTCCTGATCGTGTAAGCCATCTTGCTAAACAAACATTCAGTGATGCTTATTGCAGAACTTAATACACTTTCGGAGAGGTACAAGGATTCGACACGATGCCTATAATCACGCAGCTACTCCAGGATAACCTTACTCTTTGAACCTTAGATATGCAGGACTCGACTCAGGTTTGTACCGTGCTTACCCTCAACTCAACTTCTCTGTATTCTATTGTGAGATTTTGAATGCACCCGATTGCGTGTACCCTCTCTATACAAGCATTTAATGACACTTTGACACACTTCCGGAAGGTTTTGACTCTTATAATGCAGCTACTCTTCTTACTCTTTGAACTTCAGATCCGCCTTCTGTGACAGTAGATGTTTGACAACTAAATCCACTCATCATTGTTGAACTCAGAACCCGAGACAGTGTAGGTGCTGTACCGTGATACGCTCATAAACACTCTCGATACAATGTTGGACACTTCAAAACCAACTCACTTAACCGATTGCATATCCTCCAGTACCGGATGAGGGCTTAGGGTTCAATGCAGTTTACCCTTGGCTTTTGAGCTAACGCTGACAATTTGACACCCATACAGAATCGTGCCCATATCTTTTTCAAAGTTGCTTAATCAATGAAGTCACGTGACCACATAATAGTGACATAACCACATAATAGACATGACTGCGCAATTGTGTTACATCATATTAGATATACATCTCAAAAGTTCAACTTCTTCTAAAAGACAGAAAAAAGGTGCAAGGGGTAGCTTGCCAAGGGAGGGCCCTCCCCTTGACAAGCCATCCAAGCAAAATGAAAGTTATACACTAAAAAAATAAAAGTGACATGAAACTGAAACTGAATCACACTAAATATCCAATCGGACAATACAAACATCTATAAAGGGCATGAGTAATATTTTATAGCACAGAAATGAGACTTATCTGATATAAAGAAGACAGTCGCGATGCCAGCAGTTGACTGGCTGAACTAAAAAGTATCAGTTGCTGTTAAAAATTATAGGGAACTAGAACAAACTTACCTTGTCAATAAGGGGGCAGTGATGATAACCGAGAGGGACAGTGACAGTAACAAGGTTATAGTGAGCACTGGAACACGACGTAAAGGGGTTAGCTGCACTAAGAGCACGAAAAAGTAAAAAACATACGTCAACAGCCTTGATGCGTTATGCAGTCGCTTTGTAAGTATGATCATCGGAAGACAAGAGTGGGAGCAGGACCACCATCCTAACACATCACTTTATGCCTTGACCAGGACTGAAAGAGCAAGGGCGAGAGCGGGACCACCGTCCCGACACATCGCCCCACCCTGGTCCAAAAGAGCAAAGGTGATGATGGGACCACTGTCCCAACACATCGCTTCACCCTCGTTCAAAAAGTAAAAGCGATAGCAGGACCACTGTCCCAACACATTGCCTCACCCCCATCCAAAAAAGCAAGCGTGATAGCGGGACCACTGTATCAACACACCGCCTTGCCCTCGTCCAAAAAAGCAAAGGCGAAAGCAGGACCACCGTCCTGACACATTGCCCCGCCCTCATCCAAAAAAGCAAAGGCGAGAGCGAGACCACCGTCCCGACACATCGCCCTGCCCTCGTCTAAAATAGCAAGGGTGAGAGCGAGACCACCGTCTTGACACATCGCCCAGCGCTTGTCCAGAAAAGCAAAAGCAAGGGTGAGAGCGGGACCACCGTCCCGACACATCGCCCTATGCCCTTGTCCAAAAAAGAAGCAGAAGTGGGAGTAGGACCACCGTCCTGACATACCACTTTGCCCTACAAACCCTAAACACAAAAGTAACTTGTCAAAAGAGAGTGGGACGGTTGTCCCGGCACAGCAACACAAAAAAAGACACCAAGGAAGCATACCTATCAAAGTAAGCACTCTGTTGTGATCTATGGACTGCAGTTCCATAGATCACAACAAAGTGTTGCCGCAAACAAAAGACAAAATAAACAAGCATTAGGGTGAGAAAAAAGAAGCGTTAGAGTGGGGGTGGAAGAAAGAAGCAAGCGAGGAAGCAGTTGAAGTTGGGGAAAAAATGTCAAAGCGGAGTTTTTTTCAACGGCCGATGTTGAATCCGTCACGTGACCGTGTTGACTCTAGTCGCGTCAACGTGTCAATGCGTTTGCACGTGATCCGTGATCGTACCACCAGCGCAAAAATAAGTGCGTCCCCTGTTGAATGACAGCTTCTAAAAAGGAAAGGTATGGCCTGAACGGCATTTCCCACAAGTTAACATTTTAGAGCGCTAATTAACTATTATTTACAATTTTATTTTTTTCTAATAAGAGTACTATATACTAATAAATGTAATTATGTATTTCTAATCACTAAGACACAGCCCCGAGCCGCCAAGGGCACAGGAAATGTGGACACGGGAGGGTGAATGGGATGTTCAAGTGCTGGAGGGAGCATAGGGCGTGCAAGCGCGGGAGCGGGAACCGGGCATGTGAATGTGGAAGGGGGCACGGGACATGTGGACATGGGAATGGGCGTGGGGAGTGCCAGAGGGGGCACATGCAGATTGCACAGGGAAACAGAATAGGTGGGAGTGACCGTGGGACGGGGACACCCAATGGGAGGGGGACGCCCAATGGGAGGACTTGTGCTGCTGCGGACCATGCATCGGGCTTGGCGTGCTTACCTGACTGATGCTCTCAGGACCATTGCATGGGGATTCAGGATTTTATGATACAGTTCGTCCGGACTACCGGTTCTGTCAGTTCCTTACCCAGAGGTCGTGCATGGAGAAGGGCGTTGTACGTGTTATGATTAGGTTTGTACCCCGGCAGTCGAGACGACGGGTGGCCTGACCACCTCGTGGACCGACGTAAGTTCTGGAACCGGCCATAGTCTGCTAACGTCTGTCGTCATAGGATAGTCTCCAGCTATCTGACCAATGGTAAGTGGGGACTATCCTAGGAGAGGGATACTAGGGTTGATGCCTCATTGTTATGTTGCGTTTACCATGTGTTACAATGACTCGATACTAGTACAGGTACTAGTAGTATTAGGATTCTCTTGTACAGTATATAGGGAGCACTTCGACTGCCCAGTAGCAGCAAGTTGAGTCTCCTGTCTCAATTCCACAGTTGTTCTACCATCTATCTCAAAGGAGAGGGCCTCTAGTTGGACTAGAGTGGACGTACCTCCTACTCAAAGGCATCTAAGTCGCAGAGGACTTAGCTTATCTCTTGTTTGCCTTAGAGTCTTGTTGCCCCAACGTACCGGCGGTGACATTTTAGGAGCCACGAGCCCCGAAACTCCCACGCTATGGTGGGAATTACACGGCCTGGTAATTCCTGAGCTCAATGCCTAAGTCAACACTGGAGGTGGCATGCTCGGTGGCACACTCAGCCCGGCTGCTGTCCCCTGTGTGGGGCGCCACATCGAGTTGAAAATGGGAAAAATATGAGCAATGCGAAAGGAAAGAGTGTGAGCGCACGAAGCACAAAAGCATATACTGTATATATATTTTTAGGGGCTCCTACTGAGCTCCATTAAATACACATAATAGAAAATACTGATGTCATAATCAGACCACGAAGCGTCACTCGGACGTCTTATATTCCAACAGAAATAACACTGAAAAGGTTCAGAACAAGTAAAAAAAATACTTTGGTCCTACTATTTATCCATTTCTTCAGACATTAGGTGGAAAACTTGCGGCCTACTTTTTCCATGCTTTGTCAGCAGCGATAATTTAGTGAGTTCCTTTTATGTATATAGATCACCACGATTGCACGTGACCATATGCGCGTTTCACAACAGTTGCTGCTGCTGTCTTACGTTGCGTAGTTTGGCCAAATATAATACGTTTCTACGTTTCACCAGTACAGCACAGTACAGTCTACCTATGATATTCTAGTTCACTGAATATATTACGTTTCATGTTTCACCATGTTTGCATATGACCATGCGCGTTGGGAGTATTGAACGCATGACTCAGGCCCAGTTGTGATATTGAACAGTGGTACTTGAGAGGCAGACACTAAGATACAAACATATTGTTAGGCCTGGGGGGATGTCATAGAGATAAAAATGTGGTTGAAGTACAGAAGCGTGTAAAAAAAACAAGTTGTGTGCGATGGTAGCATGACAAAGCAAATAAAGTGGCATGGGAAAGCTGTTGATTGCTTATCACTTATCGCCATTGCTGTTGCGCTCTTGCTGCAACTTGACCCACTTCTTCTGAGTAGCTTTTGCTTCAACATCATGTCACACACATCAGTAACTGCAAGGATGACCATAGGCAGCACTGCCAAGTGTGTCACACTTACACAACAAGTGGTCACTTGTGATGTTCAAATGTGGGAGCCCATATCGCCACTAAACCTTCAAGTAAGTACTCATCATGTTATAGAGCACTTGTAAGATATAATGACTGTTATTTTTATAGCATTATTCAATGTGTTCGGATGGGGGAGAGCTTTGGGAATGCGACAAGCCAGACTGCGGGCGCACAGTGTGTTCCAACTGTGTGGAAATACCTAATGAGGCGTGCAGCAAGCTTAGTGGCACAGATGTTTGGTTTACCTGCGTTCGATGCAGTTGGAGTTGAAATGTAAAAAATGGCAGAAATGACCCTTATTTTGTGAGTGCTTTTCCGCTTCTTTTCATGTTGGCACAAAAATATATTTGAATTTCTTATAGGGGTTTACGATTAATGGCAAGCCAGTTCTTAAAACTTTTCTCAAGGTCAAAGGAGGTTTTGAAGCCTCTATCGGCGCCACTGTCCATTCCCCCCTACCATCCTCATACATTTTCATCTTAACTCTATCAGCCACGACACCCACTTTACAATAGTGAATGACCTTCTCTCCAAATATTATTCTCAAGACAATCAACTTGATGTCTTTGACTTGCCATTTGATGTTGGACAAAATCAAGCTTTGGTAAAGTGGAACAGGGATGCCCAAAAGGTTCTAGCAAAGCTTTCCGGGTATAGTCACGTGATTGTTTTTATTACCATGCATTCAACCCCCAGCGGTGACCTCTGGTTTGGGATGGATGAGAAAAAAGAAGCTTGTGCTGCCCCAGTGGGTGATGTAAGTACTAATTTATTTTATCATTCCACACTAATATTAACTATAAACTTAACAGTGGCTTAATGTTATTTTAGGACCGTTTAAGTCTATACTTCGCGGTTCCATATTGTTTATGTTGGCGTGTGGAGCAATTGTAGACCAACCCGACGCTTTCCGTGAATTAAGACAAGGCTTGGCCAGGTGGGTCTCATGTTTTATTATACTGTATATATAGTATTACTAACTAGAATTCTAATAGTTTTGAGGTAGCAGATGCTCTTGCCTTTAACGCGCCAACTCTGTCGACAGTGAACACTGTTGACTTGCTCACTAAAGTGACAAAGTTGGTGGTGATTCATGGATTCAAATTCGATGAGGCCCTTGAACACACACTCAAGCAGTGCCTTACATTGGGCAAGCACACTGCCGTCATTCACATTACCCCTCAGTGTGTTACAAAATTTCTTTGGGCTCACAAAGTATACCAGCCCTGGGGAGAAAAATTGCCGCTACAGTGCTCACAGTGTGGGATACTCAATCCTTGGCTTTCGGCTTATGTGAAGGATACACAAGCTTATGGCATTGAGTGCAAGAATCCCAACTGTGGTCGAAATAGTAACCCGCCGAAGGAGCCTAAATCTCCTATAATATAAAGCTGGTAATTGCAAAATGGACAGGCACTGCTGACACATAAATCTCCTATAGATCTCCAACATAAATTGTAAATCTCATCTATATGCGGTGTTTCATCGCAATGCATGCTAATCCTTCCCCACTTTTCTCTCCCCATCCACCTGGCCTATTGTCTTGCAGATCTTAAAAGGGTGTGTATCACCTATCATTTATTGTCATCGATGCTAATCCTTCCCCGCCTCTCTCTCCCCATCCACCTGGCCTATTGTCTTGCAGATCTCAAAAGGGTGTGTACCACCCATCATCGTTTTTGTTGTCGATCACAATTCACGCTAATCCTTCTCTGCCTTTCTCTCCCCATCGACCCAGCCTATTGTCTTGCGGGTCTCAAAATGGTACGTACTAGCCCAGGTTGTCGACCTCTCATCCATTACTGATCTAATTTTCTATTTCTTCACGCTTTTCCGACCACATTCACCCGCACCCTCCTTCACCGCCCCACCACCCTGCCAATTGGGTGCATGTCAAAAGTCACGTATCCTGCCAGTGTACGTGACAGGTGGGCTCCAGGCTGATCCTTGGTGGCTGTGTCAGCACCAGCGCGTTCTTGCACCCCCATTCACCCACTGGTAAGGTAGAGAAGTCTGTGGTAGCATTGGCCATTCTCTAATTGGGTACGTAACTGCTGTTCCGGTTTCGTTCACTATTACTACTGCACCTCCCACTTTTCCACTTCTTTTTTCAGGGGTTTTTTTCTTGCGAGTCTAATCCCACTCACTAGGAAAGAATATCTATTTGTTCCGAAGGTGGATGCTACACTCCAGGGCAAGATGGACGCATTCAGAATTTATGACGATAACGACCTGCGCTCCCTGCTGAGCGGCATTTGGGGCCCTCAAAGAATCAGTGTTCCAATACGGCGACACACCCAGGATGAAAGGTGCGTAATTGCCTCACGAGCACTTTTCATGTATTGATGAATCGATTGTGGGGCCGGGTTAGATTGGATGGGGAAAACAGGGAAGGATGAGGACTGCACTCCTCTTGATGTCATTTTGATTCCAGTATCTAACCAGGATCGTGATGTGTCTTTGGAGGTTCCTCGCAGTTTTTGTTCCCATCGGGCATAGTATTTGATCGATCGCCGGTGCAACTAGGACACAGACTTTGGGCTACTACGACCAATTTCTCTCCTCACTATAATATACAACAATATATGTATTTTACTGTAAAAGAAAAAACAATTTGCTGTCCCTGTACTCACATCACGTGCACGCGTGCCCGTGCGAAGCACGGGCCACCGCTAGTCTTTTTATATTGTGTGACCTCAAGGGTCTGTCTTATTATCTTCGGGCAAGGATGCAGGGTGGTTGAAGATAACAGTAGACTGATCCATACAATTGTTCCTTCTCTTACTGATAAGTCTTGTTGTATACTGTAGAATAGATTTGTGACGCCATAACTGTTGTGATTTGACATAGTATGATGAGTTGACCAGAAAAGGAATGTTCTGTGGCAGTTCAATCACCGGCCCCGGCCCGCCTCGGATCCACCTGAACTCCAAATTCCCAGAGTTCAGCCAAGTCATGTGTGCATCAAGCTTGTGTTAATTAGTAATTTCTTATGTGTAATATTTCTAATTAATAAAAATTTATTCTACAAACAAACATATGCTATAAACACATTACCTAAGCTACATGTGGAAATGACTAAGTCGAAAAAGAAGGGGACTGAGAATGGGAGTAATACAACTGGGATAGAGGGGCTGAGGGATGGAAATGAATAGTCGGTGCATACTGGGGAATGAGACACATGGGGATGGCATGGGAAAGGGGAGCAACGCAGGCGGGCAGAGCATGGGCAGGACATGTACAGTAGGTGCAGGGGTGCAGGTGTGAGCACAGACATTGCCAGGCAAGGGGACTGATGCTGTCGACTTTACCATGGGCACGCTTCTTCCCCAGCCATCCGGCCAGTTATGCTAATTGGCAAGAACCATTGTTAGCCATTGTTGCCGAGAGCACGAAGGGCACTGAGTCGCCATTGAATGAGTCCCTGACTGCTGGCCAGTCGACCAGCTCGCTTGCACTTGTGTCGCTTCCGTTGACAGGTGGTTGGGGTTCATCTGAGCAGAGGAGTGGGATCAGGGCTGACATTATGGGGAGATGACACTAGGGAAAGGAGTAATGGGTACTGATGAAGACGTGTTTTGTGATGCATTCCCCTTGCTCATCCACATTCCCCTGTGTACAAAATTTCTGATGTAATACTTATTTTTTATTTTAAGTACATTATTACAAATAATCTAACTAAACACAACGCATCAACTTTTCTTAACTTACCATGCACCAAATTGTTGAACTTGTTGGATTTCGAAAGGTGCTTAGTTAGTGGTTGAGAAATTGTAAGGACTCTTGGTGTAACTGACAAAATGGGACTCATTTCAGTGCAGCCTTAGCCAAATCATGAATCAGGTGTCCTAAGGATGCCTCCAAAGGTTAGAGGTCAAGCAACAAATGCAAACACACTTTGTGAAAGTGATTAAAGTTCGGGTATTCCGGAAGTGACTAAAGAGTTTCCTAGCAACAGCTGTTTGACAGGTGGAAACAAGGTAATTGAGAGTGTCAACAAGAGTGTCAACTGACTGCTTAGAGCCCATTAGGCAAGCATGCTTTCCAAAAGCATCCCTGCCAAATCCAAAGTGGCCCACTTTTATTCTGGCAGGGGATGCTGGCAAAAGGATGTGCGTCACAATTTGCTGGTTCTCATGCCATTTACACATATGGCACTTATAGTACCATAATTTGCCGGTTCTCATACCATTCAAGTTATAGTACCGCAATTTGCCGGTTCTCATGCCATTTATATATATCAACTAGAGTATTGCAATTTGCCGGAAAATTCTCTTTCTTCTCAACTCACCATTATCAACCAACCATCTTAACATTTCCATCATCATGTCTACTGATTGGAGCATTCATTTTGATGAAACTCTTGCCGAATATGTTCAGCAGTACATAATGGCTCATGGGGACCCCGTCACCCGTGTACGAATCCTTAAGGATTGTGAGAAGGACATTATTCAGTCACCCTTATATGAGGAGCAGGGCATTGAGCTTCCTGAACATCTCTGTATGGTAAGTATTTTATTTTACTGAGTTAAATGTGTGTGTAGCTACTACTAATTATTGACATTTAAATTTATAGGCAATCCGCGAAGAATTCCTTCCTTACCTGGTTTAATCAGCTTCCACAAAGCAAACTGGAGGAAGCAGAAAAGGCTGCTGCAAAATGGGACTTAGAGGGTGCTCCCGATGAAGAAAAAATGCTTGCGTGAGTCTCATTTTCTGCTTTAAAGGGCTTTTTAACTAAATTCCTGCTTTAGCTATTGGAGGAAAAACCTTCGGAATAGGACAGTGGAATTTATTGATGCTGTACGCCATTCTATGGGGGTCCACTGTGTAGTTTTAGAAGGCTACAAGGCCACTGGTGGTGTCAGAGCACTATTGTAAGTCATTAATTTCTAACCTTTCTTAGATCTTATTCAAATTTATCTTGTAGCCTTGAGTCAGATGTCCATCACAAACAAAACCATGCATTCACAGTTTCATCCAATGACAATAAGGCTTGGGCTACACAGGGAGCTCAACTTCTCATTGATTTTTTGTCTGACCAAGGTAAGTATAATGACTTATAATAACTATGTCAATCTAACACTGATAAAATATTACAGATAAGGATCCAAAAGAGAACAGTCAGTCTGATGAGGAGGAAGAGAAAGCTCTAGAGGTTACAGTGGATGTGTTGGGCCATCCAATCCTTCCAATATGCCATCCTGTTCACCTAAAGTCATGGCAAGATGTTGTATGTGAGATTTTTACCAAAGCATATAGTAAGTTTAATTTTTCTTATTTAACTATATATATTCTGATTACCATTAGTGAGAGTCACCAAGCGCGACAAGGTCCATGTCCCTTGGCTAGAGCTAAGCAGAATGCCAACAAAGTATCTTGATGGAAACACCATTCCTAAAGACTTTAAGATGTTGGACCCGTCAAAGTTAACCAAAACCATGATTGGCCAGCTTTGGGACCACTGGTCTGAACGGGCAAAGGCCAATCTGCCCATTCTTATATTTATCGAGGCCCAAGAGCAAGATCTGGGGATCCGTGCTAGGTATGAGGCACCTTCAGTTGGCCGAAAAAGGATAGCAAATGGACATCTTGAGGTTGGGTCTGATGACCAAGCCAGTGATGTTGAGCCACCCCCAGCAAAGTGTCCTCGTCTCTTTAAACAGTCAGCTGTCCCTGAGGAACAGAGTCCTGCGGCAAATAGTGGTGACAAGCTACAGTTTCTACACAGCCTATCCTTTGACCCTCCTACAAGACTTTATTAAATGGTGCATTAGCATTGCCAGTTTCTGTAAGTCCTTTTTTGCTTCATCTTTCTGAATTTATCTAATTACTCTCATATATAAGTCTCCCCTCAATTATCTTCCTTGGCTACATTGCCAAAGCTCTGCTTACCTGCTTGGGTGTCTTGGGAGTGGAGCAAAAAGTATCTTCCTAGTGATATTCATGCCAGATGGTGTGAGTTTCCAGCGGCACTAGATTTGCTTCAAAAGCACACATTTGCCGATCGCGAAGAAGGTACCTTGGTTGTTCTTGGTCTTGGTTTGCTCTTGCAGGAGTGTTGGAGGGCAGTAGAGGTGAAGGATGATGATGAAAGTGCCCTAAAATTCCTTCAAGAGTCTCTCCTTGGTAAGAAAAGGGCCAGTCAAGTTATTAAGGCCATTAAGGAGGTGAAGAGTAGGTTGCCATCACTGAACACTAATGATGAGAGGCCAAAGGAGAAGAAGCCGAATGATAGTGCAGATGGGGAGAAGGCTAAAGCTGGTCAAAAGAAGCCTACAAAAAAAATGCATCCCTGCACCCCTCCCCTAGTGCCATCTACTAGTAAAAAGTCTTTTGGCACTCAAGAGGAAGACAACAACCCTATCAAAAACATCTAAAGCCAACGACAGCGCAAGCCCAGCAAAAAACTTCGTGGTTCTGACTAGGTATGAGACTATTCATATACTTATAATTATATAAAGTTGATAGTGTGGCTGCACTTCCACAGATCACTTGGGCATATAAAATCATGCTACTTGCTCAATCCTTTACCCATCTGAGACACATTCTTATTCTCTTATTGGACTTACTATCATATTTTGGTACTTGTTTGTAGTTAATCATATGTCATGCATCATATGAGAGAGTGCTTGTGTCAAGATTTGCCACCTTATTTCTTGCCTATAATAGTATATGTTATGCTATCAAACATTTGTATGATATACATAGTAAGTGTGATCACACAGGTGGTATTGGCCAATCTCACCATATTCACCATGGTTGGCCAATACCATACCTACATAACAAGTGTGATCACACAGGTGATACCGGCCGATCTCACCATATTTACCATGGTCGGCCAATACCATACCTACGTAGCAAGTATGATTCACACATGTGGTATCGGCAGATCTCACCATATTCACTATGATCGGCTGATACCATACCTACATAGCAATTATGATTCACACATGTGGTATCGGCCAATCTCACCATATTCACTATGGTCGGCCGATACCATACCTACATAGCAAGTATGATCACACATGTGGTATTGGCCGATCTCACCATATTTGGTATGATCGGCCGATACCATACCTACATAGCAAGTATGATTCACACATGTGGTATTGGCCGATCTCACCATATTTGGTATGATCGGCCGATACCATACCTACATAGCAAGTATGATCACACATGTGGTATCGGCCGATCTCATCATATTTGGTATGGTCGGCCAATACCATACCTACGTAGCAAGTATGATCACACATGTGGTATCGGCCGATCTCACCATATTTGGTATGGTCGGCCGATACCATACCTACATAGCAAGTGTGATCACACATGTGGTATCGGCCGATCTCACCATATTCACTATGATCGGCCGATACCATACCTACGTAGCAAGTGTGATCACACATGTGGTATCGGCCGATCTTACCATATTCACTATGGTCGGCCAGTACCACATTCATGTAAAATATATAACCACCATATCTTACTATCAACTACCAATGCAATACTGTTCTATCATTCTAATCTGAGAATACAACATTGGATGGGTCGGCCGGACCCATATATACGTTCCCTCAGCTGACCGTCGGGTGGACCCACTTTCATGACCATTTGTACATGTCGGGTAAACCAGATGTACGAGGGTTTTTGACTGAATTATGTGCCAAATGTATGTAACACATCAGTAAGGTGAATGGAAGGATGATTAGCATGACATTAGAATGGTACTAAACTAAGCGAGCTAGGGAGGGATGAGCCACATGAGCTCGATTTCAACATGATTCTCCATCCATCAAGCGCTACATTGCACACAATGATAACCCTAGATTAAAATGGTTATATCTCTACAACTTCTCATTCAAATCATATGATCAAAACACCATTTGAAAGCCAAGATTAAGTACTTTACTCTACCCTGCCAACTCTAAGTGCAATTCCCACTCTGTTAAGCGCTATATCGCACCCAGTCAAAAATGGCCAAACATTGCAACAGTTTTTGAGCCCACTGTAGATGCTGCTTGAGGCAGCTGCATGCCCTAATGAACATATGTACCCTTGTCCTTATTTGACAACATAATCTCATCCATGAATGCCAAATGGATCTAGCTGCTGTTGGAGAACTGCTTAAACTCTTTATTCTCCTACAGTATATATAATAATTAGTTGTTGTTAACAGACTAGATATGTTCACATACCTTAACCAAGTTCATCCCACTGTGCTTGCAAATCCTCCATCACACCCATCCCACCCTCATTGGCCCATGTAAAGCCTAACTTGTTCTTCAGCAGGTTAACATTTTCATATGTCTTTTTAAGCTAGTTATATGAGTCAGTATATAGGCAAAGCACACACAAAGGAATACATACTTTCGACCAGCGTGACTTGCACTTACTTGCGGTCTTCTCACCGTCTTGCTTACGTATAGTGTTGAGCTCTTTAGCCACGTCTGCAAAGGCACTTTGCTTAAACATGGTGTTGAAGGCCACTTTAGACTTCATATCCATAAAGAAGGCTATTAATGCAGCATCATCTTCATCAGTCCATAAAGCATTGACTTCCAAAAAATGCTTATTGGCCTTAGGCTTACACCTAATGCAAGTTGTTATAGGTGATGTGGTTGTCACAGGTGGTGCATCACGTTCAGATGAGAGGGGGGACTTCAAAGAGTGAGTCTGCATGGTGATGGTGAGAGGCAAGCACAAGAGATTCCCAAGAATTTCCAAGAATTCCTAAGAATTCCTATGTTTAAGTGCAGTAAGACCTAAGCTCTCTTCTACTGTAAGGTTAGAAGTACATATGCATATGCATCACACATCACACACCTTGTGACTGTCTAGCAAACACCAAAAAAGAAACTCATATTATGTTATGTCACATCAGACACCCCTGTTACACTAGTCACTTCCAGAAAACCCCAAAGCTCAATTACTTTGATAGAATTCATTTGCACTCGTTGCTGTATGGAGCCATAGACTCTTTGTAAAGTGGTTATCAGCCCTTTAGAAATGAATTAACTACCTTACAAATACTCATATTCTCTTCCCAAATCATGTCCACAAATTATTACAGCTCTATCTCATTCTTATCTTATATAAGAAAGATAACCAGATAAAATCTGCATGTTAATCCTTAGATGTTTGATTAATGTTTTAAAGTCCAGTTACAGACTGATAAAAAGACTGGCAACTGAACTGAACTGAACTGATAGGCAACTGAACTGCAGTTGCCAGTTGCCTCTTAATATGACCAGTTCAGTTGTCAGTTGCAGGGTTTACCAAATTTAGAAAAGACCAGTCCAGACCAGTTGCAACTGGTTGCTAAAAAGACCAGTTGCCATTTAGTGTGTGCCTTGAAAAAATTTTCTACTTTTGTTAGTGGCATCATTGTTCTAAAGCCTGTTCCAGTTTCTTTAAAATCTAAGTTTTATATCTCACAAGTTTGATACAGATCACTTTACAGCATTGAAAATATGTATTATATGTTATAGAGTTTGTTATGTAAGCAACATACAGGGTGAGGGAACTTTAAACCCTCAAAACTCTCCTAAGACAGTTTACAAGGTTAGAGGGGAAGGAAAGCACTGTAACATTTCATGCATGTCTCTGCGGGGCATGTAACTTTGTACAAATGTCTATCTAGATCTTGTATCTATGGATCTCACTTTGCTAAGTCCGCATGCAAGTGCAGTGGTGTTGGGAAGGAGGAGAAGGAGGGCTGCACTGAGCCAGGTAAATCGCTGCGCGTCCTGTCTTGCACATTCATGCATGCCTTGAAACATTGCATACAGGGTCGCATTAGTTGTCCAGAGGTATCCTTAAATTTGCTAAGGCCACAGAAATGTGCAGCACTCTGAAGAATATGGGGACTGATCTGCACTAAGCTTCTAATGGAAGGGGAACCTGAGTTATGTAATCTGTGTTTCTGCCACTCCAGGCCGTTTTCCTGCCACTTTCCCACGCTTCAGAGTGGCCCAAGTCACCCTAGTAACTTCCCTTTTGGTATAACAGCTCAGAGTTCAATACAGCTCTTCCTCTCATTCTCCAGAGTGCTGCACATCTTTGCGCCCTTAGCAAACTTAGGAGCACCTTTCAATGACTAATACGAGCTTGTATGCAAAGTTTCAAGGTGTGCACGAACATGCAAAACAGGACACACAGCGATTTATTGGGCTCAGTGCAGCCCTCCATCTCCTCTTTCCCGATGCCACTGCACTTGTGTGCAGACTTAGCAAAGTGAGGCCCATAAACACAAGACCTATATGGACACCTGTATGAAGTTATATGCCCTGTGGAGACATGCATGATACCTTACAGACCATTCCTTTCCCTTTGACCTTGCAACTCGCCTCAGGAGTGTTTGGGCTGATTTTAAGGATTCTACCTTTAATCATATTCATTATTATATACATGTAATACATATAGATACTCTTAAATAAATGTGACAATTAATGGTAGTGGGTGAGGCCTATGTAATGCCGAGGGATTGATACTGAACAAGCAACCAACTGCACTGGCAACTGGTTACACATCAGCAAAATAGACACAACCTGTTCTAGCTGTATAAGGTCATACCCTGCTTAAACTAGTCTCATCCTGCTAGTTAGTCAGGGTATAGCTAGAACTAGAACCTGCATTTCTAATCTAGCATACCTTGTAAGAACCTATAAACCTATATAGGTTAACCATATTAGCTGTTTAAATCTTAACTGGCTTACCTAGCCATATCTGGCACACTTAGCTATATCTGGCACATCTAGCTATACCTGGCATATCTAATATGTAAAAATTATAAATAAATAAAAATTATTTAGAATATTATATTTATAATTTTATTTAGGGTATTATTTATTTATTTTCATGTTATTTAATCATTTTTTATTCACTATCTTATAATATATTCTATTATCTTATATATTATCTATTTAGAAATTTTTCATATTTACAGTGATTTGAACCCTTAATCTATTTACTATATATTAGTCTAATAGATGCATTTAACCATTATACCACTATGGCAAACATGTATTTAAAAGCTAAATCATATTTTAATTAGTGTTACTATGGCTAATTAGCTAGGCATTTTTATTTTGAGAATATCTTGAGAAATAAAATAGTTAAAAATCTGAAAATAATTATAGAGCTAGATGAGGTCATTAGCTAAAGAGTCTTTTGTCAACTTTAAGTGATCTGATTGGCCATTCACAAGTTATTTAACCAATGATGTAAACTTAAGCAAGTTTTTAGGAAAATCAATCAAATTAATCTTAAAGACTTTTAGAGGTTGGCTTAAGTTTAGAGAGGGTGTAAAGTACTTAAACTGATTATATAGGCCTCCATAAGAGATAAAAACTTGATAAAATGCCTATTTAGGTTAAATGTTTATAAAACTTGCTTTACTAAGTTTATGTGGAGATACTATAATGTTAAGAATGAAGAGAAAGGGCTATACTAAGCCAAATGAATTATAAGCACAGCCCACCTTATACTTCTATGCATGTCTAGTTACTTTACATCTGAGGCTGCACAGAACCTTTATAGATATGTAATAGTTATTTTATAATACAAATATACAGTGGGCTCAAAAACCATTGCAATGTTTGGCAGTTTTGGACTGGTCGCAATGTAGCAGCTGAAAACGTGAGAATTGAGCTTAGCTATAGTGGGGTCAAGTAAAGTATTTGATCATGGCTTTCTAATGAGCTTTAATCACATCAATTGAATGAGTGGTTGTAGAGATATGCTTAGTTTAATCTAGGGTATCCATTGCAACGGTTTTTGAGCCGTTGTAAAATTGTGAATATTGAAAGAGTACGATGTAGCGCTTGATAGAGCAAGAATGGTGCTTAGCGTAGGTAGAATTAAGTAACGTACTTGATCGTAGCTTTCTAATGGTGTTTTAATCATATCATTTGAATCAACAGTTGTAGAGATATATCTAATTTAATGTACAGTATCCATTGCAACAGTTTATGTAGCAGTTTCGGACTGGTTGCGATGTAACGCCTGACAGCGTGAGAATTGCGATTAGCTGTATTGGGGTTGAGTAAAGTACTTGATCGTGGCTTTCCAACGATGTCTTGACCGTATGATTTTACCCAACGGTTGTGGAGATACTCCCTGTCCAAAACAGTGTTATTATTGCAACAGTTTTGAGCTACCAACATGATACATTAAATCTGAGTAAAACTTAGGGATAGTTAGCTTTTTTTAGTTATACAAGTGAGAACCCATATTCAAATAGCATGTCTGAGTTTAAAAGAAGGCACACACTTCTTTAATTTCAACCACCATCATCATGAGATCCCTCTCTCCTGCTCAAAAGAACACCATCCTTACCATGCTTAATGCTGGCCACTCTACCCGCTCTATTGCCTCTGCTACTGGTATCCACTCCTCTACCATCTCTAGACTCCGCTCCAAAGAGCGTTCTGAGCTTCAAAAGTCTACTGGTGGCCGTCCATCCAAGCTTACCCCTGCCAATACTTGTCATGCTATTCGTCTTATCACCACTCGAAAGGCAGAAAATGCAGTCCAGGTGACCAAAATCCTCAGCAATATCACCAACCAGTCCCTCTCCCAAGTACTGTTCGCCTCCATCTAAAAAAAGCTGGCATGAAAGCTGTAGTCAAGACCAAACGCCCTTTTCTCTCTATGAAGCATCGCAAGGCTTGTTACGATTATGCCTATGCTCACAAAGATTGGACTGTGGAGGACTGGAAGAGGGTAGTATGGTCTGATGAGACCAAGATCAATCGCCTAGGGTCAGATGGATGCAAATGGGTGTGGAAAAGGCCAGGGGAGGTGCTGAGTGATAGATTGGTAGAGGGAACTGTTAAGTTTGGAGGAGGATCAGTGATGATTTGGGGGTGTATGACTTGGGAAGGGGTTGGGTATGCTGCTAAGATTGATGGCAGGATGGACAGTGACCTTTACCTTCAAATATTGAAGGATGAACTGCTAGATACTCTGCAGTATTATGGTTTCAATCCTCCTGACATCATCTTTCAGCAGGATAATGACCCAAAGCATACTAGTAAAAAGGTCAAGGGTTGGCTAGATGAGCAGGATTTTGAGACTATGGTGTGGCCTGCACAGTCTCCTGACCTAAACCCTATTGAACATCTCTGGGGTCATCTGAAAAGAAAGCTTGCAGAGCATGAATATCCTCCTAATGGGATTCATAAGTTATGGGAGAGGATTCAGGTAGAGTGGGAGGAAATAGCAGTTGAAGAGTGTCAAAAGTTGATAGAAAGCATGCCTAGAAGGATTCAGGCAGTGCTAAAAGCAAAGGGGGGTATACAAAGTACTAATATACCTTAGATATTGCATATTCATAATAGCTTAAAACTATTGCAATAGATACCCTAGATTAGAATAGACATATCTCCACAACCGTTGGGTGACATCATACTGTCAAGACATTGTTGGAAAGCCACGATCAAGTACTTTACTCGACCCCACTACAGCTAATCGCAATTCTCACGCTGTCAGGTGTTACATCGCAACCAGTCCGAAACTGCTGCAAAAACTGTTGCAATGGATACTATACATTAAATTAGATATATCTCTACAACTGTTGATTCAAATGATATGATTAAAACACCATTAGAAAGCTACGATCAAGTACGTTACTTAATTCACCTACGCTAAGCACCATTCTTGCTCTATCAAGCGCTACATCGTACTCTTTCAATATTCACAATTTTACAACGGCTCAAAAACCGTTGCAATGGATACCCTAGATTAAACTAAGCATATCTCTACAACCACTCATTCAATTGATGTGATTAAAAGCTCATTAGAAAGCCATGATCAAATACTGTACTTGACTCCACTATAGCTAAGCTCAATTCTCACGTTTTCAGCCGCTACATTGCGACCAGTCCAAAACTGCCAAACATTGCAACGGTTTTTGAGCCCACTGTAATACACTTTTGATAAATTTTTTTAAATAATAATATGCTATATAGCTAAGTAATATATACATCAGATCTAACTAGCTAGATAGTGTTGCTACAGTTAAAACCACTATTTTTAATAACAAGTGTAATAGATTATAATTATCTAAAATTCTGAAAATATTTAATAAAATAGAGAAGTTAAAAAATCAAAGGGTTACTTAATGACCTTAAGGTATCAGCACAATATTAAAGGTGCAGTATATTGGCATAAGTTTACATATCTATAGTGAATGTCTCTCAAATCAAACTTAATATGCATAATGTTTTATCAATAAGATATCATTTATAATCTTTCATATGGTCTAGCTGAGATACACTAAATTAATCAGTTTGTTAGTTATGCATTATAGGCCCTTCAAAATTGGCAAATTATCATAGTTGTTTCATGGTCACAACCCTAGGTGGCAAAACCATTTTTGCAAGTCTAAATATTTCAATTTCAAATTCTAATAAAAACTGGTGTAAAATATGAAAAAGTTTAAAAAACTAGTAAAAATTTAAGTGAGTCATATATCTTAGCAAATGCAGTAAAACCAAATTTTTGCTATAGTGGTCATAAGTTATAAGGAATGGTGAAATGATTGATTTAGTATAGTAGTAGAATATAAGTAACATTCTAGCTAGGTCAAACCTAAGATCAGATAGCTTAGTTGTTAAAGTGCCTAACATATATTTAGGGGAGAGAGGGATGACCTAGGTTTAAATCCCACAATGGTCACTTTTTTTACATATATTATAAGGGCCATACATATCATATAACCTATTGTAAAGAGTTTGCTAGATTTACCCCAAATTTTTATTTTAAAACAGCATATAAAATGATCTATTAAACATACTATAAGACTTAGATAAGGCTATATTAAACTAAAACTTAAATTAGCTACATGTTATAGTAATTATATGTTTCTGTGGCTTATTATGTGTTATATCACACTGAGTCATATTATTTAAGTCACTCATATAGGGTTACACATAGTGATGAATGCAGACTATTTTACTGATTTGCATTTTATGCATAAATCTAATTTATTAGTGTTATTTATTTAACAAATATAGCTCTTATCTTATCTAATGTCTATCAAGGACAGAATTATTCTAAGATAGATAGTGTGGTGAAGCCACATGGACATGTGACTGTGAGAGCAGTCATGTGACCAAACTATGACCTAGCAGTCACATTGATGAGCTGGGAAGCTGGTCTGTGGGGAAACTATCACCCAACTCAAACCACGTATGCTCCCTCAGCCAGCAAGTTTTGGGGGTGGGAAGCCTTGTCTAATATTGCGCAGGTGTCCGCGGAAGACTAAACTTTGCAGGAGGGTCCGTCTTGACCCTAAGGACTTGAGATACACTCCACTAAGGGTGCGGATGCGTGTGGCGGTTCCAGGAGTGATGGGACTATTTCGGAAAGATGGTGAGTGTGGCCTATCGTGCATATCTGCACAGACTTCACTACTTCACACCTAAGGCCGCACTGGACCTCCAGAGGTGCTTCTAAGTTTTCTAAGGGCACAGGCACATGCTACACTATCGGGAATGTGAAGAAGAGCGAACTATGCTCTTTGGGGACCTCTGCACTAAGAGACTGAGAGGGGAACTCCTGGGCTTCTTCTATTTGGTTTGTAGGTAGTTACAAGGTATATATATAAGTGTCTGACAGTTTCAGGCACTGTAGTGAGGGGAGGAAGGGACTAAGATGCTGTAAACTATCTATGAGGGGATGTGTCATGGAGCATGGGAAAGCGGCGGCAAAGTGGGCCGAAACTCCGAAAATGCGCATAGATGTATGTATGAGGGTAGGGGGATGATGGGAAGATGGTCCTAGTGCTCTGAGGAGCCTGATACTCACTTTTACACATACTGCCGCTGCTGCTACATATCAACGTGATCCTGGGAACTATCACATGACCAGTCACGTGACCAAGAAGGAATAACCAGTCATGTGACTGTGAGAACTGTCACATAATTAGTCACGTGATAACCATCCCTAAAGAGAGGATAACCAATATGGACATATTGCACAGCAATACCTTTAGGGATATATTGCGCAGCAGACTCAACCATTGGTTGCTGGCCAATATTGCTCAGAGAGAGATATTGGATAGTATTAATACTTACCTATGCATGGACCAATAACCCGTCACCCAGACATAATAGTTGTGCACAGACCACAGCGCATAGATCATGTGTACAGACCTTTAGTAAATAGAACCAAACACTATCACTTAGTATACTGTATATACTGCGCAGAGTAGACCAAACAGTCCCCAGACTGTTCTCTTGTGACTCCCCCCTCATAGCCTGCCTCTACTCTCTAGCAAAAGCCTAGGATATTGACTCTCATACTTGACTTGATTGTTGGACTTGACAACAATTGACTCGTTCACTAGAGACTTGATATCAAGACCTCGTATTGGTAGAAGAACCCAGACCCTTTGCCCCATGTTTCTCCCGACATCCCACACACTCTGTGCACTGCCTTGACCCCTCCTTGTTTAAGGAATCACTACACCACATGTTGCCAGTAGTAAGTTCCTCACATTAGAACAGTCTGTACCCCTTGGTTGACCGCAGTGCCAAGTGTCTTATTCCCCTTTTGAGTCTCCTCATCCATGGTACCTTGTTAACAAAACTGATCCAGGGTTCACCAACCCCAGGTCTGGTATATGTATCCCAGGGCCTGCCACAGCCTCAGGACGCCTCCCCAATGCCCTCAACATCTGCCCTCATGGAGTTTCCCTCTTTAACTTCTTGTTCTCAGCCCCCGACACCCTTGGCTCTTTGCCAACTACCTCCTGCTCACCCTTAACGAGAAGGACACAAGTATACAACATAGTTAACATCCTGAAAATTTTTTTAGCCCACCTTCACAGCACATATATTACCTTCAGACACCTTTACTTCAACCATCTATTGCACCTCCCTAGCCATTCCACTGCCACAGTACCACTCATCATCCTACACATCTGTCCAGGTGTACAGATCTTAAAGAGGGGATCCATTTTGAAGAATCTGAACACTATGTCTTAAGACCCATTGACACCTAGCACAGCATTAATAACAACAAGAACTCAGTTAAAACCTTGATATTGCCCACATCAAAGACTTTGCCATACAGTTAACCAATAAACATTCAAGGATGCCCTCAGATAAAGACATTACAAACTGGATCCTTCACACCACCACAAAACCTATCACACCATCAAAGAAGTCCCCCTACATTGATCCAGTTACACAAGGCAATACCTAGCCACCATATCAGGACAGAAAAAGGAACCTTTAACAAGGTACTATAAGACCTTACTACAAGCCCCACCTAATCACTGGAAAATCTACAAGTTCATACCAAGAAGATCTGGATATCCATGACACACTTATAGCAAGAATGATCATCTTAACTGTCAAAGCCATCAAGATCTGCCAAAGACTTATTCCTCATTATACCAATCTGAACACTCCTAGAAACCCAGGAATACACTACCAAGCACCTTGCCAAGAACTCCCCTTTTCAGAAGATTGCAACTTAACAGCTGAAATTGTCAACTACTGTGGCGAAGCCACATGGACACGTGACTGTGAGAACAGTCACATGACCAAACCATGACCCAGCAGTCACGTGATCCTGGGAATTATCACATGATCAGGTCACGTGACCAAGATAGGAATAACCAGTCATGTGATCGTGGGAACCGTCACATGACTAGTCACGTGATAACCATCCCTAAAGAGGGGATAACCAATATGGACATATTGCGCAGCAATACCTTTAGGGATAGATTGCGCAGCAGACTCAACCATTGGTTGCTGGCTAATATCGCTCAGAGAGAGATATGCCATTGGATGATACTTATACCTACCTACGCACAGACCAGTAACCCGCCACCCAGACATAATAGTTGCGCACAGACCATGGTGCACAGACCATGTGCACAGACCTTTAGTAAATAGAACCAAACATTGTCACTTAGTATATATACTACGCAGAATAGACCGAACAGTCCCCAGACTGTTCTCTTGTGACTTCCCCCTCATAGCCTGCCTCTACTTCCTGGCTATCGCCTAGGGTATTGACTCTCATATTCGACTTGGTCATTGAACTCGACAGTGACTGACTCGTCCACAGGAGACTTGATACCGCAACTACAAGTAGTGGGTAGAAGACCCTTGCCCCCCCACTGCATGCAAATCAGAGTTTTCAGCGTGAAGAAACTCGAAGAAAACTCTAAGAGGTGTTTAACATTTCATTAGAGTTTTTATGTCAGAAAAACTTTAAAAAAATACTTGAAGTTTTTCTGGAAAAAAAAAGAAACTCTGACGAAAAGGGTTGAGTTTTCTGAACTAAAAAAAAAACTCTAAAGGAAAACATAAAGATTTCCCGGTCCAGTATCTACAATGGGAAAACTCTAAATAAATATTCTAAGTTTTTCAGATGAAAAAAAGAAACTCTAAGAGAAACTCAAAGATTTTCCCGGCCTGGTCATGTGACCATCTGTCAGACGTCTGTCTGACTGTCTGACTGTCTGACGATTCTGTGTCTGACAGTCTGACAGTCTGACAGTTCTGTGACTGACAGTCGGACAGTAGTCCGTTCTGTTCTGTTGACGGCTTTGTCTGTGCCGTCTGTGCCTCTGACTGAAATCTCGCCATCATCATTTTCTCATCCAGCAATTCGTATCACACAGGGCACTGATCTTTATTAACCACCGGGGCGAGGTTGATGCTATACAACACTCAGATGGTGGGCGTGTCACAGAGGAACCGGTAACTCCAAGCCGTCCGGTGCAAGAGATTCCGCCAAGCTACGACTCGACCTCTGTGCCGTAGTAATGAAGGGGTCTAATTCCTTTTTTTTATTACCTTTTTTTCTCTTTGGTTTTTTGCTGCGGTTGGGTTTTGAACTATGGAAGAGGGGTAGCACGGTCGAGGCGGTGGTGAAAGCGATAATTATGTGACAAGACGCCCTGAACTGCTCTCTGTCGTCGGACAGACAATGGTTAGACCCACAAACTGGGCAAGAACGCGTGTTTTTCACCTTTAACATATGGGAGTGGGAGTACAATCGATGCAGACTGGGATGCGACTGCACGCCACCGGTACATGGGCCAGGCGTGTTCCGGATCCGACGTCGGGTCGGACACTTGGTTTAGGCGTTGCCATTCGAAACGATTTCCGGGTATGCAGTGCGGACAAGGGCGCGCATAGTCGCCACTTTGAGGGATCGTTGTCTTTGGTGAGGATTCTCGCGGAGTTGGTATATACTCGTCTCAACTTGGTAAGCCACATACTTACTGAATGAAGGAACGACTATATGCGCACCTGGATTGACATCCTTGGTTTGTATACCTCGTCGGCTTGTTGCTTTTCCCTGTCTGTTCGAGCTCGAGATTGACCGGCACGAAGGAGAACATTAACCATCACTTGAAGGACGCGCGACGATGAGACATTGGTAGAGATGCTGCGATATGCCAGACAATTTGTGCCGCCAATCTGCGAAAATAACAGTAGTGAGTAACATGCGGACATGTCTAAATGGAAAAATAATGTATGAAACACCGCATGGAGTGACGGACACTCTTTTATACGCGTGGCACTCGAAACAAAATAAAAGACTCACGCGAACCCAGAGCAAGCAGCAGCTATTGGATAAGATTAATAAATTAGCACAATGGACGACAATCCTGTGACGATCGACATCACCTGCCACAGAAGTAGGTCGATTGGATGGCCGTTAGGTCTGGACATGGTCAACGAAATATGGAAGGACAAAGACTAGGTCGTTACAGCGATTTGTGGTGGAAAGTCTGCACAATGTCGTGGTGACCCCTCGGGAAAGGATCCGCATTGAGACCCAGAAGGATAGATCAGAGGCAGCGACGAGGTTATGCATATGCATGTGTGTGCGTACACTTGTTTGTTCCGACGGTATCGCGTCTTCTCGTTCGGCCAGCCTGCCTCGCACCTTCACCCCACACATCTCACTTAACCACCCACAACCACATAAAAAAACCAATACTTCACCACAATGAGGTTCACAACCTTGCTGATAGCCGCTTTGATATTCGGGTATATGTGGCTTTGCCTGGTGCGTCGTATTTACTTCAGTCAGTGGGTTTATCACTGATCATAATAAAGCTAACCCGCGTCGTAACGGTGAGTCTCCAGTTTGAGACAACTCACACCGACGGCCCAACAAGAGGAGCATTCGCCTGGAGATATCCACTTTGAAGGCGATTCGGAGGACGGTTGGAGTCGGGAGTAATCGAGGGGGAGTTACAAGCGAGGACTGATTGTTTTCCACCAAATACCAAATCTTTCATTTTTCAATGTCATTTTCGAAAAGTGCCCCCGCCAGAGGGACAGTGCAGTGAGACCCAGATTAGTATTTGCATTCTTGAAGAATCGTTTCGAGTTTTTTTCGAGTTTCTCGCATTCGTGGCAATCGCTGCCGGTGAACTTAGTGCATTTTAGAATTCGGTGGTCTCACCCACTGGAATACGATACATATGGCAGGAATGAAAATCCTATATGGTGGCTATTAGTTATGACAATGGTTAGACCGGATGGATGAACTGGACGCACGTCTAAAGTACTTTGAAGGGGAATCCAGGTCAACTAAGCCGTCTGTAGGGGCTTCTTATGAAAGTATGTAGATCATCTCGGCCCCGGACAGCTTCGCGGAATCGTGTAGACACATATGAAGTCCCTGAGATGTGAAGCATCGCCTCACATCTCTCTCTCTCTCAGCCCTGTGTCATGACTGACGCACCACGCTCACGGAATCACGGTTGGCCGCCTCCTGTTCCTGGTGCTGTAAAGTGAGCATCAGCATTTGTATGTCGTCACCACTTGGAGTAACGCACCTCACGCTCACGGTTGGCCGCCTCCTGGCGCTGCAAAATGAGCATCTATATCGTATATCGTAATCGCAGCTGCCTTGGTTTGACGCACCTCCCGCTCATGGTCAGCCACCCCTGTCCTGGCGCTGTAGAGGTGAGCGTCAGCATCAGTTGTCATGACCTGGAGTAACGCACCTCGCGCTCTGGTCGGGCCACACTCCTGGGCGCTGCAAAGATGAGCATTCAGCATAGTATGTCGTCTCTGCCTTGATTTGACGCACCTCGGTGCTCACGGTTGGTCGCCTCCTGTACCTGGTGCCGTAAGGTGAGCGTCAGCATCAGATATCGTACATCATCCCCCTGGACAGTCGCTCACGGCCAGCAAATACTGTTCCTGGCGCTGTGAAGTGAGCATCAGCATCGGGATCGTACGTCGTCACGACCTGGAGTAACGACCTCAGCGGTACCCCATCTCAGAGCATCTTCGAGTCCTTCTCTCATCCCATATACTGCAAAGCGACCCTTCCGCGATGGGAGAATCTGTGCTTTTCAAGAAGGAATCTTGAAACCAACAGATCTCTTGACTTGGGAGGCTTCAGAGGCTCAGCGAGTGAGGGGCTAGGAAGTCGATGAGTGAGCCGCTTGAAGAAGGAAGGCTAGGCTGGGAGGATGGGGGAAAATATATAAGCGAGGCGACAGTGGCATTACCCGAAACCTTTTGTGCATAAGGTCGTCGCGTCGCTTATCACTGTTGGCAGTCGCTGGACATGCATATGATCGATATCACGTGGACCACGCCCATCTGTCAGCGACATGATCAGCGCTGTAGCATCGTGTTCATAGCTAGGAAGGTGGGAGGATGGAGAAAAAGATATAGACGAGGCGACAGTGGCCACGAAGAAACTTACCGTGAAACTTGTCATAACGGTCGTCGTGTCGCTTATCACTTTGTTGGCAGTCGGCGTAGACATGCATATGATCGGTGATCGATTGATTCACGCGGACCACGCCATCATGTAGCGCTTGAACAGCACTCGTGTTCATATCTATGCTATGCCCGCACGCTGCTGGGAAGAAGTCGTAGCGGTGCTTCGTACGTGCATCTTTTTCAAAATGCATCACAAAGTTGTCAATTCTAACGTGGTCCTGTAACTGTAAGGAGTGCGTCGGAGCTACGCTCGGAACGGAGCCGAGCGCTCCGTCCAGCCACAAACTGTAAGCCCATACGTCCATGATCCCTCGTGCACGGCGTACATTATTTATTTCGTGATACAAAATTTATGAATCCAGAATCCTTTGCACATCCACCGCCGTTGATCAGATAATATTCTTTAGCTAGCCAGCACAATATGAGCCATCCTTCGCCTTCGTTCGGTATTCTGAAAGTATCCCACGTGTGGGTGATCTGTGAGGTGTTTGCTGGAAAGGAAGACACGCCATTCTTAGCGTGGGGGTGCGTGCACCTTCTCATTTTCTTCAACCTTCATTCATCCGGAGTCAGGTATAGCGAAAAATGTGTGATAAACTTAGTCTCGCACCTGTTTCCACTTATAGCCTTTTGCTTTTGAGTCGGCTACTAAGAGCCAACACTTGAAGAATTTGTGCATTATGTGCCGGGAAAGAACTGGTTTATGAACAGATCACAAGCGCCAATTGCACACTCGTGTGCAGGATAGGCGGCATGATGATGGCCTTTCTGTTGTTCACTGTAGGAACCAACACGTCTTTTGATTTTTTCTTTCTTGATCCCGCTGACGAACGGGGGATATTACAACCCTGTGTCATCATGTCAGATATCATTATTGTGGTCTTCTTTGCTTACACTACTACCTGGGAATTGTGAAGTGGTTTCGTCAGTATCCTCTTCTCTCCGTCAGAGGTAGCGTCCTTGCGCTCTGAGTCCGAAATGTCTCTCCAACGTCCTGGCATTCTCCTCCAAGCCATGTTAAATTCGACGACGCAACGATGAAATGGTCTTAACTGGGAATGGTTGTTGGAGTCACGCGAGGGATGAGACTCAATGTCTGCCTGCTTCCGTCGCGTGGTGAACGCGGAACCAACGAAATTGAGGTAAGGGATGATGAAACGAGGCGCTTTCTATCTTTATGCCTCAGTTGCATCGTCGTGCACTCATCTAGATCTACTATCAGTGATCCCATTCGAATTGCATGGTGGTAATATTGATGAAAGGTGCGGTGGTTGGGAGTTTAATCATGGTATAAGGAAAGCGATGCCAGTGGTGGCGTACGGGAACAATAGAGTTTCTTCAGTGACCGCGATCAGACTCGCAAAGACGATGCACTGGATAAACACGGGACTCGCACGTTCCTTGTCCTTTGTTTGTTTCCCTGAGTCCTGATATATTGTATACTTGGAATTGGGACTCCGAGGTTTAAGACGATGCCAACTGCGCACTCGCATTGCCACTCCGGCACGTGTCCTTGTCCTTGTTCCTCCGTACTACCTTCATGCGCCGGTCAATGCTCGACATGCCAGAAGTTATCAGCCGACTCGTCCGCATAAATCTAAACATAAATGCAATAGGCTTTTTAGTCCGATGGCCGTCGGTTTGTAAGCTAGGGAGTGATGACTCCACAGTCCTCGTGTGGGTCTTACACGTTCGCGTGTTGCTCTGTGTCAAATCGGTGGACTCGCTCCGCTGCTTCTCTCCCTTGCATGGCTGACAGACGCAAGTGGATTCAATAATTGGGTGTGAAAATGGTATGATAGCCTTGCCGTCGTGTGTTTAGAAGGTATGTTCAACCACATATTAAATTCAGCGAATTTGCTAAACAGTAACTGTAGCGCTACGTTAAACAATATATTATCAGGTACACAATACGCCGTCGCTGCATATCCCAGAATTTAATGATTCACATTCCGCAATAACGGCCGCCATGGATGAGGTGAAGATTTGGGGGCGCAAGACACCTGTTGATGAGCAGAATGTGAGAACGGTGCGTCCATATGCTTAACAGTGACCCTCCCTCAGTCACACACGCAGCTGTTTCTGAAGTCGGGTGTTGGGTGCTGAAGTTACGCTTCTCCTCCGCAAAAATGGTTGATCCCGCATCGAGAAGTTGAGGTCACCTCTGTCCAACTGGCAATCGCAACTGCGGCAGGTGACATGCATCTGTCGCTCGGTGTCCGTATAAATGGCATGGCATTATGTATGTTATTGAGCTCAAACTACTGCTATCCAGTCTCATTGTCGCGTTAGGTGCTGGAATGTGACAAAACAAAGCGTCTCGGCACTGTTCATGGAAGAATGTACGTGAACGCATCCAATCGTGTGCAGTTCCAGTTATTCGATAAAACCCCAGTGGCGCCCTTTCACAGGTGTCCCCCCTGACGGCAGTTTTGCGGCAACATTTGGATTTTGCAGGTCTTCGAGGTGCGAGAGTTGGAGTCAGGTATGTCCAAGGCCTGCGTGGGAGGGCCAGTTCGGCATGCCGGCCTGAAAAGCTTGCGGAAACTCCATCGGTGTGACTTTGCCCATGAGGGCCCTTCGGTGGTAGGAGGCCGCTGCTGGTGAATCCAAGGTTCGTTTGTGTGGGAGCGGAGCGCGGAGACGTGCGGTCCTTTGACCATGGCGTGAGTGGATATGATTCTAAGGAGTACAACGCTAACTGCAAAGCATCACAGAATGGTTTCAAAGTGCACACTCTGATGGTGCGTGCAATATCCAGCGTCGCGACTGAACAACCCACATGACCTAGGCGGCTCCATAGACTCAGGTTTGTGAAGGAGCATGACGTGAAGGATCCGTCAACCGATGCGTCCGCATTACATTGAATAACTCAACTGGTGGTGAAATCAACGCATAAAAGGCATAATTCCTATCTATGCTCAA
>JAGKRU010000086.1:0-139984 GCA_022884055.1 Russula griseocarnosa | reverse complement strand
GCGCATATCGAGATACAGGTTCATTTTCCTGTCTGCGTTCATACGATCAGTGGCAAGGATAAGTCTGCATTGATTGATTGATTGATTGAACAACATACTAGGATCCAACTTCCAAATACTGAAAGATAACTCGCGGACAAATGGCGCAAGCCTGGAGCACGAAAGGAGCCTGAAATTCTGGATGCTCTTATCTCTATTCGCCAAAACAACGGATCGAAATGCGAAAGGAGTGGCGAATTCTTTGAGAGTGGTGTTAGTTTCACGAAGTCGTAGAAGGTCTGGGAGGGAGTGAACCTCGGCCCACAATCGCCCCGAGGAGCTCAGGTGGAAAGGATACCATGGTGGTCGTGTGGTAGTAAGCAGAGACGTGTGAGACAACACAGGTGAGATGGCACCCAGAAATATCGTCCGGTATCGGCCCGAGGAAGCGCGGCCTTTCCTTTTGAGGAATTTTTGCCAGCCACCAGCCGAATAATGTTCCGTGTATCCCAAAGCAATTGTGGATTACAGATCCTACACAAAGATGCCATTTCAAGTCGACGTAGAGTGCGCAGTCGGAGAGAGATGAGCCTTCCCCTTGCAGAAATCGCGAATGAGGTCTCCCAGCGCATCGCAGCTGCGGCCTCCGCCAATGGTTTCTGCCCTCATTTAATATATCTGATCGATCTCTTAATCGATCAAGTTTGCGCACCCCACTTTCTCTAACCTAACACGAAGGAGAGGGCGCCTGCTCTGAGAAAGCGCTGATAGGACAGTATTCGCGTACAACGTGCGAATACAGAGCTTTTACGCCTCTGAAGCTTGGGAACGCGCAACCCTCAAAGCGAGGATTGCTGGCGAAGTATGCTATTCTGTAGGCTGTGTTACTGCGTTTGGTTGTGCATGCGCGTGTTTGCTAAGCGTCTAGAGAGAAGCTGACTGGGTGTATATGCAGCATCTTTAAGCGGTATGCATGGATGCATAGTAATGGAAGCCATTGGCAGTACTACAGTACGTGTTTGAATGGACCTTGCACATCTTCGAAGAAGGCAAAACAGTCGTTCGATGGGCTGTGACAATGTGTCGCTATATGAGATGATTACTAGTAGCCGCGAGCGGACGTCGACGTGCTAATGATGACCTGAATAGACACATACTGACGTTAGCGAAAGAATGAAACCCTGTACTGCGCCTTGGATACTCTATGTGAGAACACAGTCGCGCCGCAGGTAGCTGCGGGAAGATGGATGCTTGTTCCCTCTTTCTAGCCTGACACCACTTGCAATGCACGAGCAGACCTTATGAAGACATGATGGGACTTAGATGAGGTGGCTACTAGCAGCGAGTGCAACAGGATCTAAGTGATTGGGAAAGGGAAAGAAACGAAGGAGCCGGCATTGCCTCGCAAGTAGTGTTGCCGAGAGTCCACGTGACAGTCCGTGGTTCGACTCGGATCCCCGCTCGCGGTGCTACAGTACGTTCGAGCCACTGCCGCTTATCGGTTTCCAACGGAGGGCTGGCTATACGTGAACATGTGAATGTTCACCAGCAGTGCACCCGATCCGATATGCAAATGTCGGTGTCGGTAATTATTTCTAAGGGTGTTCTGATGGCGACCACCCTGCGCGCCGCCGCGTATTGCCTGCTCCTGCTGCCAGTGCGTGATCTACAAGTTTTCTAGGCGCGTTATTTGCCACCACTGTATCGCTTGAGATTATTTACTTCCCGCAGACGCTGGACTGAAAGCGAACAATATTTTTTCGATTTTCCGAAACACATCATCGCCATGCCCACTTTTTCAATTTCCGCGTTTTAACCCATCTAGGGCGCTTCCGCGGACATGGGAGTCGGGAGGGATCCTACGGCGCTACAGCTCTCTTGAGATGCGATGCGATTTGTCAGACCAGAAGCCTGGGCGGCCGGCCGGCCCCTCACTCACACGGAGACCTCGAATAGATTCTTTTATAGTTTTATTCTACCGAAGTGCTTCTCCCATCGATATATTTCGGACAGCCGGTAGAAGTCGCGTCACTTGTGAGCATCTGCATTATTACGATGAAACTGGACCTCAGTGTAATTCAGGACGCCAATGGCGAAAGTCTTCTGGGGACTTTTGAAAAGGTGCTGTAGCTGATCATCTATCTCAATTTCTCAATTGCTGTGGCATTATGATAGCTACGCGAATGAAATTCTTTATCACCACTATATCACCTGCTTGACAGTAACCGTCTACACAAATCACTGGCGGCTCGGATCGACTCGTCTTCTTACCTATGCTTGTGGCAGCCAGTGCTCGGCACACAGCGCCCAGCCAGTACTCGCACACGTGGCCAGCAGTTGGCTTGCATGACGTGCCGCCATCATAATGGCGATCGTGAGAGCTATCAAACGCCATGATGTATGATTCATCAATGCAACGTCTGTCTATCCTACTACGCAAAGGAAACCCTGGACACTTCCCGCGCACTGAAGAAGAATCGAACTCGTGCATGAAGTCCACGACGAGCACCCGAGATATATTGAAATTAGGTCCAAGCTTCTCCACAAACACGTTATGGAATACAGCAATGGTCGAGTCATAGATTGTATGAGTGTATGTCAGACTCACCAAAGTAGGGACAGCAGAAGATGCGGAACGGGGCAAAATATTCCATATCGTGACTCGTACTAGAGGTCATGTGTAGATTGTGGCTGAGAACGGACCGTACCTGCCAGTGCGGGTACGCAACTTGACTGCCTGATAACAAGGCTGCCGCACATCACTATCGTAGAACCGAAAACCGCTTTCTGTTCCGAGTCGGCAAAGCACAAACGGCCGCAGCGTCCATTCCAGCTGTACCGTGGAGCTGGATCCTTCCGTTTGTCGATGAAGCGAATGCAATGGGCCCTTTGAAATTTGAAAGGATCAAACCACACTGCCAGTGAGCCGTATTTTACCTTCGTCAGCTGTCGGTCAGCTGCTAAACCATGCAGAGATTCCTCATGCAGACAGCAGCAGATGCCGATTTCTTGATTCGTCGAAGGAACCCCCTCGAACTCAGCCATGAGCTCCGTCCAACTTCTACTGCGTACACGTACACGAGGCCGTTCATTCACAAAGACCAGATTAGACAATGTGTGTCTCTCTCAGTTACGCGCGGCTGGCCAGACCAGGCACAGTATTATCAGAACGCAGGGCAGGGACCGATATGGTATCTTAGCCTAGCATCATGAAAGCGACTGTGGTCTTTGACTGACATTTAATTTGACATTGATTATTGATCTTCGGGCGCTAAAACTCGCAAGCGACGTAGTTGCTGCTACCTTTGGTCCTCCGAGTCCATAAAAACAGGTCGCCCAGATGTCCTCGATCCAACCCCCCCACCCTTTCCGCAACGTACGACGACGACTTTCGGAATCACTCACCCATGGATTTTTCTTGCGTCAACAACACTGAATTTGCCACTAGACCTGGACCTTGTCCCGAAAGTGATCCACTCACGGAAGAGGAGCTTGACGATTTATGGTTCTTCTACGTTCTCGAGTCTGGTCAACTTCTAGATATTCCTGTTCGTGCGATCTCCCTTGGGCCATGAGAGGTCACTCACCGATTCTGGTGCCACAGGAGACCATCGGGACGCAATATCCGCACTAGAACACCTCCATGTAGCTGTACCAGTTGTCGAAATTTCAATGATATAAATGACGCCGCATTCTCTCCTGCCCCCACCACATTAATGGGGCAATTGACCGACCAGATAGCACAGTCTTGCCGCACGTACACTGTGAGTAAACAAAATATCGACCATTGACACTGGCCTACCTTGCTACGCCGCAGCATGTCCCTGGTAATGGGCCCCTACCAACTTCCACCTCGTGAGTGTCTTCTCTCTCCCTCATACGTAAAGGAGACTCTGTTGGCATCACTAATACTGCCTTTAGGTGTCCAGCGGCATCCTCCATTCCAGCTACGGCAGGAAATGCCGAAGTTGGGTCAGCTGCAACGTCGATGTCTAACGTCGCCCATGTGATACGCCGTCGCAATACTGTGGTGGTGAGGAGGATCACGAGGCACCACTCCACAACCGAGTTGAGGGGGAAGCCAGTGGGATCCTGGAGGCAGCGCAGTCTATGGCCAGGACCCGCCGCAGGCCTGAGACCCGGGCCCAACAATAAAGAACAACAATACATCTAAGGAGACAGGGCGCGGAGCGGAGAGGCTCATGACCCCGAATGCGCAGGGAATGTACCATCATTCCTTACCAGGACCGAGTTCCAGCAGGGTTGGGTGCTGACCAATGCGCAGGGACAGCAGCTCCCACGGGTCGAAGATGGCCTGAGCGTGGAGGAGGAAGCATCACACCTCATGGCCAGCACGGTGCAGCAAGAGGAGGGCCATCTCTATCAGATCCCGAGCAACTTCCACCGGGGATACAGGATACTGCTCGCAGCCACGGAAGCCGACTGGTCTCGCAAGGCAGTCGACGAGATCAAGTGTCGGCTTTGTCTCAACAGTAGGTTCACAAAATGGGAGGATTTCAAGTGTCACTGCAAGGTGACAGAGGCGCATCCACTTGAAATCTCCTTTTGTGACCACTGTGGGGACTTTTTCGCACGCACTGACTCCCTCAAGCGACATCGCAATCGACCCCCTCATGAGTGCCTCAGTGTCACACCAGAGAGGGCTGAAGAGAAGCGCCGAGAGACGGAGAGGGAACACGGCGACTTCATGGGAGAGTGGAGCGCAGCTTGACGACAGGTGAGGAGATTGGGACCCCCTTTGCGCACATAATAAAGCAGAAGTATCCCGAATCATCAAAAAAGCGGACTGGCAGTAGCTGGGAGCGTCGTCGTGTCCAGGCCTGAGAGCGCTGGTCAGCGACTTGAGGTATCAGTTATGCTGGTCGCTTCCCCTATCCCTTGACCTGTTTATCTTGTCTTGCCGTCGTCGCATTGGTCACTGTACAATATATAGAAATTTCTCGATCAGCTTCAAGGTAGTGTCCCGATTACCCACCGTCTGTTTACCCAGTGCCCTTTTTCCACCACGCCCTTTTCCACCACGAACCCCAGCACGAACATGACCCAAGTGTGGATAATCGATCGATCGATTGACTATAACTGCTAGATAGGGTGATTTCTTCGAAACGCTCACGCTCGTGCGCTTAAAATCTCACCTTGTTGCCGCGCCACGTAAGATGCGGGGACCTCGTCGACCCCCGAGCAGGATCAGAACGCAGAACGTTCACCATGGGGCGTCTTCCGCACGACACAACGCGATAACATTGCCAACGAGCACCTGGCCACGTCCCAGTGCGACCTTGCGACTTTCCTCAGCTACTGCCACAATAGTGTCACTTTCGCCGCAAGACAGGACACCCTAAATCACAAGTGTCAAGAGTTTCTCTCAGGCCACTTTGACAGTGATCTTTAGAATGCCTTCTGTTGGCGGCGGAGGATACAGTATGAGGAGGGAGAGAGGGAGAACAATCAACCAGAAGCGAGCGCCTGCGACGGTGCTACTTCTTGATTGCGTGTTTCCCATCTAAGTCCTTGCTCCAAACGTTACTCCATGGAGCTGACTTCCATTACCGCCTCTTAATAGGAGGACACGACACGCGAAACTGGATCCATGGAACGTCATGCGTCACGTGCCGGAGTACCCGGTTATCCTTCAGTTTCAAGTTGGTCGTCTTTGCACGCTGTTGCGTCTCTTACGGTAATCTCGAGTTCTGGAAGCTTGAAATTTAGAAAATCGCTCTTCTCGAGCTGTACTTGGCTGGGCGGGCAAGTTGGATCTTACGCCCACCAACCGAGCCTGGTAGCTTACAGTAAGGTATCCCTACACTACCCGCGGATCATTAGGAATAGATTGACGCTAAGGTATCCCTAACACTTCCCTAGGACCCTAGCTAGTATTGTTCTCGTGGCACGACCCGCGCCAGTCGTCTTCGAACACGTTTTTACCAAAGTTTTAAATATTTACCCTTGTGCCCCAATTCCAGGGATACGAGACCGCTATTCGTATGGTATCCATTGCGTGGTAGAGCAAACTCTCATGCGTCAAGCAACTAGACGCTGCCATACTCTGGTTATTAGACGGGAGGGTTTGTCCGCATAGTCCACCATAGAATTACGGTGCTTGGAAGCGCTGATGATGAAACTAATTGCTTGTGTCCGGGCCAGTCCGGCCTTGAATAGGATGTATCACGCTGATTAGATCATTGGATTATTTTTAGTTTTGTAACTCCCTACTCATTGGAAAACGGACGTAGCTGCACTGTACCATGCCAATGGGTAGCAGACAATTCGATTAGTTGATCCAACAATTAGGTATGGTCCACTCATCAAAATGACGTGCGAAAGAATCGGATGAGAATCCTACGCGGCTACATCAACACGTCAGTGGTCAGTGACTCACTGAAATTCCAGCAGAACCCGCACGACTTCAAATCAAAGTAACCCTTCGTCGCGGCCACTACAGTATCGTAGTGTCTCGTAAATGTTCTTGGCGCGAAGCTCCATGCCTGGCATAAGTCCTAGGCATTGCGCAAGAAAATAAGTTCATGGTGCGGTCACCCAGGACCCAGGTGCAGAATATTGAAAGCGGTTGTGGCGCAGCTTCCTCCGACGCGTAAAAACTTACAGTATTGATGGAACTGAATCGCAAGAGCCTTCGAGTTAGGCTTACGCGTTTGGCGTCGCTTGCGTGAGAGTCTTCGTTGTCCTCCATGGTGGTCGTGCGTGCGACGTGCGGACGTGGCATATCATTCCCGATATGGAAAGTAACCGTTCGAGTCGGAGTCGGGAAGAACCGATCCGCGGTCTGCTGTGTAGAAACCATGATGCTTGCAACTCCCCAATCTAATGCGCTTTTGATTCCTATCACCAGTGAGAGCCCTTCGCTAGCCTAGTGACGGGCTCTCACTGGTAGTAGGAACGTTTAAAGCGCATTTTCCAATATCGTCTACGTCCAAGCATCGGCAATCTCGTGATATGATTTGATTTACATTGCCGCTTCTGGACTTCTTGACTGTTGGATTTCGCGGGTGCCATTTATATCTATCTGCTCCTGCTGGGTGGTGAGACAAATTACGCGACTACCGGATGGTCTATTTCTGTTCCCATACCCAGTGACCCAGTCTCTCACCTCGTATGCTCTTCCCTTCGGTCCTTCCTTTTTCTCTGGTCGTTCTTTGGTCTGCAGTAGCCTTGTGCGACTGTAATACTCCACAAGTACGGAGAGAATGGAGATCATTCAGTACCGATGAGCAAGCGGCCTGGCTTAATGCTATCAAGGTGCGCATAGACTCCTCCCACACCTACCTTACGTTGGTCATCATGCTGAAACAGTATTCCGGCTGTAGTGTCTGGCAAATCAGCCCCACGACTCAGCTCTGTCCCCATCGGTAGACCCCTCAGAATCATCCATTCCTCCTGTTAACCCGTCAAGCTCCTATTACGATGGTTTGTCTGCGTCTGCGACCATGGTGTTGCGTTCTGGAGGGTTCTAAGCACTTTGCTTCACAGATGTCGTGTACATGCACATGGACCTGAATGTTGAGGTACATCGGAGTGAATCCTATCAATGCCATCTGACGCCAATGCTCGTTTCTCCAGATACACTACACAGGCTTATTCCTCCCCTGGCACCGGTGGTACTTATATGCTTTCGAAGGGGCACTTAGGGACAAGTGTGGATATGGTGGCGTGACGCCATACTGGGACTGGACTATCGGTCAACCACCTTAATCTTTTCGTACGATTGAAATTCTGATGGTTATATAGACGCACCCGACTTTTTTGAATCATCGTTCTGGCAGGACTCCGACCCTAATAGCGGACTGGGCGGTTGGGGCGACCCGAATAACGATTATCGGTGCCTAATGGCGCCCTTAGTAATATGACGCTCACCTACCCTTCGACGCACACTGTGCGCCGTAGCTTCACGCTCCAACCTTTCCAAATCCCCAATCAACCGCTCTACACGAATCCCAACATGCAGGCAAACTCATCATTCTCCGCGTCTGCCATCCAGGCGATCCTTGGGACCTCGGCAGGAGATTATAACGACTTCCAAATGGGGATCGAGACGTTTGAGGTAGGAGCATGAATACGAGTTGTCGTTGGACAACATTTCTCATCTCGATGTTACATAACCTAAAGGGACCACATGGCAGCGTGCACTTGATAATGGCGGGTAAGTTAGCTGTGTCATTAAGTTAGTCACATAGTTTTTATCACTTCTCACCCTTTGCGGCCTCTAGCGATATGGCTGGAACTTGTCCACAAAATGCTCCGTCATCTTGCACGCAAGGACCTACATGGTCACCGAACGGTGTGTCCGCCGCATACACTCAACAATCCTTCCTCCATGCGTTAACATTGGCGCACCTCACAGATCCACTTTTCTGGATGCATCATGCCGTAAGTGATTGTCTGTATGTTACAGTCGGAACTGACGTCGCTGTGTTTGGTAACAGAACCTCGATAGGATATGGTATAAATGGCAACTAAGCAACCCGCAGAATGGTAATAGCTTCTCTGGTGGTTCAGTGCAATGCCTCGATAGCCTGCAACAGTATCAACAATTCCCCACTGGCTGTTCTCCCGACCTCTACGTAAGTGCTTTTGCAATTCTATGATTTAGAAGTAAGGAGTCCGTCTCAATTTGATTGTTTGTATAGCTGAACTCGACCTTGCCGACGGACGGGTTATTTCCGCAACGCACCATCGGAGATGTGATGAACACAACCGCGGTGTTCTGTGTTATGTATACCAGTAAAGGGTGCATCGATCCGACTCCATTCGTGTCTCAAATGTCTATTTCCCCGACCATTACGATACTAACTCCAGGATACCCAGATTTCACGCCAAGAAATTGTCCTGTTTCTTCTTCAGCAGACGCTCATTTAACAGGTCCAAAACAGAAACTTCCAGTTAATGGGATATATATAAAGGAGTTTTTAGCTACAAATTCCACCTCCCCCTTCCAGTCATTTATAACCACCGCTCATTTGGCACTCAATCAGATTTTAGTATGTAATGGATGGGCTTCTGTTAATCTTATCTTATCTCTCGTAGAGGGTTCATTTAGCCACTTATAAAATCGGGTTTTGGGCCGTAACTTTGAATAGTATTGTTTTATGTTTTAAGTCTTGCAGGGATATCACCCTGGCCAAGTGTCACAGAAAGTAAAGTGAAACAGTACAGTTTCCAACGGCAACGGGCAACGAGACATCGAGCCGAGATCCTATAGCCTCGTTTCTTCATCTCGCATTGTACGTGGAACTCCGAGGATTGATGATAACTTCCCGGTCGTTACCATCGATACAAGGGCGTTGTTCACGGGAAAATGGAGTGTGGACCGCTAGTGTATGAGCTCAATATAGTTGCCATCGTCACGAATGGAATATTGAATACTATACGTAGCTGTTGTAGATGAAATGAACAAGAACTTCCAACAGACAACTTGTTTGGGTTGGACCCGAGATCACCCAGAAAGAAAGCCACCAGCGAGCATCCATTCAACACATTGTGAAGCTACTTCGGCGCTGTGATCTATGGCGGGAAAAAAAAAATAAGTAAGAATAGTCACGATGCGAACAAGAAGAAAAGACGCACTAATACAGAATGCGTGAGGGATGCCAGAACGGCCGATTACCACGTGACTTTCCGTCGGGGTACCAGTACCTCGCAACGCGCGCAAGACAACAGCAAATTGTTCACCGATCCAATTGTCCTCCTCCGCATAATAGAACCATAAGTTCTGCGCAAAGTCCCGGAGGAACTCGGTGTCGAGTTCGCGCACCGTCTCCATCTCGTCGTTCGCCATGGTTAGCGACGCGTAGATAACTGCTGGCGCTCGCAATAAGTTGTGCACAACTCGCAGTTGGCTTGTAGGCCAGGAGGAACGGAGGAGACGCAGGATGAACAACAGGGGAATAATGTATCGGAAAAGCAGGGCAAGGTACGCTAGTGTTCGTGGCCAAGGCGGGCGAAAGAAAAGCTGGATACCACCATTGAAAGTAAGAGACGGCGGTTGCGGAGGATCGTATAGTAAGTTATACGCACCGAGAGTTTCCTGCCATTTGGGGACCGAGCTATGTGGGATATCGTAGGGAACAGCAAGTACGCTCCCACCCTCGGTCGAAGCGCACCGGTAGCGCGCGCCTTCAACATTTCCTGTATGAGCCAGCATCCTATGCTATGTCCGACGAGAAGCACGCGAGTCGTCGGATCATCGTCATACGTGGCGAGGAGTTCATCTAGGAACTCGAGGTGCGCTTGGATCTGGGCGCGAAGTGCCACGCTGGATTTCTCGGGCCAGGAAGAGTAGCTTTTGTCCGAGCTGCCGAGTCGGATGTAGGACGATAAGCCGAGATGGGAGTGTGCGAAGATCGTCACGGAGGTAGTATTATTAGTGCTGGATGGCGAAGAAGGAGATGATGATGATGATGATGATGACGACGATGACGTGTCCGAATTGACGCTGCGATAAATCGCATTTAAAAATGGCACATAAAATTCGAGCAATCCTGGGTTTCCTAAGCGAAGCAAAGTGTGATGGAGTAGGAGCACACACACAGAGGCGAATCGGAGGAGGATGAGGAAGGCGGCAACGATTTTATTTTTTCGTGCACGTCCGGCCAGGAACAAGGGCGTGAGTCACGTCACCATCCCGGACAAGAGAGAGAGAAACGTACCAGGGATAAAAAGCAATATCGTGCGGCGAGTCGGAACCGTCTTGTTGTTACTACTACTACTGTCGCAGACCCGCCGCCGTGTCTGAGGGGGCCACCATAGTACGTGCGCATCCCCGAATGGGTGTGAATGGGTGTATACTGCATGCACAGGTACGGAAACTTGGGTGGCAGAGCATTGTGTTGATTGGACGGGTTTGAGGAATTGGGGAAGAGATGTTCCGGGCGACAATGAGTCCGAGTCTGGGTCAACTTCGATCGCCTCCATCATGTTCGTTTATGAAAAACCGCTCACACATGGAGTATTTGAATAGGCGCCGAGTGTTTGCCTACCCAAAGAGCTTCCTGATAATATGATCCCTGATCCCACCATATTTTTTTCAAGTTCTTCATGCGTACCACTCCATGGTTTAACACAATTCATACATTCATTGGTGAGGCCGATGTCATATTGTTACAATATCATTACTATTAACCTGTCCTACTCTGCAAGTCCCAATCGACTCGCAATCAGTCAGGTAAGTGCATGGTATGATGGTCGAGGCGTATGCTACATGCATCGGTAAAAAAAAAGCTCTGCTTTAAATAAGTTCCCAAGAGAATCAAAGTCCACTTGCGCTCAGCGCAGGTCGACAATCTCCAATGGTAGATCTTTGATCTGAACGTGACCCTTGTCGGCATCCTGTCAAAGATTCGTCATCTCAAGATCGCTATCTCAAACAATCCGGAAGAAACGTACAGTATAAATCGGTCGCTCGGAATGCGGATGAAATGCCTCCGTCGCATGACAATCCAAAATCGTTTGTAAGCCCGGTGGATCCGTCAAGCGGAAGATTCCGAAGCTGACGGGGTTCGTGTAGTGGTCAGTAGTTGAACGGAAGTAAGGAATATGACCTTTCGGCCCGAAAAAAAACATACTTGGGTGTCGAGTGCGGTGCACATACTACAGCAAATGACTCCGGTAACATCCGCTGGAACGCACTATGTGTATGCAAGTCTACAGATGACATGAAACCTGCGTGTCATTCGAGTCAGGTCAAGGTACGTCCGATCATCCAATAAAATGACCCACAGGACTGCGTCGGATGTGTGTGGATCTGACAGTAACGACCTGATAAGCATCGCGCCTAGATCCATCAGTAAAGATGACGACGTACCCATCCAAGTGTAATCAAGGAGCGCTCCTCCGTAAATTGCATTACAAGCTCTTCCTCATCCATCGTACAAGTATCACTCGTCGAGTGCTGCTTCGGGATCAACAGCGTCTTGACCACAAAGCGCCCGTCTTGATCTCTGCCGAGAAGTAATCCGCATGTCTCTCGATTCCGCGCTGTATTTATCGATGCAATCGATGTGAACCGATTCAAGCAGTCGCGCGGGAACGAGACCGACTTGAGCTCGCGCACTACGGGATCGGAACCACCCGCGGCACCCGGGGGTGATGTGATCGTCTCTTTGGGAGGAAGCGGTGGGCGTGTTCCCGGACCGGCGGCGTAAGGCGCATGCAGTGTCTGAGACTTGTTAGGATTTTGTTGATAAATTTGATGATGAGGATGCGGAGCAGATTCTGGCTTTTGGAAGAGTAGAGCCGAATGCGAGGTATGGGATGGACGGTGGAACATTGAATCTAGTGACGGATGGTATCCCTGAGATATTTGATGTTGGGTCATCAAAGAGGGATATTGAATAGTACCCAGCTGTGGTGGAACTGGGGAGGTGGTGGTAATAGGTTGTACGGGACTGAAAGACGTAAAGCATATAAACGATTAAGTATGGCAGAGGGTAAAAAAAATAAGGCTCACGGTTTGTTAGGATTGTCTTGGCGAGGCCTGTAATTGAATTTAAGTACCGGAACATGTTACAACCCCCCAAAGATGACACACCGAGTCGGGCTCTCAAGGGGCATCTGTAGGTAAGCTGTGATCGGTCCAGAGGGTGCCGGAGCTGTAGTCGCCGACGCCGAGATTGAAGGATATTGCACTTGGGATGAAACAGGCATTACCGGGCCTGTTACACCTTGATTCTGACCAGTCGGTTGTCCGAGCCTCGCAGCTTGCGCAGCATGTTCGGCTTCTCGCTGCCGGCGTAAGATACCATCTTGTTGTTCTAGCCGACGTTGCTCCGCCGCCCGACGTCGCCCCTCTTCCTCCCACTCGCGACGCCGGCGCGTGTCATCACCACGTGCATTCCATTGGTCCGCGTGGGCGCCATTGGCAGGATATACATCTTCGCGTCGGCGCGGATCTTCACGTAGCAGCGCATCTACGCGCTCACGCCGAGATTTGTCATCTTCAGTTGGGCTTTGTTCGTACGGTGAAGGCGTGCGACTCCGAAGGGGGATGGATGCAAGGCTGCGTGAACTTGAAGGGGTAGAAGAGGAAGTTGGCGTGTTTGTGCCATGGGAGTTAATACTGCGGTGAGCGACTAACGGCTGTAGAACTGGATGGGAAGCCGGGGCCTGCGGCTGTACGGAAGAGGGATTTGTTCGCCATTGCTCATAGCGTGTCATAATCGAAATTTTGATATCGCTCAAACTATCGAGGATCTCCTGTCCGTGCTGAATACGTGGTCAGTACGGGAAGCGAAGACCGAATACGGATTAGGGAAGATGACATGACACATTGAGAGATACGCGCAATGATAGAAGCCGCAAACATCGCGCCTATCCATCAAATATACAGACGCAGCAGACACTCATTCATGGAAACCAAAACATTATTTTCCCTCTATGTCGAGGTTAGAACGAGGGGTGATCATCTAGCGAGGTGGGATTGATGGTTCGCTTTGAGACGACCAAGTGAGAGTAGGATGTTTTACAAGGACTTCTAGATTAGATGAAAATCATGAAGAAAACGAAATATGAATTCGTCAACGCATTCATACGGGAAATGCACACGACCAACCGAACCGCAGTCATGAGCCATCGGATAGAAAAAACTCACCAGACCCATGTTATGGCGCTGTGCGGTACTAAGGAGGACTCTATAATCAGAGTGTGCAGGAATCTTCTCGAGTACAATTGTGGCGGCCTTTGCATACTCCACGAAAGCCGACTCGAGATCGCCTTGTTCCTGAAAGATCTTGGCGTCTCTGCGAGCATTTTCGGCGATTCGAAGCCAAGCTTTGAACGGTTTTGGATCCTCGCCTAGGATCTGTTTCGCACGTTCTGCAAGTTCTCCGATAGAGTGAGGTCGCGAGGGCGGCTGAGGAGGAGGGGGCGCTGGATGAGCGACGTTCGGTGGTACTGAATTTGGATTCTGATAGACTCTTGTGGGACCGGGTTCGTAAGTAGCGGGGTGAAACTGGCTCGATTGTGTGAACATATCTGTGGCGTAGGAGGAATTCATGGTGTGAGATGAGGCGGAGGTGATAAGGAGGAACGGTAACTGCCTCTCGGTACTAAGGCGAGGCGTGGCTGTTGCGCCTTGACAGCCGTGCTGTTCCTCATTAAAAAGGAAATCGTCACGTGGACATACACATAGCCATGCCGAGAACCCCAGTCGAACCGACCTTCTCCACCCACCAATTACGTTCGGCGCAGCAGAGGCCACCATAATGACAACGGACATCCGTTTCTGTCGGAGGATAGATTCTACACGCAATTCGGTACGTCACAATGGTGATCAGTGCCGTAAGTGGCGTGCAGCCGTGGGTGTCAACACAGTCCTGTAATCGCAGGATATTGTTCACTCGATCCGTTGCTCCACCTCTGCCACGGATCTAGGGGTATATGGATATGGGAATACAATAAAAGAGAACACTGGACTTCTCGATGCACCTTATCAACTTGCTTATCGCCTTCAATTGTGACTATCGCGATCTTTCCAAATAGGGAATGTCAGGTACAAAGCCACTGAACAACAACACTTGCAAATACTCTTCTGGAATCGTCACTCAGGCTGGCTGCAGCTGCATGCGTGTTTCAGAAACAGAATCAAATCCATCAACCGGCTGTATGATGCGGTCATAGGGGTGTACACATGACTTTTATCTGGGCGCTATTGTCGACTGTACACGCATATGACGCAAGTTTGTTGAGGCGCCGTCTACTATTTGACACTGGCAAGTCCGTGTCCATCGCTTGAGAGAACGTCCGCAGCATCTGGACCTGGTGGAGCCAGCCATGCGGCTTTGTGTTGCTGGTCAACGTTGTCATTTTGATGCGACTGGTTCCTCGCTGGAAAGCTCCACATCCTCGCGACTCGGATGCATTTTGGTTCGAGCCGTCTTAAATCTGATCCAGCTGGCTTGCCCCAGGACATTCACTGTAGAAACATGAAGGCGTATGATGGATAAGGGACTGTCACTGGCCTCCTGGGACATACCTGCACTAGGGATCCACTTTCTGTGGATGTCGGTAATACGTAGACGCGTTCCCGCCTCGCGGTACTCGCTGAGAGCGAGCACAGGAGTGACTAGAAAAGTCCATCAGCAGGTGATGCCAATATATAGCCCAACTCCTGGTAATACTCGTGACTGGCATGTTCAACAGTAATAATTTAGGTCAGTATGTGATACATAAAAATACATAACCATACCCTCATACGCACATCTTGGCTATCTAGAGGGTATGGTCTAAGAAGTTCAAATGTACGCCGCAAACGTCACAACAGTACAGTAGTACCCCAGCGCACAACGCCCTAATTAAATCTTGAGGTCAATTGACTACTGGCCGGGCTGAGTATGCTGGGGTTAAAAGGCAATTCTTTTGACACCTAATCATCGTCTAGTTAATCAAATGCCCCTACAGCTAACATTGAAAGCAGGTAATAACTTGCCGTTTTTGCTGAGCAACGGACGTTATAGCTTTCATTGTCAGGGTCGACGAAGCTCTCCCGATAATCTCCGTCTTCTTCATGGCGTGAGCTATTGTCGTCTATAAATGAGTAACTGTGACCACGGTTCGGCCTTGGTGTACCAAATTTGTCCTGGAGAATACGTAGGTAATCTTGTTGTTGGCCGTGCAACTGGGACTCAGGGGGACGACGGAGCGTATCAAAGCCCTCAAGTACTTCTGTTGTAGGGTTCGCCGCTGCCTAGGTAGAACTCCGAGATTTAATATTTTAGAAGTGGTACAGTTCGGTTAGGTTTACTCACCTCAGACTGCATTGAGGCATCCGTGGGTAAAGGGAGGCCATCATTGTGATTGACCGAGGGAAGCGTGGGTTTATATGATACATTGCTGCGTTGAGCAGGAGTTTTAGTAGTAGTAGGGTGCGGTGCCGCAGGGCGTTGTTTAGGGGTCTCCGGCTCGGAAATGGGCTCATCGTGCCCACCGGCCATTCCTGCGACATGGGCGACTTCCTCTTCCTCCCCTCCCCTATGGTGACCAGCCTCGGAACGACGGTACCTGGACAAGGATGCCCCAATGGCCTCAAGAGTATACTCTGATAGAAGAGCGACAGCCCTACGGCGCGAGGGCAATGCATCGAAATTCATCGACCCCCAGGCTGCATGTTCGCGCAAATCGACAATCTCCAATGGAGGACCACTACTAGTAATCTGGACGTGGCCCTTGTCGGCATCCTGTCAGAGATTCGTCATACCAGACTTCATCTCAAAAAAGCCAGGGATACACACCGTATATATATGCCGATCGGAATGCGGATGAAATGCCGCTAGAGCTGTGCATTGCAGTATTGTTTGTAAGCCTGGTGGGTCCGTCAGTCGGAAGATTCCGAGGCTATGGGGTCAAGCGAGCAATCAATAAACAATTTAGGGAAAATGATTCGCTGGCGAAAAAAACGTACTTCGGCGTTGAGTCCGGTGCACATACTACAGCAATTGACTCGGGTAACATCCGCTGAAACCTACTATGTGTGTGCAGGTCTACAGATGACATGAAACCTTTGTGCCAAAATTCAAATCAGGTCATGGCACGTCCGAGTGTCTTAAAAAAGCGCACAGGACTGCGTTGGGTGAGTGTGTATCTGACAATAACGAATTAATGGCCACTGGGCCCTGGTCCACCAACAAAGATGACGACATACCCATCCAAGTGTGATAAAGGGCCGTTCCTCCAAAAATTGCATCACAAGTTCCTCCTCATCGATCGCACAAGTATCACTTTTCGCGTGTTGCTTTGGGATCAACAAGGTCGTAACTACGTAACGCTCGCCCTCATCTTTGCCGAGAAGTAATCCGCATGTCTCTCTGTTCTTCGCTGTATTTATCGAGGCGATAGATGTAAACCAATTCATACAGTCGCGCGGAAGGAGACTGTTTTGAGATTGTGCACCGCAAGATTGGAACCGCCTGGAGTTGAATGTGATTGGCGGTGGGACATTGAACCGAGTGACGAATTGTAACCCTGCGATATTTGATGCTCAGTCATCAAAAAAGGAATGCTTGGTGAAAGCGAGGTAGTGGTAACGGGTTGTATGGGGCTAAAAAACCAAGCACATAACGGTTAATCTAGTATGGCCAAGGGGAAAAAAAGGGTTCACGGTTTGTTACGCTTGTCATGGCGAGACCTATAATTGAATTTAAGTACCAGGAATGCATGTCACAACCCCCCAAAGATGACGCACCGAGTCAGGCTCTCAAGGGGCATCTGTAGGTAAGCCTCTCGCTGCCGACGTAAGATGCCCTCTTGTTCTAGCTGACGTTGTTCCGCTTCCTCCCGACGCCGGGGCGTGTTATCCTCACTTGCGTACCATTGCTCATAGCGTGTCATAATCGAGATTTTGATTTTGGCCAAACTATCGAGGATCTCCTGTCCTTGCTGAATACGTGATCAGTACGGTAAATAAGGACCGAACACGAATTAAAGAAGACATGAGTCACATGTCGCGAACATCGCGCCTATCCATCAAGAATATATGGAGGGTAACAGAGCCTCATTTAGCGAAGCCGAAATATCATTTTGCCTCCATGTCGAGGTTACAACCATCCCAGCGAGGAGGGATTGATGGTTCACTTTGAGACGACCAAATGAGAGAAGGATGTATTACAGTACAAGGACTTCTAGATTAAATGAAAATCATGAAGAGCACGAAAGATTAATTCGTCAATGCATTCATACGGGAAATGCATATGACCAACCGAACCGCAGTCATGAGCTATTGGATATAAATAACTCACCAGACGCATGTTATGGCGTTGCGTTGTGTCAAGGCGGACCTTATAATCAGGGTGTGCAGGAATCTTCTCGAATAAGGCTATGTCGGCCTTTGCATACTCCACGAAAGCCGACTCGAGATCGCCTTGTTCCTGAAAGATCTTGGCGACTCTGCGGGCATTTTCAGAGATTCGAAGCCAAGCTTTGAGCGGCCTTGGATCCTCGCCTAGCGTCTGTTCCGCACGTTCTGCAAGTTCTCCGATAGAGTGAGGTCGTGAGGGCGGCGCTTGGAGCTGAGGAGGGGGCGCTGGATGATCGACGTTCGGTGGTGCTGAATTTGGATTTTGATGGATCCGTGTGGGGCCAGGTTGGTACGTAGCAGGGTGGAACAGGCCAAAGTCTGCGGCGTCACTAGTGGCGTAGGCGAAATGGCCTCTCACTTTCATGGTATAGAGTGAATGAGATGAGTGTGAAGAAGATAGCACCGCTGCACCACCCAATCGCAGGTACGGCGGTTGGCGCTGGCGCCTTGATAGTTATGGATATAAAAGGGAATGTGACGCGGAACATAATTCCGAACTCGAACTCGACTCCAACTGACCATCAGTTACAGTACCTCCTCGAAGGACATCCGTTTTTGTCAAAATGTTGAGTCGGGTTTTGTGTTATGCTGCCTCGGTCAAGGCCTCGCTGACCCTCCATCACAAATCGAAGGTTGACCCAGAGGACGCCACCCAGTGCAACGTTGTTTCCAATACAGTAAGGGAATGTGCCAGCCAACCAAACAACCAAATAAGCGCAGGTTACTTGAAGGCCTTACGTAACGCAACAGCGAAATGTCCCGGCCCGAATCCCAGAAAACGCCGACATCAGCAATCTCAAGGAGTGGCTCCTGCACATGTACCGATGTACGGAAAAGAGCAGAACAATACGATCAAAGTACTGCCAGTGTGTGTAAACTGCAATGGCTCATAAACGCCGGAGAGTAGAAGAGCGCCACAATACCCAGATCTGAAGTTATGTTTAGGTGTGCCCACGTCCTCTAAAAATTGCTTTCAATGGGCTTTAAACCCCAAACCGAGCCCCAAAGGGTGACATCCTTCAGGTAATCAAGTTGGGTGCAGATGTGACGAAAAATACATTTTCATGCCCCACAGTCAGAGCTAACACCCGAATGGGCCTGGCAAGCTGTATTCCTAATCGACCGGAGGCCCACGGAAAGGCCAACACTGTCCGGGCTCCATGCTATCCATCAATGCGAGGTCTAGTGAACACGTCACTCTGGCACCCTGCAAAAGATCTTCCAGTCATCGTGACCGGGAGTAGAATAAATCGCAGATGTTAGTGTCGGGCGGCGAGAGTGAAGGGTAAAGTGAAGCGATCGCAAAACAAGGCACAACTGTGCACACACGGAAGAGGAAGAGGACGGTGATAATATTCAAGGCACTAGAGGACGCTCTTAAGTACAGTACTGAAGGATGTCGCAAGGAGAGAGAAAGGGTGGGAGAGAACTGAACTGAAACAGGTACGACGTAATAAACGAGGGCACGAGTGTATGGGGCGGGCAAGTCGTGTTTGATGCACGAGGGTGAGCGCGAGTAAGTATTAAAGGGAAACGAACAAGGTGAGTAAGGTATGATCGAACAGTAAAGAGATAATGGGACTAAGGGCGAAAGGTGAGGTAAAGGGTCAAAGTAAAAGATGACAGATCAAAGAGAAACGAATCAAGAGAGGCTTCATCAGTGACAGTGAGCGGGCATACAGGCGAGCGCGAGGCTCAAAATCCGGCAGTAAATTCTTCAATTATTTTGTGACCCGCAGAGACTGCCGCATTCTTGGACGTAGTCAAAAATTGGTGGTGGAATGGGGTACGCTTCGAAGCGATATTCGATGTGATAAGGTCCCCACGTCAAAGTAGTCGGAAAGTGGCCGCCGGCGAAGACGTTGAATCGTGTCGTGAAGAACCGGAATGTGAATGGAAGGGGGCGGGTGGGCGAGAGTTCGAATACGAAGTCTGATGATATGCAGGCCAAGAACAGGAGGACCATGATCTTTCCAGTGTCCCAAGATAGCAAGGTCCGACTTGCTTTGCGCCGCATGCTACCTAAGCTGATACCGTTAAGGAAACTGCCAAAGCGTGAGCGTTTTTTAAACCGCAGCTAGAGAAGAGTGTCAGAGTCAGGTCATATACTATCAACAAGGGCAGTATGAACCATATGAGGAGAGGTCTGCTTGCTCTCAAATCTATGGCGACCAAACCGGGCTCGGAGAACAAGCTCGCTTTTGTCCTTAGCGAATTCAGCAATGCTGGGCCTAATGAGCGGCATGATGAATCCAAAGTGGTACACGCGGCAGCATGTACACTACCGCAAAAGTGGTAAAACTATGATTTAGGTTGTTGACTCTGCTGGAACCTAGATGTTGGAATAAACCTCCGATTAACCTCGGGCGCGCCGCGCGTGCGGGAAAATGAGTGGGATTCGAGTACTAGGATGTGGGCAAACGCGCAAGGTGCCCCAAAGTATTGACATGAACAGTACTTTATACCCGAGAAATGTGTGTGTCAGCACGGATGAAATGGAAAATAAACTAGGGTGACAATTACAGTAAAAGGCCAGGGTGCTACTAGTAACTGCCGGATTTTCAGCCTCGCGCTCGCCTGCACGCCCCGCTCACTGTCACAGTGTCACTTATTGAGCTCCGTTTCTCTTTGATCAGTCATCCTTTTTCTTTGACCTGTCTACCTTACTTTTCTCACTTTTATCTTTAGCCTCGTTATCTCTTTACAGTTCGATAAAAAAAGTAAAGTTCGATCACACCTTGCTCATCCTATTCGGTTCCCTTTGATATATTCTCACGCTCGTCCTCCTCATGCATCAAACGCGACTCGCCCCACAAGCTCGTGCCCTCGCTTAGTCTCGTCCCTGTTTCAGTTCCCTTTCACTTATTGTTTCCCTTTCACTTTTTCCGTCTCCTCATGCTTCAGTCTGATCTGACCAAACTATAGTTGTAGTGCAAAGGTTTCTATATGTATCAGGAGCGTCTTCTACTGCCTCGAATATCATCAGTCCCTTCGCCCTCTTCCTCTCTCGTGTGCAGTCGTGCCTCCTCATTTCGCTGCCGTCTTCGACCCGCGTCCTTCTTCATCATTCGACACTAACGGTAAAGAGACTTGAGCCGGGCGAGCTCGATTTCAACACTAGATCCTACAGATGAACATCCCGTCGCTACGATTGATAGATCGATAGATATCCAATATGGTCCGGCACTCTTCGATGGCGCCCGTGCTTGGGTATCTGCAACAACGACTACTTTGAGGTCCAGTCCGTATGCGTGTTTGGCACGTCGTCTGCCATCGGTATTCCTCCAGGTGCAAAAGGTACGAGCCAAGAACAGGAGCGAAAGGGCAGTAGACCAAAGATGTGACGTGGCGCGACGATCCTGTAAGAACCTAGAGGAGAACTTGATTGCGAGCGCAGCGAAGCAATTACTGTATCGGCTTCACTCGAACAGGAAAGGGAGGCCTGCGAAAACTGTACAAACAAGTACAAATCGTTACAATGGCTGAAATCGATGTAGTAAATCACCTGTAGACAACGTCTCAATCCATCTCTCACTCTGCTGTGACTTCGCACACGCGTTGCCTTGATAATCTATTATAGGGGTCCGCAACATAGAAACGTAATATATTTGGCCAACTACGCTACGTAAGACAGCTCAGGTAAGTATATCACTATGTTCCTCGTTGGTTCCTACTAGGCTAGTATTGGCTCCTAAGAAAGTAAGAGAGGTGTAGTAAACATGATACAGGATGTTAGCATCATATGATCGAGAGAGTAAGTTTATGCATGGTGACGTCGTACGCTACTGCGAAACCCCTCTTTCTTCACCCTTACCACCACCACCACTAGTGGTCCTGGTCCACCACCAACTGACAGTTGGTCTACCAGGTGAGTTCTTCGAACTCCTTGCATCAGCTCAGGTCGTCTAGAGATATCATTTTTCTCGTCTTCACAGTGCCTGCCTCGAGCCAGTCGTCTGATCTATGGCATCAGGGATGGAATCAACTTGGTGATAACGAACCGTGGAAGCTATTTGGCGATTATTGGAGGAAGCAGGATGTTGAGACACTGCGGGCCAGCTCCTTCATCACACTTGATCACGCAACAAATGATCTTCCACTTTCTCCTCAAACCAACAACAAAATCATTGTTCGCGACTGCTACAAGTCTCTCTACGATTACATTTTCAAGCTGAGACATGAAGAATTCTATGGCCTTGTCCTCAATGGACAGCCCGGAACCGGTGCGTCTTCATTGTGACTACTCGTCATGTCATCATAACAGTCATCCACAAACAGGAAAGACTCTGTGGCTATTATACACCCTTGTTCGCCTTCTCGCTGAGAAGGAAACAGTCGCTTTCCATTCTAGTAATAGGACAATACTTTTCTTAGGGAATTCCGTCTATTCTCCTAATCCGAACGTAGAAACAACGTTTCCTTCAGCCGAGCCCGTCACATTTTGTCTAATTGATTCGGACGGTGTGAAAGATCCAGTGGACATCCATTTTATGACCGACGCACCGTACGTCGACAGGACCTTTCCCATTATGGCTTCTTCTCCGATGCCATCCCGTTACGACACCTGGCGGAAGCAACGAATGGATGTTCTCATGGAATTTATGCCTTTGTGGGAGAGACATGAGTTAAAGGAAGGGTGAGATGCCAAACATGTGATCGAGAATGGTGTTCTGACTCTTCTCAAGGTTTAAGATACATCCGTGTTACAACGCCCTCCAAGAAGATGTGTGAACGGTGCTTCGTTATCCGTCTGTCGACGACAGTTCGACCATACCTATACGGGAAGGAGGGCATAATGTTATCCTTTCCGCAGTGGAAATGATCAGAAATAGCGATGACGCCACGGAGGATGCATAGGGAGACGACGTCATGGATGATGCGACAGGAGATGTTTCCACGGAAGATGTAGACGAGGTACTGGATCAAATTCTGGACGACGCCATGGAGGCATACGGTTCGTCAGCTCGAGACGTCTATCTAGCGATCTACTCCCCGGCTGTCATCGAAGAACAGTTTACTCGTGCGTTGTATGACCAGGACTACCATGCCGTCCGCGAAGCTTTCGTGCGTCTTAAACGGATCGAATATAGCAACCTTTCGCACAACATCTTCTCAATGAAGGTGACGAGACCCATCGGGCAGGCGCACCTTCCCAATTTTAATGGCAATTTACCTCCTGACTTTGAAGTTCAATTCAAATCTCATTGGATTCAAACCAAGGTTTTGAAACACCTCGAGTTTCTAGAACACCTCGATACCGCAGTTATGATTAAGGATATGAGAGCTGTGACACACTCCACTGGTTTTGCAGGCTTCTTGTGTTGAAATCGAGCTCGCATGGCTCATCCCCCCCCCCTAGCCCGCTTAGTCTAGTACCATTTTAATGTCATGCTAATCATCCTTCCATTCACCTTACGGACGTGTTACATACATTTGGGTACTATAAAGTACATGTATTTACATCTGGGCATCCTCGCGTGTTTGCCCCATGTCCCACGCAATCCCACTCGTTTCCTGCACCCGTCGCTGTTTTTCCAACATTTTGTACGAAGGATATGCTGCTAAAGAGCTAGCTTCTGGAGAGTCGCCTCCGGAACTTGTTCAGATGACGGCAGTAGCGGGCACGAACCACATTCTTCGTACCAATCGGATCCGTCACAATTGCGTCCCCGTCCCCATTTAGTCGATCAAGAGCTCGATCCAACGCCTCCTTTTCCACTGCCCCTCTTGCAGTGAAGTTTGAGGTTGATCCAAATAAATCTCTCGCTGATTATTTCTGGATATCGATGGACGCAAACAACCCACTATTCGATGCGTTCGTTATCGAGTTTAACGGAGGGAGAAATGCCGTCGTTTGGGAGAAAGCGAAAGAAGCTATGGAGGAGGAAGCTATGGAGACCATCTCTCGCACCAAGCAGCCGAAGCGCTGGAGGGTGAACTTCGTCGTGAAAGTGAAGTACGTGCTTGTAAGTCCGGAAGCTGGCCAATGGATGCCGCCGGAAAAGAACTGGCCGTCGTGCAAAGGACCTGTTTATTACTAGTCAAAACCGAAGTGGTATGTGATTGCGTGTCATCATCATTGGGTGAGATTGCTTGAGTAATGCACGCCAAGTAATGCACGCCGAGGTGATAACAGTCACCTCCATTCTTAATTGATTTCAGCTCGAGGCTGATACAACCATCTTGTCAGGGCGACTAGCATCATTAGCGCATTCCTAAGCTCGTGTACCCTTTGTTACCATTGTTAGGTTTCACATCAGCCCACCCGTACACCTTGATTTCTCCAATTAGATGGTAGAACTGTACAAAGTGGATAGTGCACCGGATGAATTTTAGAATTTCGGCTCGGAAGTATCCGTTTTAGGAAGTTGTGTACAGGGCGGATAGCGCAAACAAGGAAGCGCTGACAAAGCCTGTCCTGATTGGTTGGCAAACGCGTGGTTGACCCACTGCTGGCTTTATCTGCTTCGCTTCGGGAATCTTTGTACGCCTTTGTATCTTCCTGAAAATGCATAATTCAACCCTTCTGTTCTGCATTCCTGCATCTTGCTCCTTCTCCTTGAGATCATTCTGATCACCGGTTGAGGAATGTCAGTAATGCCCAAATTGAACCCGAACAACCTGACTGTTATCTGACAGTGATATCTGCTATTAGTGTCCTTGGAAATGACTTTGTTACTAGACAGTTGGATATACCATCGCTGTATTTGGATTTTATTGTGGAAACTTTGCGAATCTACACTTTACGATGACTCAATCGGGGGTCCCGAGCACTTTCCATTCTCCCCGTCCAGGCTCGCCGAATTGGTTTCTTTGTCTTGTATTTGTTTGAATTGAAATGTGTCATTTCAATTCGAATAAGTATAAGACAAAGAAACCGATCCCTTCAAAGTTCCAACAATACGAACATTTCTGTCGAGGTTTTCTGGAAGACATCAAAACAGACAGCTCAGGACATGCAACCCAGTTCCACGTATCCGTCGACAACATCAGCTTCCTGGGTAAAGCAACATTTTCACCATCAGCAGCTGGTAGTCTAGGTAAGCATCCTTTTCTGGGTCCACATTAATACTCAATCCATTGTGACAGTGCGTTGAACACCGTCTGAACACCGTCTCGTTCTTCCTTCTTCAAATTTAATTTTGAGTCTTCATCACCAGGCTCATCATCCGATACTTCCGGCCCAGTACACCTTCCAACACCTTTCTGCGGCAGGAACATCGACACGCGGGAAGCGCAAGAAGTAGTTGTAATATATAACATAGACATAGCATAACATCACTTTACGCATTTTAAGTAGTAATTCCGACCGTGTTACGCATGGGTAGCCGCTAGTTATTATAATACTAGCGGTGGCCCGTGCTGCGCCCGGGCCCAGCTAGCCGAGCGACCCCAGTCCGAGGCAGAGAAAGCCCCAGTGAGTACGAAGCCCAGCAAGCCACCGAGAGCCAAGCCAGCCCCGAGAGCCAAGCAAGCCCAAAGAGGAAGCCAGCCCTCGAAGCGACGACGAAGCCAGATGGTTATCTGTCGTACTACTATAGTGAACCGTCTGACCTAAGTTGGAATAACTATAATATTATTACACGATTTCATCATGTAGAATAGAGTAAGATGTAAGAGGATGTTGCGCAGTTTTTTTTTTAATGATTAAGGCTCCTCACAGGCTCACACTTGCTTACACACATCGTTGATCTTTTCTTCTGTACAACGCGACAGCAAAAGATAAGCCATGAAAGAAAGTACAGGCACCAGGGAAATGTCCAATGGTGATCTGGAAAGCATTAGATTGTCGTTAGATCGTAAGGTGGGACAATTGTTGGAATTTGGAAAAATGGCGGCGCGTGCAGGAAACGAGTGGGATTTGGGGCAAACGCGCGAGGGTGTCCAGGTACGTCAGTAAGGTGAATGGAAGGACAATTAACATGACATTAAATAAGCAAGCTAGGGAGGAATGAACCACGCGAGCTCGATTTCAATATGTACACAGGGTATATAGGGGTCTCCGACAGTTGTGTCGCTTTCGATAGAGGAAGAAAATGTCAATTGTCTTTCAGCATTCTTATTAGGGAGGGTCAGGTCTGGTGATCGCCACGCAATTAACACGCGAGTTGTGTGTCAGCAATGCCACAAGTTGTGACTCAGCAATGCCACGCGAGTTGTGACTCATCATTTCAAAATCTTGTCTTTATGATATTAGGGATGGCCATTCGACTCGACCACCGTGACGCACAGCCCATCAAAGATACGTTGTGTTGAATAGCTTGAGCTCATCTGACAGACGGTTCCGACCAAGTCTTGACTCCTTTCCTAAACACATTCAGTGCTGTGTAATTCCTTTCAACTGGTATTATTGTACAACACAAACAACTTGAAGACGATCTAATTCGGAGTGTTCGCCCTCGCTTGTGCCATGAACCGCTCCGATGGCTTGAATCGATGGTCATTGATCAGCCTCTCAACCTCTTTCACTACTGTTTCCGACTCGGAAAGCGCTTTCTTCACCGTCGCAAATGAGTGTATCTCGTCGTGAATTTTCTGTAACGAATGCTCAGTATCCTGCTTGTATGCGTCCAGAGCGACTTTGAAAAGCCTTTCGTTCACGGGAGAACGAGATCCGGATGCTTCCGTGCGTGCTTGCATAAGGAAGAAAAGACTTTGCATCACTATGGTAAAATCGACAATGTAACCCATCATTCCGCGCAAAACATTTGGCCTGTGAAGGTAATCACGTTAGTTCATTAGCCTGTCCGAAGTGCGTACTACATGTGTGGACGTACGTTACAGAGACGACGTTGTATACCCACGTCGCAAACTCGAGCCCGGCAGCGGGAGCAACAATGGCTGGCATGACCACTTTATATTAGATCTGCCCTCAGGTAGAGCTTAAACGGAACTGTACCACCAGCCAGGCCAGCTGCGACGTTCCGTACCATCGTCCCGCCCCCTACCTCAACTAGATCTTGCTGGAGCTCTGAGACCACTTTCGCCGCTAAGGTAAGAACCTATATAATTAGTCAGCGGGCCAGGTAAACTGCTGACCACATATGGCATATGCACACATTCATAGGATCGTAAATACCCCAGATTCTTCAATTAGATATGTGAGATTGCGAAAATGCACGGAAAGCAGTGGATATACGTTACAATGTCCCTGTGTATCACTTCAAACCTTTTTTCTAACGATTTCCCACCGCTGGCAAGTTTGCGTCTTGTCGACAAACCCCACCAGTATCCTTAGACTTGATGAATACAGAGCCAGAATATATCTTGAACCTTACTTTTCTTGCCAATACTATACATATGTCAGCACAATCACTAGCAGCACCACAAAATGATAACTTGAACGGACTCGATCGAAGCCTTGATCTTGGGTACCACGCTTCGCTGCTGAGCGATAGCCCAAAGAAGCTCTAGCGGGTTATCGATGTGCTGTTGTGTCATGTCCACTAACTCATCAAGAGTATCAGAAAACTCAGGTTTTGCTGTTTTCAAAAACAATCAATTCGATCTTTCACTCAGAACGAAGGCAAAATGTGCAGACCTGATACCTTCACCCAAGGACCACCCAACGTCTCCACTAAAGGCGTAATCATCTCGCAAAGCTTCTCTTTGGCGAGTGATAACGCATGCGGGTCGATTTGGGATGACGATGTTCCTGTATACTAGGGTAAACTTCCTTGACGAGATTATCCTTCTCAATACCCGTGTAAAAATCCTCACCTGGAGGCTTTAAGCTTTCGACAAACACATCGTACTTGGTGAATACAGTCACGGTCGGAACTGGAGTGGCTTTGTTATATTTAATAGAGTGAGAGCGAGTTTGTGCATGAACCAACCGCTGCAGTCCTTCATCTGAAGAATCTCCTCCTCCCCAACTTCAAGCAAACTTCTGCCGCATGTGGGCGCCGTGGAACACAGCCTGACCAAACGCTATCAATATTCCGGTACAAAATGGATCGAAGAGACCATCGAACCAAATTGCATGAAGCCTATCTTCGAGGTTCGTCATTTGGCTGCGCTTCTCTATAAACTTCTTGACAATGTCGAAATTATCGCCACCTCCGTGAGAGAAATCATGCGACTCATGCAGGATAAGATGAGAATTCTGCGGAGAGGTGATCTCTTTCTCGATATTTGAGATGCCGGCCTTACGACCGTGCTCTACAGTCTGCAGTTCAAACTCAGTAGATTACCGATGACGTTGAGCGCATGAATGTTGCGATCTACCGTGAAGTTAGTCCCAAAGATTGCATCGATGAGACTGGATTTGCCGACACCAGACTACGAGCCGAATGAATAGTCAGAAATTGATGGTCAGGATGTGATGATACCGACCCCTCCAACGACTAGGATGCGGAACCTAAAATATTATAAGCAGATACAACGTTTGTACGATGAAATAGATATACTTGGGGTACGAGGAGGCCACAGATGACGCCGGATAGGGCCCATTTGACGAGGGTATCGGGAGAGTGAGTGAATTTCTGATGCCGAGTATAGATGCAAACCTTGCTCTAGTCATTGGACGAAACAAATGCGAGCCTATTTCCCGTCGGGATCCGCCTTCCTTTCTCTCAGTAGTCATTTGGTTCAATTCCGGGGGGTCATGTAAGGTTGCAGCTGCGGAGCTAGTATTCATCCCTTTCGGCACTCCTTGTGGTGGCACAACTACATTGTCAACGAGGGGAAAGCCATTATCATGGATACTACTTGTAGTATCCTCGGCGAAGGCGTCCTCGTGACGTATCTTTTGAGCCCGCTAAGTACAATTAAAGCGGACGATCACCAAGAAGACACACCTCCGCGATATAGTTCGGAACCTCGATGAATGAACTATCACTGGGGGAGGTCGTGAATGAGGCATTGCATAGGTCTCCATTACTCTGTAGAGCAGTAGAAGATGGATATGGACTTCCATGGTTGATAGGAGGCCTAATCGCCCTCTCATCACTGAGAATGGTGGTGTATGATGCATCACATAAGCCGTCGTTTCTCTGAATCCGACTTGGAGAACGTCGTGGATTTTCATTTTTGATGGGAGGCGGCCTAATCGCGTCGACAAGGCCGATATTCGGGTCGTTATACTGAGATTAACGTATCGTGATTTTTTTTTCATCACCTCGCACGAGAAGACAACCCACTTTCGGAACACATGACACTGGCACTCGTATCACTTGCATGTTATCGTCCCTGCGGTTGTCGCAGTCACCAGAAAGAAATCTGCTTCAATTACAATTGGCCCGATCCGGAAGAGGACGCACTTTACTCGAAAGCCCCTGATGAAGACACATTGATCCCGAGTCCCGGTGGAATTCTGCTCTCCATGGAACTAAGAAAAAACGTCAGAGCGTGCAGCGTGCAGACTAAACCTAGCCTGGGAAACGGACTGGTTCGAGACGACTGTTGTGATATAATACGCGTCCCCGAATGTTGGACCAAACAAAACTTGCCCCGCCGCCATTGAGCGTTCTGCTCACCAGAGAGATTTCCGCATCCATGCTGTCGTCCACGAACGTAGCGGCAGCCCATGAAGTGACCAAAGTACAACCAGAGACGAGAATAAGATCTTCCACGCGCTCGACACCCAGTTGGTTCTTCTGTGCCCAGGTAAACCAGCAGTTCGCATAATCTTGAATGTAGTCCTCGAACGCTTGTGTGCGGATAATGTCTTCGTGGTGCCCACCGTTTGGAAGAGACAAAAGTGCCCCGCAATTCCGGAACCTATACGTGATACCTTCCACACTGCGAGGATAAGTTGACTGAGACTGTCCAAGAGAGAATTATGACTCACCCCGAGTCGTCGGGTGTCATTGCCTGCCTATTACCAGCAATTGCCTCTGCAGAAACATAACGGGAGCAGTGTTTTACTCTGTCGAATTGGCGCTTAAGAGTATTGGTGAATGGACCGCAGTCCAATGACTTGTAGGGTTCGGGTTCACCGAGTGCTCTATTCGACTCGTGGCTCCATGGAAGCATCACATTGAACATGCGAATGAAAGACCCTTCATGTAAGTAGCCAACATCACCGATTGATACCTTGTCGTGGATCTCTTTGGGAGGATTCGGATTCCACAACGCAAGCCCGTGAGACAGGGTTGTCATTTGGTCCTGGTAAACCCTGGAGACTGGGGGTAGATCTACTGCCAGTGGCATGGGGGAGGAAGCTGAGTCTGTACTCATACCCATGAGCGTAATTGTGGCGATCTAATTCCGCAACCAGCTATGGGCAGAGAAGGACCCGGGATGCATGACGCACAGGGTCTTCTTTTTCTGCGGCGGAGAAACCCGCTGCGGTGCTGCCACCTGCATACGACCACTACATATGCTACTTAGGGCTTTATGCTTTGATGTAAAACGCCTTAGCACGACGCGTACTGGCTGATGCGCTGATGTGACACGACAAGACATCAACTTGCACAGTTGTGGGCGGCAAGATGGAACAATATCAAACGCAAACAAACTGCGTGTTCACGGCTGTTTGAGCCCGCAGCCCGGGCCGACGACTTCCGATCCATGACTTTTGGTAGCAGCACGTGGCTTGGCTGCCAAGGGTCTCCTACTCGGACTCAGTATCCCTCAGACTCGATCCAAACTATGACGATCTACACAGAAAATAAGGGAAATCACAGTAGCGTTTTCAAGGCCGTTTTGAGTCCTGTTTTGACTTTTGTTTTGAGTCTCGTTTTGACGAAAACCAGTTTCAACTTTGATAGCACCTGGGTTTTCGTTTTAGCGGAGTTTAAAATTTAGCACATGACTAAGGCCCCATACTGGGTTCGGGGTTTACCGGGAATGACTGGTAGCCTCGTAACCGGCCCTCTAAAAGGGGTAAACCTCGATAGAGGGCCTGGGAGATCTGAGTTTAAACTTGGCGGACAGAGATAATTACTCCATAAGGATATGCTCAATAAAGAAATTTGTCATGTGATCACGACGGTGGTGGTGCTAAACAGCTCCATACGGCAACGCATTATTATAATTATCATTAGCATTAGCAGTTTGGCACCTGTTAGCGTGTGACTAGTGTGACAGGGGGTGTCGGATGTGATTGGGTTGAGGCGTTGAAGGTTGAGTTCACTACTGAGATCCCTGTGCTAGATTTGTAATCTGTCACTAGTCGAAGCAGCAGAATATAGATGACAGCCAGTTGGGCGGGATGTAAAGGCTGAGTAGCTCAGTGGTTAGAGCACCTGGTATACATTTTGGGGCCAGGGGAGGGCCTGGGTTCGAATCCCGACAAATCACTTTTCTTGCACATATCCACAATCTAAAATAGCTCATATTATCACATCCGACACCCCTGTCATACCAGTCACTTGCTTAACAGGTGCTAAACCACTAATGCTAATGATAATAATAATAACACGTTACCGTACAGTATGGATCATGGAGCCTAAGGCAGCACTGTTCACTACGATCACGAGAAAACCACCACCGTCGTGATCACATGACAAATTTCTTTATTGGGCATATCCTTATGGAGTAATTATCTCTGTCCGCCAAGTTTAAACTCAGATCTACCGGTCTCTCTAGCGAGATATCCCTTTTTGGGCTCGCCGAGAGACGGTCACCGGTCTAAATGACTGGGGGTGACAGGTGTTGGATGTGATATTACATAATATGAGTAAATATGAAGATGAGTTGAGCATCGTGCTAGATTTGTAATCTGTCACATGGTCTGGTTGAAGCATCAGAATATAAAAGACAGCCAGTTGGGCTGGACCGATGGCTAAGTAGTTCAGTGGTTAGAGCACCTGGTATATATCTGGGGGCCAGGGGAGGGCCTGGGTTCAAATCTCCGTGTGATCACTTTTTTTGCACATATCCGCAGTTTAAAAATAGCGCTGTAGTTCATATTATGTCATGTCACATCCGACACCTTGTCACCCAGTCATCCCCGGAAAACCCCGAACCTATGCATGGGGCCTTAGTCATGTGCTATATTTCAAACTCCGCTAAAACGAAAACCCGTTTTAAATGGAGCTATCAAAGTTGAAACTGGTTTTTCGTCGAAACGAGACTCAAAACAAAAGTCAAAACAGGACTCAAAACGGCCTTGAAAACGCTACTGTGATTTCCCCTAATGAAGAGGCACATCGATACAAAGGTAAGTCTTTTACTTCTGTGCTCGACCTCAAGCTAAGCTCATGCCGCTGTGCCACACTCGGGCTTGCATCCGTCGTGGTTGATGTACTGCATCAGCAAAACCCGAAATTTTTGTCGCGGCAAAACTTAAATTTCAAATGGCATCTATGGCCACTATGGCTGCTATGGCCGCTATATAGAGCTATATATCAAAACCGGATTTTGCTGATGTGCTTCGAAACTTTAGAGGAAGGCCGCGGCTCCGATGAATAGTCTGTCACGCGTCATGTCCCATGAGCACTCTATCACCATCTCCTCAAACTAAAGAAGGCTACCGCCTGGCCATCCATCGGAACAGGCACGTTGTTGCTGCGCTCAGGCACAAATCTCTTCTCCCAATCACTCCGGGCAATCCAGGAAGACGGGATAGTGATCCATGTGCCCGCGGCCAGCTCTTCGTCTCTTTGTATGTGACAATACGAAGTACATACACCGCATCTGTTGGTCACAACACTGCCGAAAGCTCATCCTGGAAGTCGGAGACGAGTGGGACAATTACAGTATCACGAAATTGATTGATACTATTGTCGTAGATCCGCGGGCCACATTGAGGCGGTTCTGATGCGTAACAGCGTGTAGATAAGTATTTTTTACGTGCGTTACATCTGCTGAGTCAAGTAGTGCAGCATCCCTGTGCCATGTACCTTGTTGGAATGTGGTACAGACTTCTATTATCAACCCATGTGCCTCTGTTTATGTGCGTATCTCAAGTTCTCCGATGCGGATTCACGTACAAGTTGAGTACAACATGAGGGTGTCATCGTGTCTTGGACAGATATCGAAGCTTTCGTACGTTATGATCCCAGGAACCAAAGTGGTAAACAAGTATACGATCACGTGTATAAAGGATTGGCAAAATAGCAATTCTGGAAGCCCCGATTAGATTGAATCGTGGGCTGCATTACCTACTAGCCAGTGGTGTGGGTATCTGCGCTTTCTAGTCGCTCGTACGGCTATTGATATGGGCTGTATGGCTTCGGTTTTCCTTGCCCGGCCTATAAATAATGTGACTCATTCCTGATCTTATTCTCCCTGTTCCTTCACATCCGCCCTCTTCACGTTCCCCTGCGTCCCCCACGGGTCGAATCTCACCAGATTACGAGTCGCACTCGCTCCTTGCAGCGGCCCGCGGCTGGTCGACCATGTCCTCACTGGCAGATGAAGAGAGGAGGTCCACCGAGATCGATAACCATGATGCCCTGGTCAGTAATGTTTTTTTTTTCTATCTCCTTCCAACTGGATCGGAAAGAAGAAAGTAGCTGACATACCTGGTTTGACACACTCAGGACATTACTGTCGATGACAACCGTGACGATGACTCAAATTTTGACCCAACGGCCCCTGTGTTTGAGGATGAATCCCCATATCCAGAAGTTCGTGCTGCGGTTGCCAACACAGATGATCCCACAATGCCGGCGTCTACCTTCCGCGCTTGGGTCGTCGGTCTCATTTGGGCAGTCCTCCTTCCCGGCGTGAACCAGTTCTTCAGTTTCAGATGCCCATCCATCACCATCAGTTTGGTTTGTGATTTTTTTTTCTTCACAGCGTTTCTGTATCCCTTTCGGGGTCCCAGTTGCTAACTGCGAGATAAGTATATCCCCATGTTGTTGAGTCTCCCAATTTGCAAGGCCTGGGCTCGCTACCTGCCGAATATTTCCGTCTTCGGTATCCCGCTTAATCCCGGGCCGTTCACCATTAAGGAGCATGTCATCCACCATCATGGGTGGGTGGAATCGCAACTACGCCTGCATACGCCGTTAGTGTAGCCCCAACTTGGCAAATTATGTCAGGGCTGTTGTGTTCTGATCGAGTTCTTACAATCTCCTTCAGACTTATGTTATCGCCGTTCAGAAAGTCTTTTACCATCAACATCCCCATTTGCCTGTGAGTTTTAAGGCTTCTTCTGCTCACCCTTTTGGTTTATTGATCGAATTTTACTAACCACAAAACAAATCAGTGGCTGATGGTCATGTCGACCCAGCTGATTGGCTATTCGATAGGAGGGATTTGCAAGCGCTTATTTATCACACCGCCATCTATGATTTGGCCTGGAAACCTTTTAATGGCCGTGCTTTTCAATACATTGCACGGTCAAGAGACCTTGGGTAACCAGGCTTGCGGTGGCATTTCCCGTTTGCACTTCTTCTACTATGTTTTCATTGGCTATGTCCTTTACAGTCAGTTCATTTTGCTTTGGAAACTGGCTTTTGTGCTGGGGTTCTAGTTTATTATTATTTCTAGACTTCTTGCCGTCCCATCTCTTCACCGCTCTCTCGTTCTTTTCGTGGGTTTGCTGGATAGTTCCAAACAATGCCAAGGTCAACCAGCTCTTTGGGGTCAATCGTGGTTTGGCGATGGGTATTCTCACCTTCGACTGGGGTCAAATCGCCTTGGTCGTCTCCCCTTTTGCCACCCCTTGGTGAGCTGCGGCCAACATGGGCTTTAGTATCGCATTCTTCTACTGGTTCCTCGCGCCCATTCTTTACGTAAGACGGAGTTGCTTTTGCCTATCGCGTTTTTTTTACATCAGCTTTTGCAGTACACCAACGTTTGGTACAGCGCTTACCTTCCCTTGTTGTCCTCAGTCACTTTCAATAACACAGGGAAAAAATATGACGTCTCTCGGATCATCAATTCCGATTCCTCCTTCAACCTCCAGGCTTACAAGACTTACAGCCCCATCTTCTTTTCCGCATCGTTCGCCATTACCTTGGGTCTCTCGCTTGCATCCATCACTGCCACCCTTACACATACTTTCCTCTACTACCGCAAACATATATGGAGTCATGCTTGTCGCCCACTTCCCAAAAAATCTGATATCCACGCCCGCCTGATGTCCGTGTACAAGGAAGTCCCGGATTGGTGGTACTGGACGATATTCGGTTATGCCACATATTTTTCATACATATATAAAAGTATGCTGATACTCTCTCAGTAACCATGTTTGTGCTCGGTATCGTTGTTATCGAGGTGTGGGATACAGATCTCCCTGTATGGGGATTCGTCGTCGCCCGCTTGATCTGTGCGTTTTGTCTCACCTTTCGTCGTCGTGCGCTTTCTTCCCGAGTTTCACATTCATTATGTTTTAGCATTAGGGTTTACTCTCCCATTTAGTGTGATTGCGGCCACTACGGGCCAGACACTTGGGCTAAACTTCATCACAGAGCTGATCATCGGATATGCCCTTCCAGGCCGCCCGATTGCAATGATGTTGTTCAAGACATGGGGTTATATGACCATGTTACAGGCGATTGCGATCATGAGCGACTTCAAGTTTGCCCACTACATGAAGATCGCACATCACCCGATGTTCTTCTGTCAGGTGGTCGCCACCATTGTTGCCGGTACCGTGCAGATTGGTGTGCAAGCGTGGATGTTCTCCAATGTTGAGGACTTTTGCGATTCCTATCAAAAAGATGGCTTCATTTGCCCAACCACCACCACGTTCGGTAACACATCCATTATTGTAAGTAAGCTTGTCGTGTTGGCTCATACTTTTTGTATTCCGTGACTCAAAGATGTTGTATTGCAGTGGGGTGTTATTGGGCCGCGACGTCTATTTTCCCACGGTCAGCTCTACTATGGCCTCGTCTTCTTCTTCCTCGCCGGCATCCTTGCACCTTTATTCCAGTGGATTTTGCAGAAGAAGTTCAGAATGGGCTTCCTCAGATACATCAATTTCCCGGTCGCCTTCGGCGGCGTGATTGACATGGCCCCGCGACCCCCTTAACTACATGCCAGCGGTGTTCGTCTGCTTTATCTTCAACTATATCATCCGTCGACGCCACTTTGACTGGTGGAAAAAATACAACTGTAAGTTGCATCATGACGAGGCTATCGGATGGTTTTATTTTTTGACGCGCGATCGGCCTCGGTTCCCGGGCGGACTACTTTAGATGTGTTGGGCGTTGGACTAGATGTGGGTTATGCAGTCGGTCTCGTCATCATCTTTTTCACTTTGCAATACCCGAAAAACGGCACGATTGGCCAGGACAGCATTCAGAAATGGTGGGGTAATACCGTTTACAAGAAGACGGCAGACTATAAGGGAGTGCCCTTTAAGAGCCTTCCAGAAGGCAGAAAGTTCGGTCCATCGAGCTGGTAAAAATGTTGGGTAGAGCAGAAGTGAGCTAGAGTCGGTATGTCCTTTCACCACTTCCCGCCTTTCTTCTTCAGTCACATTTTTCAATTGTTACCGTAGAAGGGTGTCTAGCTAGCCCGTGCATATCGCTTGGGGTTATTGTTATGATGGGTGTTTGTATGTTATATTTGGGGACAACAAAAAACGTTCCTTACTTCTTGATAATGCTTTCATTACTGGATATCAATTATTGCTTAGAGCTGCCTTCTACGTCACTTTACTTATAACAAGAATAGCAGTTTCTCCGAGTGCATGCTCAATGCGGACAAATACATCCAGCCACAGAGTCAGTCATTGAAACACACACGGCAAACTTAGGACATGCCGCAAGGAGGTCAGGAGGACCGTCTGCCACTGCAGTGGCTGCGCTCGTACATGCTCTGACGCGTGCCATTCCACATTCTGAGCTGTCCGGACTTCGGAACGTGCCTTTCGACACGCTGACCCTATTCTAATCGGGACCGCGTAGCAAGGCTCAGCTTATCGTGTTGCTCATATTGCAGTGCCTCGAGATTGGATTACACTTTTGATTCGATTATCAAGATGAGGTCACGTGTTACTTCACATCTTGTCCCCGTTTGCCATTGGCTTGTGATGGTTTCAAGAGACACCAAGACGGAAGCCGAAGAGGAGCAAATACATTTTCAAAATGTCATTACGACAATTCAACAATATGCGTCTTACACAGTATGCCGTGTGCTCTCACCGCCCATACTATCGTACTTAACTTTGGTGAATGCTAGCTAGCCCGTAATAATCGCCGTCGCAAAGATATTTTCACGCTCCCGCGCGAAGACCAGGTTCTCATCGAACAGCTGGACTATAAGCAAAAGCTCGCAGAAGTAGACGACGCAATCCTCGCGAATGCCACCTTTTTGAATCAGATCGTGGCCAACCCGGCGATATTCGAGAACACTGGCCCGTACGAGTTAGAGGAAGAGGAGGATGGAGGTGATTTCGGGAAAAACTTGGATCATGAGCCTCGAGAAGAAGGTCTGCATCTATCTGTGAACCAGTGACTGTCCTACTACGGACGATAGGACGCTGACGCTGTCAGTACGCCCAGGAGATGGCAAGAGGAGCTCTGCCTACGCACCACAAAACCATCCACACCCACATCCAAATCTACACGGGCACGAGCATGCACGCTCACATTCACATGGATCCTACATCTGTCCTTCCACCAGCCAAGAAAACACTAGGCGTAGAAAGCGGCCGACGGACTTTGACATGGACAAAGTGAGAAGTACGCTCAAACAGCTCGTGCGGGACTGGAGTGAAGAAGTAAGGCTAATTGATACTTTTCGTTGTGTGCGTCCATGTCCCTCTAAAATACACTCATTGTGAAAAACAGGGAAAAGATGAAAGAGAGGCGAGTTACCGGCCCATTAGGGAGGCTTTACTGGAGCACTTCTCGGATATACCCATGCAGGAGAGGTACATACGGCCCCAGCTTCTACTATTATAGCCCGTGCCCTCAAACCAAATCCAGGCACAACTTTCGTGTCCTTGTCCAGGCGCGGGACTCGGTAGGCTTGCGTATGACGTCGCCAAGCTCGGTATGATTCCACGATTTTGGCGCCTCCACCTCAGTGACTGATTCATTCGTCAGGTTTTTCCTGTCAAGGAAATGAGTTCTCGCACTACATGCTACTTACCTCTTTCCTTATTCTTAATAGGTACGTACGAGGCTTACAATCGCTTCTCTCCCTTTTCAATCCTGATCCTCATAAAGGACCCAACAAGTTCACCAACACACAATCTACCCTTATGTCCACTCCCTCTCTAACATCCCCAATCGCGCAGCGATGCTCAAGCGTGTCCAAATACCGGACGTCCTTCCAAGCGACCTCCCTCCAGGATCTAATTTCTCGCTCGTAGCTGGCGACTTTGAAGATGTTTACGGTCAGCAGGGTGGCGAGGCAGATCCTGATGAACCGTCAGCTGGCCTATGGGACGCAGTTCTGACGTGTTTCTTCATCGATACTGTGACTATATGCTCTCTTTCTTGTACCGTGGAACGAACCTCGCTCATGCTACCGCACGCAGGCGAAAAATATCGTGAATTATCTTCGCATTATCCATCGGATTCTCGCACCGGGTGGCGTCTGGATCAACTTGGGTATGGAACTGATGTCCAACCTGTCACGTGCTTCGGTTGACTGCGATCCCCAATCAGGTCCTCTCCTTTGGCACTTCGAGGAAAACGCCACAAGCGACCCCTCAATTGAACTCGACCTAGAAGAAGTCAAAACACTCGCGGCACATATTGGTTTTGAAATTAAGGTAGATAGATATCTCATACCCGTCGCTCCTTTCTCATGCCCTTCATGTACTCTTTGTTAGAACGAACGCACAATCGATACGACGTACGTCAATAACAAAGATTCAATGCTCGGGTATATATATCACACCGCTTTCTGGACGGCCACGAAAAAGTTGTAGTTTCCCCAGGTCAACGGAAGGTGTATCATATAGACGGCGTAGTTAGCATGACTTACTTCCTTTACATCACTCGGCTCGGTGGATTTGGCTATCATGAGGGGTTGATTCATTTGATGACTTACAATTCTTTCTCAAGAGGCCTCCTGCAATTACGATCTGGCATGTGCAGTAACTGCCAGTAAGCCCCAAATTCCCAGTACACATGAATACCCATCCATGTTTTGGGCCAAGTAAAGGTCAAATAGAACTAAGCAGCGCAGCTTTCAGGAGCTCCCCACCAGCCTTTGAATGAGCTGCTCAGTGTTTCTCATGCGGGCAGCAAGGCCCGAAGGTCTCCCACGCGATCAGTAAGATCGAGGAGGGATTGATGGTTGGCTTTGAGATGACCAATGAGAGTACGATGGAGATCATGGAGAACACGGAAGGTGCATTTGTCAATGGATCTGAATACACGGGACATGCACACGACCAATGGAACCGCAATTAATGGGGACATCGGATAGAAATGACTCGCTAGGCACATACGGTTATCAAAGCGATATTCAGGGTGCGCAGGCATAATCCCGAGTACAATTCCAGTGGCCTTTGAATACTCCACAGATGCCGACTCAATGTCGCCTTGTTTATGAAATCTCTTGGCATCTCTGCAGATACTTTCGGCAAGTCGAAGCTAACCTTTGGGCGGTTTAGGATCATTTCCAAGAGACCGCCATTGGTGTTCGGTACGCTCTCAAATTCTGAGTAAGAGAGAGGTCGCGAAGTTCCTTGAAGCTGGGCGGGAGGGGGAACGTAACTAGTCTCGGACGACAGGTGACGAGACAAAGTTCGTGCAGAGATGTCAGTATCATAGAAAGAATTCATGATGTGAAGTAAATGGGATGCCGTGAGTGTGAAGTGAAGATCATAGTAGCTCTGTGCCGGCGCTCAAGCGTCGGATCTGTCAGCAGGTGGATGGAGTTAGGGGGGTCGGGTCTAGCCCACCAGGGCATAGATAAGGCAAGGCACCACCATGGGGACCTGATGGCACCGTCGAAGTCCAGTCGGCGCCCGAAAAGGGTTAGCCATTGCATACTGGCACAAGCACATTTGGGATGCCTGGCCGGCATAAAAGGCTGGGCCGGAAGCAACAACCCACCCACCCAATTGTGTTTTTCCCACATAGCACACCACCCCATCCGGGTCACGCCCATCAGGGCCGACTCCCAGTGGCGAGTGGTAGGCCCCTCACCAGGAATCGGAAGGAAAGCGGTCGTGGCAGCGGCAGCCACCTGACGAGAGCTTTCGCAGGCTCGAAACCGCTGCCTGGCCGTGCCCTTACTCCCTCTACGCACACTGTAGCCATGCGTACAGGCCCTTATCCTAGGAGACGGGTGTCTGACAGGTGCGCTATGGAGCCAGACAGCCCGATCGCCCCCACACCTCACACAGACTAGGCCCCAAGCTACGCCGCTATCGCGGCTGCGCTTGGGCCGACCAACTGCCCGCCCCATCGCAGGCGTGGTGAATAACACCTTGATAGTTATGCTGCTTCAAACATAGAAAAGGAATGCCACCGAGATGCGGAATATGATAATTTCGACGTTTTCGACGTGTTTTGTAGTTGAACGTTGAGCGCTGAGCGATTGAGCCCGTTGGTGGTCGCCTGTGTGCCCCGGGTCGTGCGGGCCGTGCCCGAACTCATTGCAAATCGGTGGTCCAAAACGAGGACTGGGAGGCCAGCTTGGCTGTGTTCGTACAGATCGTGCCAGCACTCCTAACCACATTTCTGAATCGTCCGGAGAATCAGAAACCATGAGCTTCTTTCCAACACGCGGAGTCCTTGTCACCCAGGATTGCTGGCGTCGGGATGGTTGTCTGAGGTGGTATCCCTTCTGTTACCTTCTTGTCCTTTTATGTTTTCTTCTGTTACTCTCAATTACCGTTCATAGTCTTGGACGACCTTGTGCCCAACAACAGTCGCTTCCCCTTCCCACAATCCCGCTTCTTATTCTCAAAATACCCAGTCAATTCCTTCGATATCCTGCCTTTAAATACAACGTTTCTTAACCCTACGTTCTCGTGCAACTTACAGTGTCTTCGATTACCACGCGCATACGATATCAGTAGTGTAGTACACCTTTTATGTCAGGTGCCTGGTGGCCATGAGGCCACACGTCGCTATCTTCGTTCTCGTTTTCAACTTCTACGATCTCCTTTTTTTCCTTCCACTCGCGTCCACTAGCAGTCTTTTCTCAAAAAAGCCCTGAAATTAGTCAAGTCTGAATGTATTTAAGTAGGGGTTTGTCTACCTCAATACATCATCCAACTCTTTTTTCTTTCTTTTGCGTGTGCAGTCGTCTCAGGACGCTCCTTTTCTCTCTGCTTCTACTAGTTAGTTCGACTAAGGGCTACGACGATCTAAGCCGCTGAGCCGTCGTGCGTATTCTTTTGCTGCTTCCACGCTGACCCCCCTTTCTTCTAGTTCCTTTCCGTCCCTCCCGAACTCACGCGCACCGTGGCCCATCGTCACGCGCCACAACAGTATCTGCATACGGGACTGAGGGACTTCATTCTTTTTCCTCCTACTACTGTGACAGTTGCTACTCGCGAACAAAGTGTCATTGGCCGGGGATAGGCACCCTCATTCTTTCCTCCCATCCCTTCTCTTGACTCCTTCGATGTCTAGTACTATTACGTTTCACTCTTTGCGCGACTTCCTATGTTCAAGAGACAATCAGGACACCCGTACAATTTTACGAGTTACAGAGAGCCAGAGTGCAGGTACCTCAACGGTGACGACCTCCTTCTATCTCAAGAGGTCACGCTGGGATCCCAACATCTGGAAAAACCCTCCTAGCAAATTTGCTAAATCTTTGCAAAGGTCCTAAAAACATTTGCCAAAGGCCAAAAACCTTTTCCAAAGTTTAAAAGTGCAAAACATATTAGCTAAATTTGAGAAATGAAAAAATATTATTAAGATTTGAGAAATGCAGAAAATGCTACTTTAAATTTAACAAACACAGCAAATATTTTCAAAATTTGGCAAATTTGGCAAATACTATCCTAATACCCATCCCTGAGTCTCTGGTTCAAGGACATCCCTTGTAGGTGTTTCTGCGTCCATTGTTGTGGGAGCATCACACTTCTTTGCTGGAAACTGTAGGGGCTTGGCCAGGGCTCCTGGTACACCACGCAGTTCGTCGCTGGGGGGTTCGTACTCCTCTGTGGTGAGTGATTCAGGACGAATATGTCCGTAGCGTCCCTGGTTCCAGTATTCCTGGTTGCTGAGGGGATAAGGGCGACGTGAAACGTCTGAGGGTAAATGAGGGTGGCTGTCAGCCAGACAGCCATCAGGAGGGGATAAACTTGGATAGGCTCTGGCCGGTGACTTCAATGGTGGGGGCGCGAGATGGGCAAGTAGCTGGTCCGCCAGTTGGCACAGGGAATTGTTCTGATGGAGGGTACTGTGCAGGTTGGCCGAAAGGATGCGGGAGGGACTCGCCCTCTCACTCGGTAGGGGGTGGCGACGGGCCCGTTAGCGATCGAGTGTGGTATGTGGGTGGGTATTGGTGTATATGGGTCGTTGGGGTGGTTGGATAACAGTGGGGCTAACTCCACGATCGTCAGTCGTCAGGGCCTATACCAATAGGTGTCAGTCCGTAGTGATGTACGAGAAGAATGACAGACGTACTGTCGCACAGCCAGGATCATCTGCGCCTTACGCTCGCGTAAACCGGCTTCGCGCTTCTCGGCCGTGTCTTCCCACTGCGCGTCTGCCTGCATCCTGTTGCGGTGAAGGCACATCATTTGCACTAGATAGCCGGGATTCGAGTCTGTAGCGGGATATCAACGTCTCTTTTGCCCGTGCCTGTGTCGCAGTCGTGGCTGTACGCGCAGCGGTTGGTGCACCAGCAGGTTGCAGCACCACATCTGAATCAGATTGGTGTGGATAGAGCGTGAAATAAGCTTCTGACAGCTGTGAGGGCATAAATGAGTAGGGACGGATAAGAGGGAGACAAAAGAGCACACACTGCATCAAGAAAACCGCGCTCGAGAATCTTGTTGGTCGTAAGTTCGACCGAACCCGTGCGGAGAAGATCGTAGTGAATATTGGCACTATGGAAGACAAAAGTCAAGCGTTCTCCTTCATATGTATCTTTCATATGTTGGATGGACGGACTGAGGGATATCGGGGAACATTCCGGTTACAGTTTCTACCTGCGCCGGGGAGTTCAGCGGGGCTAATGTAAAGGTCGAGTGGGAGCCATGCCATTTCTGGAGTCACTTTTTTCGGCCTGAAGCGCAATGCACGGGCAGCTGCTTGCTCTGTCGTAGACTCGCCACCTCATGTAATATTGAATGATAATGGAGAAGCAACGGAAGAACGTGACGCAATGGAGGTTGTAGCCCAACGTACAATTAGAACAATGACGGCAAAGCGACGACAACGGCAGAGGACCACCCGGAAAAGGACCGCCACCTGGAAACACGGTAGGGGTAATGGACCTCGGGAGATTCGCTGGTTGATGGGCATGTCGAACACGACCGCGACCGTGGATAAGAAGGTGGTACAATTAAACCTGGACCTGGAGGACCGTATGGACTAGGCGTGATGTGTGTTTGCTGGCGAGGTTGGATGATTATCGGTCGCTGCTTAGAGGGCTCCGAACGGCCTGGGCGGGGAGAACCTAGGGGAAACCTACCACATGGAATGGTGGCTGACCAGGTGGAGGCGGAAGCCTGGTCGGGTCCCTCATCGTACATACGCTGGGTAGAAGGGGTCTCGGTCCATGGAGGAACGGCACCAGTTTGCGGGGGACGATTATCGTCGGTTGGCCGGGAATGGGTGGGTGAGGGAGCTGGACTTCCCGAAAACAGAGGACTTGGGGTCCTGCCTAGTTGGCTTTGAGGCGGCTGGGAAGGGGGGTGTATAAAAATGGTAGGTGCGGGTTGCTGCGGTGCGATCTGGGGACCGGGAACGATAACATGAGCCATAGACGGTGATCGTGGGGACCCTACGCTGTGGGGGTGCTGGTTAAATAGGACGGCTCCGGAGGTATGTATATTTCATCATTGACGGGGCACGGCGCGAGGAGTGTATGGGGCATTGCGGCGCTCTCCCGGTCTCAACCCAGATCGGGAGGAATGAAGGGCGTACCTCCATCCCGTGATGGAGGGAGATATTGTTGACTAGGAGGAAATGAGACCTGAGGAGGCAGCGATACAAAGGGGCCATCTGGTGGCACAGTTCCCGGGCGAACAGGGACCAGGGCCACCTGGCACTATAAAACCGCCAGGTTCTACTCCAGGTCCTGGCTAAAGGTGGGTAGATTAGAATGTATGTTAGTAATATAGGAAATAAAGAACTTACACGGTGACCCAGGCAATTCAGATCGTCGCGGAGCTGACTTATGCGAGCACAGACATTAAAAAGCTATGCTTGTCAAGAACTTCGTTCCAGTATCAACAGTGGACTCGTAGTTAGATTGTCGTAACATCGGTTCTGCACGCACTTTGAACGGGTTCAGAAGTGGGGCCGTGGATGCTGATGTAGAAGGTCGTGGGTATAGAGGAGACTTGGGACGAAGTTCTGGAGTGAGAACAGATTGCGGATGGGCTGGGACCGACGGGTCGACCGATGCAGCGGGACGGCATGACAGGGAGATATCATCGGGAAGACTGGAGACGGAGACCGTAGAGGCTGTTGAGTTGCGACAGATAAGACGTGGGGTAGGAGGTCGCGACGTAGTTTCTGCATCCTGTAGAACATGTTGAGGAAGATACGATCCCACGAAAGCGTCACGAAGACGCACATGTTGCTGGACAGCCTGCAAAACGCCGAAATTTTTGGCACGCTCAGCAATCGCGATAGCGTCAGATCCGAGCGAGAAACTTTGGCTACATGCGCTGTTTCCACGCAACGCGCGCTGACTGGGTGACAGTTTGGAAGTGTGGGTCTGGACTCATCGATGTCATCTTGGTAGGTAACAAACCAGGAATGGCACAGGGACGATGACTCACTTTGTAGCCCGAGTAAAACCTACTACCATTAGAGTCGATCGTCCTGTCTGAAGTTGGAAAGGGAAAGGGGTCGACGAGAGGGGTGTGTAACGAGAGGCCATGGGGACAGTCTTTTGTTCGTTCGCAGTCGCCTTGCGCTGGGGGTCGAGGGACAGATGGTGATCGTGAAGCGATGAGGAATTGACTACAGTATAGAGACGCCAACTTAGTGCTAACTTGATGATTCTCGCTGTCACGCGTCACACGTCATGAGTCACGCTAGTGACGTCGCTGTTGGTTGGTTTTCTCTCGTTTTGTCTGAACTTGTGTGTGTGCCCGGTCCTATCAACTTTCGCTGTCATGCAGCCATCCACCTCGATGTGCACTACTTCTAGTTGCTTAATGAGACTAGTATCCCTGATTCCTGGAAGACGTTTGTTATGATGGGCTCTGTAGGCACGTACTCCACCACCCTTTATCATCCCACAGACATGACCAGTGCAGGGCAACATCCTCGCAGGGGATTGCAAGGGCTGCAGTACAGCACCTCTAATCACAGTGTACTGGGCCTCATGCGTGCTCAGCTGCCCGTCATGCCAGTGGACACTGTCCGCATCATCATCATCCATCCTTCGTTCACATGTGTGCTCACTGTGGTCGTCCCTTACACTGTGCAATGATGTTTTGTCAGTATGCCTGGTCTATCAGTGTTAAACTCATCATACACTGGCAGATGCATATTGCTGTTGGAGGACTTGGATGCTGCATTTACCCGTGGCGATTCTACGTCGCAGTGCCCACCAAGGATGCAGCTGAAGCAAATGATGGCTCGACGCTAAGCTTGAGTGGCCTCCTGAACAGCCTGGATGGGTTTGCAGCAGCGGACAGCCGGTAAGTCCGTTATTTCAGTCGTACCCTTCGTTTTGTTTAATTTTGTCATCCGACAGGCTTCTTTTTGCCACGACCAATCATATTGAGTGTCTCGATCTCGCTCTAAATAGACCAGGACGTATGGACGTATGGACGTATGGATTAACTTCACCAACGCGACAAAGTGGCAGGCAGAAGGCATCTTCAAGTGTTTCTTCCCATCTCGGCCATCTGCGTCATCTTCATCACCGCCGTCATCTGATGAAGCTTCTTCATCATCTGTGGACGCTTCAGAGAAGAACCCTCCCGACTCCAAGCGTAAGACATTGTCGACGCATGCTGTGCCAATACTTGAAGAGGTGGAAATTGCCCAGCTTGTGAAGCTTTTGCTGATGCTATTCCCGAAGGGGAAATGAGTGTAAGCGATAATTTCCCTCCAGCAGCCGCTCAATATCTCATTTCATACACATTGGTTTTACAGATTGCTACCCTACAAGGGTACTTGCTAAAGAACAATACCTGACCATGAGAATGTGTGGAGGAAGTTGCCAAATGGTGCGAGGCAGTCCTCCTGGTTTGGTTGTTTTGATGGGAATTAATGTTTCTCTAATTGCATAGTGTATTACAAGAGTGTGAAGTGTGAGCTCAAATGAGGTGCGAGAAGGAAGAGGTGAGTGATGTGCACTGTCATTGTTACTTAGGGGGAAAGTGCCTGATCATATTTATCTCAGTGCAAAGCAAAAGAGAGGAAGGAGGTAAATTAGCAGCATTTTTCTATTTGGGGCAATACATCAAATAGAGCTGCTCTTTTGATAAGCTTGCATGAGTTGGTTAATACTGTTGTCATTTACACTGTACATAGAATGGAAAATTTGAAAAATTTTAAGATAAAGTTGAGAAAAATGAGAGAATATTGGAAATTTTGAGAAAACAGTTGCAAAACTTGGAGAAACTTGAAACAAATATAAGGAGAAGTTGGGAAACTTTGCTATATATGAGACAATATACCCATATTTGAGCAAACTTTAAATTGGACCTTCGATATTTGAGCAAATGCAGAAAATAAGAAAACCAAACATATTTAACAAATTTGAAGAAATTTAACCATATTTCTTCAAATTTGCTAGAAGGGTTTTTCCAGATGAACTGACTCCCATGTTCTGCACATTTATTCCAAGACTTGCTTGCCCAAACTGTTGAACAACAGAGGCCTTATCATCACAGGTTTCCTCCTGGCAACAATGTTACTCCTAATTTGTAATAGAGATGGTTTTGTATGCAAACAATACATCCGAGGTTTTCCTGTTGTTCGTGGGACGTAAATGATCATATACATCCCATGCACACCAGGAAGACCTCGAATGTACTGCTCGCTGATGATCCAGCTTTGTCTTCATTGAACAGCGGGTTCAACCACCGATTGGGAGTATCTTAGTGTATATGCCTCTGGTAATCTGGTTGAGATCCTCGAGATCAAGGTCAAATATTTGCCTCAAAGCATCACTGATGACGTTTTGAGGTAAAGATTTGACGTGGTTGTACCCACAGGGGATCCATCCTTGTTGAGTTCGACGATCAGGCGACACTTTAGAAGGCTCAAGAATCAAGATAGTACACAGCGAGAGTTCGACGTGCGTCCGACGGAGAAATCCGAGACATGTAGTGATTTGAGGGAAGGGCAGCGGTAGCGCATACCACGTGGGAAAGAGCGGAAGCGGGGGGGGCAGGAGTCCCGGCCGGTCAGGTGCCTCGCTTATTACGTTCAATTTATTTGTCTGAGGCACGTGGACAGAGTAGAAATGACATTTTTTCTGTGCGCATCTGTATACGCTAAGAAAGGGTGTATGATCATGTGAAAGCAAAATAAATTACAGAAAGACATGTGAGAGTGAAGTACCAGAAACGATGCATGGTTGTGAAGACGAAAAGGTACTTGGGACAGTACGGCGTGGTGCAGGCGGCGCATACAATTGACGCCGCCTGATAAGATAAAATGACAAATACGTCAGAAAGTGAAAGATACTGCACTACAGTACTGCAATCGCTCGCCCCAATCGCTTCTGCGTGAGCTCAGCTCTCCCTGCCCGTGGAATTCCTGCACAAGCGAAGCGAGGCGCCACCTAGGCGAACTCTGCAACGTCTGCATCCAAACAGGCGAATCGTCATAACGCTGGCTGGGTAACCGTCATCTGCAACGTCCCATCGATGGGCTACTCCCCACAGCCATATAAGAGGAGTTCGGCCTTGAGTCTGGCGCGGGCACAACGTGCCACCGCTCGAGGACCGTTTAGCAACAACACCCCTAGGGAGGTGTATGGCATGTAAACTTTGTCGCTCGACCTACTCAGGATTAGTGTCGTTCTGGCCAGGCCTCTGAGTCAGGCCGAGCCGAGCCAAAATGACTGGGACAGTTATGGCTCGGCCTTGGATCGGCTAAGGCCTGGTAGGACGTTCGCGAATCTCATAAACGTGTCGCATGTTGAACAAAACGTCCTAGATCTAATTCGCTAAGGGTGGACCCATGACTTGACTCACAGAAGTTAGCACAAGTCAACAACGTCAAAGAGTGCACCAACGACACAAAGCGAGTTTGGCCAACATGTACGTAGGACCTCGGCCATCTTGGCGACGTCTCAAGCTCTTCATTCACTCCCTTGGCATTTGGGGAGTTATTCCATACGCTGTGCCAGTCAGCGTTACAGTCCTGCGCCGATGACGTGTCATTGACGTCCAGAATGTACTCGGCACAGTGGGGGAAATTAGACAAGGTCCATAAGTAAGGGTTAAATAATGTTATTAGGCCCCATGCAGCAACGAGTGCAAATGCATTCTGTCAAAATGTTTGAGCTTCGGGGTTTTCCGGAAGTGACTAGTGTGACAGGGGTGTCCGATGTGACATGACATAATATGAGTTTCTTTTTCGGCGTTTGCCAGACAGTCACGAGGTGTGTGATGTGTGATGCATATGTATATGTAATATGTACTCCTAACCTTACAGAGAAGAGTTGAAGAGAGCTCAGTTGAAGAGAGCTCGGGTCTCGCTGCACTTGAATGCAGGAATTCTCGGGAATTCTCGGAAATTCTTGCGAATCTCTTGTGCTTGCCTCCCACCATCACCATGCAGACTCGCTCTTCGAAGTCCCCCCCCTCATCTGAAGGCGGTGCGCCACCTGTGACAACCGCACCACCCACAACAACTCGCGCTGGGGGTAAGCCCAAGGCCGATAAGCGTTTTTTGGAGGTCAATGCTTTATGGACCGATGAAGACGATGCTGCATTAATAGCCTTCTTTGCGGATATGAAGACTAAAGTGGCCTCCAATACCATGTTCAAGCAAGGTGCCTTTGCAGACGCGGCCAAAGAGCTCAACACTATACGTAAGCAAGGTGGTGAGAAGACCGCAAGTAAGTGCAAGTCACGCTGGTCGAAAGTATGTATCCCTTTGTATGTGCTTTGCCTGTATACTGACTCATATAACTAGCTTAAGAAGACATATGAAAACGTTAACCTGCTGAGAAACAAGTCTGGCTTTTTATGGACCAATGAGGGTGGGATGGGCGTGACGGAGGATTCGCAAGCACAGTGGGATGAACTGGTCAAGGTACGTGAACATATCTAGTCTGTCGACAACAACTAATTATTATATATAGGAGAATAAAGACTTCAAGCAGTTCTCCAACAGCGGCTGGATCCATTTCGCGTCCATGGATGAGATTATGTCGTCGAATAAGGACAAGGGTACATATGTCCATCGGGGCACACAGCTGCCTTAAGCAGCATCTACGTCGACCTGCGCATCATTATCTGTAACCCCACAGGACTTGTTGTCTTCTTCCTCAGCCAAGCGCAAAACTCCTTTCGACTTCTCTGCGCAATCCTCTACCTCGAGCAAAAAACAAAAACCGCCTGCTGTAGACAAAGAGACGGGCATCAAGCTTGCTTTGGAAAGGCTTACCGATACAATCACAACCATCTTGAAAGAACCCTCTCCCCCTGCGCTTCAGCGTGAGAGTGGGCATGTATACGACGTTCGGCGCGAAGCAGCCAAACTATTTAGAAAGTATTACCGGTATGCTAGACTGAGTGGCGACGAATGGCTGACAGAGGAACAGTATGGAAAGGTTATCGATGTCTTTCGCAAAGATCAGTCAGTAGCAGACTTCTATATTCTACTTGTTGAAGGGGATGACGAGGACGAGGTCAGGATGGACGAGAAGGCTGCACGCTCTTGGGTTATCAATCAAGTCCTGCCGCTGGCCACTGGTGATTCGTGACTTCTTTATGACTTCTGTAGCGTATCCTACCTAAGTAACGTGTTTCACTTTTTACTGTACTATCAATGCGATGCGATGCGATGCGATTTCATTATATACGGAAAAAAAAAGACTACAATGTCTCTGCACTACCCGTGAGGTAAGCCTGGTATTGTTCCCACATCGCATCTGCGATCTCGTCTCGTCTCCTGTTGGCTCACGCCGACTCAGCCGACGTCACCGGACCTGTTCCTAGTTCTCCCATGGACTCAGGTACCATTTGCATTTGAAAGTCTGGTAGTTCGTCCTCATCGTACATGTGAATCTCATCTGGGTCATATAGCCGGATGAAGTTGTGAAGTGCTGCAAGCGCAGACGGAATAAGGGCCTGGATGCTCATGTCATACTCTGGAGGAAGCTCGAGAATTCGAAATCGCCGCTTGAGAATCCCAAAGATCCGCTCAATGGCATTGTGAGCCGACGAGTGGCGCAAGTTAAACAGCTCCTTGGGGTTGGATGGACTTGGAAGAACATCAGTGAGAATTTTTAAGAAAACATGAAGAACTTACGTTGCCCTGGCATGATGCCATTCAAGCAAATGGTACCGCACGTTTCGATAAGGGACAAGCAGCGCCTCTGACGAGGCGAATCCAGCATCTGCAAGGTAATACCTCCCACCTGGGATGTAAAAATCAACTCGGCGAGCGTCATAAAAAAGCGTGGAGTCATGTGTGGATCCCTCCCAACCAGACAAAAAATACAAGAAGCGAAGATCAAAAGAACATGCGGCAAGGCAGTTTTGAGTGAGTATACCCTTGCGGTTCCTCGTCGTATCATGGTCCTCGGCGGATGCGGTACAGCGAATGTGGGTGCCATCTATAGCACCCAAAGCACCACCAAAGAACGGATAAAATCTGGGTGACTCTTGGATTTCGGGAGGAATGGGCGAATTGGCTTTGGGGAGCCGCACACATGCTGTGTAGAAAGGGGGGTTGCGAGCACTCGTAAAATCTGTTTAAAGTATCTGGAAACCTGTCAGGAACTCAGAATGATCAAAGATGTTGTTTATACTTACTTGGTAATTGTGTTTGGTGACCGCTGAAAGCGCTCTCCGACGTGAGTGCAACTCAACCCTGTGACCAAGGTGTAGAGAAAGATTGCGACTTGCTCCTCGATGGAAACATGGCGCGATGAATGGATCTTGAGCCTTTGCATGGCTTTGACGAGGAGAACAAATGTGCTCCGATGTACGCCAAGCTCAGTCCGAATGCGTTGTGGATGCCCACTGAGTAGTTCACGTACCCAGCCTTCTCCGGAGAGGATAGATGTGTGATATGGAACGGGGGTGGAGCGGGTGGTGGAGCGATCCTCTAGTACAATGTATATGATTTGAAGGACAATATTTGTGATCTGAAGAAGGACCCGAAGTCGTCGTGACAGTACCCGCCTGTAGGGTTGCTGTGGTGGTCGCTGTGGCTCTTGCTCATTGTCCTGTCGTCGGCTCTGTTGATCTTGATCAGACATGGCACCAAAGCAATGAAGGAAGGGGAAGGGGTATTAGAAAGAGTAGCGAATAGGGTTTAAAATTTTTTTCTCATAAGGTTAGGAGATTACATATGCATATGCATCACGCATCACACACCTCGTGACTGTCTGGCAAACGCTGAAAAAGAAACTCATATTATGTCATGTCACATCGGACACCCCTGTCACACTAGTCACTTCCGGAAAACCCCGAAGCTCAAACATTTTGACAGAATGCATTTGCACTCGTTGCTGCATGGGGCCTTAAAATCCACCTGCCCGGGTTCGCTTCGGGAAAACATACCAGTGGTTTTCCTCCGTTGTTCTGGAATCAAGCTTCAGGGCCTGCTGCCCTACTGTATGTAACTGCTCTGTTTATGTTCATGAAAATAATTAGAAATGTGGGCTCATTGGTGGGTCTTATAAGGGTTGTCGCATTATGTCCGATAGTAGTATCGCCGAAGTAAACTGTCTGGCTCCCTTTCGTAGGAACAAAAATTCTTGGAACAGCTCTGCTGAAGGTTGATGAATACTATACGGGGATCTTGGAATCAGCGCCCCGTGTTGAGAGAATAGGCCGATGCGACAACTTACGTGCAAAGAATCGCTCGACCGTGGTTCGCCAAGTTGCGCAAGAAATTTACAACAGCCCAAGCACATTCGAATCAAAAGAACCGGAAATCGGTTCATCCAATTGGTGAGTGTCATCACGGGATGCCGTAGCACAGTCGCTTTACATACCTCGGCCACGGGTTCAACTCCGATAATCGTTCACTTTCTGTGTCCGACACCAAGCGTTCCCACAATGGCATCAGCATACTTCCCCTAGACCACACTTTTTGAGCACAGTTTCAACGCTGTGCATATGCCAAAGGAACCCTTCCAGGTTGATTACCGAACATTACTTACTATGTCTCCTTTTCTTTCATGGGTGCTGATGGTGGCTGCTGCAATTTCGCAGAAAAAAGAAGCGCCTCGACTACGGTCGTCTGAGCCCAATGGGTATCCGTCTGTTGCACGTAACTACTGCAAAAACCAGACGTATAAGTACCAAAGCATATCGACAGACACCCAAACTTATGTCTGTGCCTCGAAGTTGCTGGGTAGAAGATATCCATTCGCGAGTCTCTCTCCACGCAGAACACTGGCCGCTTGACGCTCTGCCGGAAGATTCAGCAATGTAGTCTAGAGAGGTAGACATTAGTACGATTCCTCGATTTCCTCCGCATTTATTCGACTTTTACGGACCTTCAAGTTGCCCACACCAGATTCACCCAGAAGCGCGCCGCGCGGGTCCGACCGTCCGAGTCGACGTTGCCTCGTTCCTCATTGGTTACACCGGCTTTTCTTGAGCTTCACCTACAACCGCAGCATGCGGGGCCGCACTTGAAGAGAGTGATGCACTTCTCGCCAGGTATGTGGGTGTACTCGGTGAGAACGAAGACCAATGACTAATGCGACGCCGAACGACTCGAACGCAATGAGATGCCGTAATTCTGTTTTCATCTGCGAGCTCGGTTTCAAGTCCTGCTGGCTATCGACTACGAATGCTGTGAGAGCAGCAGAAAATATAGCCAACTGAGATTTGTTTAAGGCGGTTTGTCGTCTACATTGGGCTGGCCAGTAACAGCCCCGACCGTCAAGATTCGCGAGCGTCACGTTTTCATACGCGTTGCTACTTAGTACCAGATTGGAGCACGATCCGTTAGGTGCATGGAACTCATTAGACAGAAGACCTTCGAAGCAATACTGTATCGGCTATCATAAAATGAACCGAGTAAAGAGTCTAGAGGCTGGTAAAAACTCACATTATTGTAATGTACGAAATCCACTTTTACGCGCCAATCATCGAAGGTTTCAGGATTGTATAGCCGGTATAGAGGACGAGCATGAGTAACATCAGACCAGTGACTGTCTGTGCAGGTGCCAGATCTACAAAGGCCGTCGCCACGGCGAAGATAAGCAGGAAAATGTGTTACATGGAAACAACCGTGAGAGACGAGTCGAAGAAATAAGAATAGGATACTTACAAAAATGGCTCGCGGAAGATGGCAGCGAGAAAACCAGGCAGCGAGAAAACCATGAGCGTGAAATAGGTTATTGGCATGTCAACGAGAGTGAGAGCAGCGGCTTCGACGAATGGATGATACATGGCAGCCTTGGAATGTTTCAGCACGATGGTACGCTGAACAAACGCGTAGCCTGAGCGCAGGCAGGCCCGGGTACGTATCCACACATTAAAAAAAAAGAATAAGTACTTCGGCGTGAAATCTCTTTCTTCATCTGCCAGTAGAAAACTCCTTCGATAATAATAGCTTGAGTAATAAAAGTGCTGTGTGCAGAGAGAGAGGTAGTCGTTGGTAGAGAATGCCTGCAGTTGGCCGTGCCTCGAATGCGGAGGCAATCTGGATGTGGTTTTGCCACAATTATTCGTACACTATGGTTGAACAAACGGGAAGACAATTAAGGGCATCACTGCACTTGCGGCCAGAATCTCCAATTCGCAGGAATGCCTGAGGTTATGGCGAAGGCGAGCAGGGGAAGACGATCATGGAGAGGAGGAAAAGACGATGATCTAGGCCGAACCAAAGATTCATCCTATCTAGCTGGAGATCCTCCAACACCTCTTTCAGCTCGCCACACTCCCTCCAGCCTGGACATGTATGGTCGACGTCTGAGAACCCAAAGTCGATGATCTTCAGAAAACAAGACCACTTCTTTCGCAACACGTTCCGGGGTTCAAAGTCCCCATGCTCGACTCCCAAGTAGTGTATACAGTACATCTCAGCAAACAGGATAAGTCTACAGTATCAAAAATCAGTACAATCCTCTTGGAATAACGTAAAGTCATACCTTTCTATGAGCAGTAGTGATGTGAAACTCTCAAGGGACCGACCGTCATCAGAAAGGACGAGCGCACGTCCGCCGTGCCACTCATATTCACCGTAGAGACGAGGGGTTATCCATCCAGCAATGCGGCCTAGCTTATCGTACGCAAGCTTCTCGTTGCTAAGCTGGCGTATAAGCTCGACCTTGTCTTTCTTGGGCACGACAGCAAATTTGACCACAACATGCGATTTGCTCGACGCAAACACGGAGGACCAACCCATACCGAGCTGGCGGTCAAGATGTATGAACGGTTGGTACTGCTTCTCGATGTTGTGGGAACGGGACCCATTTACGAGCAATAGTTCCATTGGGTAAGCATCAAGGCATTGAACTGTTATTCTCTCTGCAATCTGAAGAGATTCATCAGCACCAGCACCAAGCGCGAAAGAACAAGAAAAAAGGTTTCGGGCCTTGTTTAATTTTCCCGAGCAACTCAACGTCTCATCGACTTCCGTGGATCTTCCTGAGCATCTGCGTCCTCGAGCGCTGACCTTCGATTCTAAATCTGGATCTCCAATGGGGACAACCAGGCCGAATATTTTCCTCAAGACATCGTCATCGATGTTGAGAGTCTCGACCAGGACCATATACACCAAAATGCTCCACATCGGTGGTTGAACTGCAGCTTCCTGTTCATCATCCGGCCGAAGACAAAATTGCATCACCGGCGAGCAATACATATGGGGTCTTCCGGGCGTTCTTGGGATGTATATGATCATATACTGAAATCCGCTGAATATTATTGACCAACGGATTCGCGGCCGAATGTCGCTCGCATGGTACCCAAGCTGGAGATAGACAAGACTAAGATAGCGGACGTCTGACAGGGACAAACACGAACCTTGGCCAAGATAGCCTTGTAACCACGATAAGTCGTTGCTATCGGCTCGGTGCATAGCTCTACCGGTGATCCATCTCTCATCTGTTCCATCAGTTCCCTAATGAGCCTATCAAAGACTCTCGATGATTTATCTTCCCACAGGATTAAAATCCTGTCATCAAACTGGAAAGCGCGATCGGTGATAACTAATCTGTCAAGAGTATACGATGGACATAGCGAATCCAGAAGGCTTCCCGTCAGGGCTTCATAAATGACTTTGACAAGATAAGAAACGTGTAATGCAATGGATCGCGGCGCTGCTTCATAACCCAGCTCCAAAATCCAATCGGCGCAACGGTCTCGTAAGTCTTCTATTGCATCGTCAGGTGTGAGACTGCGGCCTCTGCGGTTTGTGAAAATAGTTCTTGCTGCTTGGTCTGTGTAGTGCTGATCAACGATAATGCCCAAGTGCTCTCGCATCCTTGATGGCAACTCTTCGAATAGATGCGCAAAGGGTGGAAGCCGATCGGGATTCCATGTCGGGAGGGAGAAGGAGGAGACCTTTGGAGTTTTCTGTTCTTCTGTGAGTTGCGGGAGAATGACGCGGGTGTCCTGTCCATTTGGAAGTAAGAGGTCTTTCCAGGTATGGAAAGGAGCGCCAGGCATGATGATTGGAGGTTTCGGAAGGAGGAGAACACTGGCAACGTGACAATTGACGCGTCAATGTCACGTCCCACACACGGATATCCTTGTTATAGTAGTAGCAGCCACGGCCACATATTACATATCTTCGGCCCAAATGCCATTCGTCTTCGTCTTTGTCTTCGCCCGCTCGCAATGCCCCGCATCGAGAGGAGCCAGGCAAGGCCAGGATGCTTCCTTTACCTTGACCTAGACCGAGAACGCCTTCGCGTTTTCTACAATCTTCAATCAATAGATTCCATCTCTCTCAAAGGCTACTTTCACAGCCTTCTCTTACAAAACATGAGTCTGGGTTACATGACTATGTTATACAGGGGTCTACTCTAGTATTCAGTCAGGTTACCAGATAGAAGCCAGACAAAATGAAGAGTCTAGAAATAAGAATACAGCATCCGCAGGGATGCAAAAAGGGCCATCAAGAAACCGAACTTGGAGGCCAACAATAAAATGCCAGCTCCCTTAAGCAATGCAACCACTTTGAACCCAGGCAAAGAGGTGGCCGGCCCAGCTTCTGTCACCTCCGGTGCTGAGACTTGAACGCCCGTTTTCTCATCAGATTTCTTGAGCCTGCCCCTGCCCCCTTCTGTTCCGGAGGGAGGAACCGCTCGCACGCCAAGAGCCTAGCCATTTCCGTACATTCTCTTCATCAAGAAGCTTGACACGTTCCGCCAACACATTCGATACGCGAACAGTGCGCCTGGTTTCCAACCGCGCGACGCTAAGAGGTTCCCACTCGGATCCGATGCGCGCCGATTGGTAGAAGCCAAACAGGCGCAACGCGGGGTTACTCGCCTGTGCCTTTTCCAGATTTGTCTCGGAGTGGGTCTGGGTCTTGTGTTCCTCGGAGAGCTTGGAGAACCATTCGGAATACGGGACGAGGGGGACGTTGAGCGAGGATGCGGCGGATGCCATGAGGGTGTTGAAGGGCACGCCGCGCGGGTGGACGATGTGGAGAGTGTGTGCATCTGGCGTGGGATCAATACACGACATCTCGAGCAGCGCGGCGGCGGCGTCCGGCGCGGTAATCCAGGCAACAGCCTGAACGATCCTACTAGCAAATTCAATCAACATAATCAGTACCCCCCACTCCCATCAAGACTAGTTGTCTGCACCAGATTCACCCATGAGCGCTGTGAGGTTCCCAAGAGCGACGAATATAGAACCGTCACTGAGAAGGCGACGTGCCTCGCCTTCTTGAGAGTGACACACGTCCGTCATCGGCGCGCTTCCGCACCGCGCGGGTCCGAGTCGACGTTGCCTCGTTCCTCATCGGTTACACCGGCTTTTTCTTGAGCTTCACCTACAGCCGCAGCATGCGGGCCGCACTTGAAGAGAGTGATGCGCTTCTCGCCAGGTATGCTCGGTGAGAACGAAGACCAATGACGAATGCGACGCCGAACGACTCAAACGCAATGACGATGCCGTAATTCTGTTTTCATCTGCGGGGCTCGGTTTCAGGTCTTGTTTGCTATCAACTACGAATGCTGTGAGAGCAGCAGAAAATATATAGTCAACTAAGATTTGTATGAGGCGGTTTGTCGTCTACGTTGGGCTGGCCAGTAACAGCCCCAACCGTCAGGATTCGCGAGCGTCACGTTTTCATACCCGTTGCCACTCGGTACCAGATTGGAGCACGTTCTGTTAGGTGCATGGAATTCATTAGATATAAGACCCTCGAAGCCATACCGTATCGGCTATCATAATATGAACACGAGTAAAGAATCTAGAGGCTGGTGAAAACTCACATTATTGTAATGTACGAAATCCACTTTTATGCGCCAATCATCGAAGGTTTCAGGATTGTATGGCCGGTATGATGGAGGACGAGCGTGAGTAACATCAGACCAGTGACTGTCCGTGAGGTGCCAGATCTCCAAAGGCCGCCGCCACAGTGCGGGCGAAGATAAGCAGGAAAATGTGTTACATGGAAACAACCGTGAGAGACGAGTCGGAGAGATAAGAATAGGATACTTACAAAAACTGGCTCGAGGAATATGCCAGCGAGAAAACCATGCCAGTGACGGTGAAAAAGGTTATTGGTATGTCAACGAGGGTGAGGGCAGCGGCTTCGACGAATGGATGATACATGTCAGCCTTGGAATGCTTTAGCACAATGGTACGCAGATTGAAGAACGCAGGGACTTCGGACAAGGAAGAGACGGCCGTCCAAAGCAAGGCACTGAAAGGTGGATTAAACAAACGCGTCGCCTGAGCGCAGGCAGGCCCGGGTACATATCCACATAAAAGAAAAGAATAAGTACCTCGGCATAAAGTCTCTTTCTTCAGCCGGTAGAAAACTCTTTCGTCAATAATAGCCTGAGTAATAAAAGTGTTGGATGCACAGAGAGGTAGTCGTACGTAGAGAATGCCTCCAGTTGGCCGTGGTTTGCCACAATTATTCGTACACTATGGTTGAACAAACGGGAAGACAATTAGGGACATCATTGCATTTGCGGCCACAATCTCCGATCCACAGGAACGCATGAGGTTATGGCGAAGGCAAGCAGGGGGAAGACGATCATGGAGAGGAGGAAAAGACGATGATCTAGGTCGGACCAAAAATTCACGCTATCTAGCTGGAGACTTTCCAACACCTCTTTCAGCTCGCCACACTCCCTCCAGCCTGGACATGTATGGTCGACGTCTGAGAACCCAAAGTCGATGATCTTCAGAAAACAAGACCACTTCTTTCGCAGCACGTTCCGGGGCTTAAAGTCCCCATGCTCGACTCCCAAGTAGTGTATACAGTACATCTCCGCAAACAGGATAAGTCTACAGTATCAAAAATCAGTACAATCCTCTTCGAATAACGTAAGTCATACCTTTCTATGAGCAGTAGTGATGTGAAACTCTCAAGGGACCGACCGTCATCAGAAAGAACGAGCGCACGTCCGCCGTGCCACTCATATTCACCGTAGAGACGAGGGGTTATCCATCCAGCAATGCGGCCTAGCTTATCGTATGCAAGCTTCTCGTCGCTAAGCCGGCGTATAAGCTCGGCCTTGTCTTTCTTGGGCACGACAGCAAATTTGACCACAACATGCGATTTGCTCGACGCAAACACGGAGGACCAACCCATACCGAGCTGGCGGTCAAGATGTATGAACGGGTGGTACTGCTTCTCGACGTTGTGGAAACGGGACCCATTTACGAGCAATAGTTCCATTGGGTAAGCATCAAGGCATTGAACTGTTATTCTCTCTGCAGTCTGAAGAGATTCATCAGCACCAGCACCAAGCGCGAAAGAACAAGAAAAAAGGTTTCGGGCCTTGTTTAATTTTCCCGAGCAACTCAACGTCTCATCGACTTCCGTGGATCTTCCTGAGCATCTGCGTCCTCGAGCGCTGATCTTCGATTCGACATCTGGATCTCCAATGGGGACAACCAGGCCGAATATTTTCCTCAAGACATCGTCATCGATATTAAGAGTCTCGACCAGGACCATATACACCAAAATGCTCCACATCGGTGGTTGAACTGCAGCTTCCTGTTCATCATCCGGCCGAAGACAAAATTGCATCACCGGCGAGCAAAACATCTGGGGTCTTCTGGGCGTTTGTGGGATGTAAATGATCATATACTGAAGTCCGCTGAATACTATTGACCAACGGATTCGCGGCCGAATGTCGCTCGCATGGTACCCAAGCTGGAGATAGACAAGACTCAGATAGCGGACGTCTGACAGGGACAAACACGAACCTTGGCCAAGATGGCCTTGTAACCACGGTAAGTCGTTGCTATCGGCTCGGTGCATAGCTCTACCGGTGATCCATCTCTCATCTGCTCCATCAGTTCCTCAATGGAGCTATCGAAGACCCTCGATGATTTATTATCCCACAGGATTAAAATCCTGTCATCAAGCCGGAAAACGCGATCGGTGATAACTAATTCGTCAAGAGTATACGATTGAAGTAGGAAACTCAGGTGGTTTCCTGTCAGGGCTTCATAAATGACTTTGACAATATGAGAAACGTGTAATGCAATGGATCGTGGCGCTGCTTCATAACCCAGCTCCGAAATCCAATCGGCGCAACGGTTTCGTAAGTCTTTTATTGCATTGTCAGGTGTGCGACTATAGCCTATGCGGTCTGTGAAACTAGTTCTTGCTGCTTGGTCTGGGTAGTGCTGATCAATGATAATTCCCAAGTGTTCTCGCATCCTAGATGGAAATTCTTCGCATAGCTGCGCAAAGGGTGGAAGCCGATCGGGATTCCATGTCGGGAGGGAGAAGGAGGAGGAGATCTGTGGAGTTCTCTGTTCTTCTGTGAGTTGCGGGAGAACGACGCGGGTGTCCTGTCCATTTGGAAGTAAGAGGTCTTTCCAGGTATGGAAAGGAGCGCCAGGCATGATGATAGGAGGATAGAAAGAAGGAGGATAGAACACTGCGTCAATGTCACGTGCCACTGTCGGATCTAGTAGTAGCAGCCACAGCAACAATTGAACAATGGGAAAGTGATCATATATCTTCGGCTCAAATGCCGAGGAAGAGTTTGTCGTCAACCCATTCTTCTGGGTCGTCTTCGTCTTTGTCTTCGCCCAGGATAGGCTCCCAATGCCTCGCATCGAGAGGAGTCAGCAGGACTAGGATGCCTCCTTTACCTTACCTAGACTGAGACTGCCTTCGCGTGCTCTACAATCTTCAATTAATAGATTCCATCTCTCCGGCTACTTTCACAGCAAAACATGAGTCTGGGTTACATGACTACTATACAGGGGTCTACTCTAGTATTTGGTTAGGTTACCAGTCTAAGAACATGCAAACAGAAGCCAGACAAAATGAAGAGTCTAGAAATAAGAATACAGCATCCGGAGGGATGCAACAAGAGCCACCAAGAAACCGAACTTGTAGGCCAACAATAAAATGCCAGCTCCCTTGAGCAACGCAACCATTTTGAACCCAGGCAAAGAGGTGGCCGGCGCAGCTTCTGTCGCCTCCGGTGCTGAGACTTGAATACCCGTTTTTTCATCAGATTTCTTGAGGCCTGCCCTTGCCTCCTTCTGTTCCGGAGGGATGAAACCGCTCGCACGCCAAGAGCCTAGCCATTTCCGTACATTCTCTTCGTCAAGAGGCTTGACACGTTCCGCCAACACATTCGATACGCGAACAGCGCGCTTGGTTTCCAACCGCGCGACGCTAAGAGGCTCCCACTCGGGTCCGATGCGCGCCGATTGGTAGAAGCCAAACAGGCGCAACGCGGGGTTGCTCGCCTGTGCCTTTTCCAGATTTGTCTCGGAGTGGGTCTGGGCCTTGTGTTCTTCGGAGAGCTTGGAGAGCCATTCGGAATACGGGACGAGGGGGACGTTGAGCGAGGATGCGGCGGATGCCATGAGGGTGTTGAAGGGCACGCCGCGCGGGTGGACGATGTGGAGAGTGTGTGCATCTGGCGTGGGATCAATACGCGACATCTCGAGCAGTGCCGCGGCGGCGTCCGGCGCGGTAATCCAGGCAACAGTCTGAACGATCCTATTAGCAAATTCAATCAACATAATCAGTACCCCCCACTTACCCCATCAAGACTTGGCAGACAGCCCAGTGTCAATGCGGACTTTACCAGCGACGGGAACCACTCTGTCTCGTTCCAGGTGCCATTCCCATCCCCACATACTTGTCCGAAACGTACGACCGTAGGCTGCAGGGCGGTGCGCTCCGCAGCGGCGTCGAGGATACGCTCTGCTACCCACTTCGATTCCGAATAGCCAGTGCCGACTGAGGTCTCCGGATTTGGCAGCATTTCCTCCGCAGCCGAGCCGTTGTTCTCGAAATCTGGATATGCAATCAACAAAAGGGCAAAGTCGCCTTGATAATAAGCACGCACTGATGAATACGGAGATGGACGAGACAAAGACGAAATGCGGGGGACGGGCGAGTGGTGATGTGATTGCGAAGTCCACCAACGCGCGTACGCCACGGATACTATCATCGAAGGACACCAAAGACAGATTGAGATTAATCTTCCAGGCTATGACGGACTCAGTAAGGCTGGTAAAAAAAAGTGGCATTGTCGTACCATTATGGATGATGTGCGTGACTGAGTTTTGGATCTAGATATTCATGTCGTATGAGCACAGCTAGCAGCAGAAAAAAACTCTACGCACTTCTTCATATAACTTGTTGTCCAGAGCGAAGCCGGATACGCTCAAGTCTCCCTCAACATATACAATCTTCTCGGATGACAGGAGACTTGTGTCCAACCCACGTTGCTTGAAGGCACTAAGCTGACGCTCTTCTGAAGAGGAGGACTTGGATGGCCGATTGAACGCGTAGATGCGTTCGACCGCAGGCTCCCTCAGCAAGTGCGCCAACATATTGGAACCAAGGCCACCCGTCGTTCCGGTCAACAAATAGACGTTCCCATGGGAGGATGTATGCGCAGATCCGTTGACCGCGAGGTGCGAGGGGAAATTCTCCGTATACTTGTCGACGAGTGCCTGCAACTCCTGCCCACGCGTCGCGAGGTCGACGCCCTGAGCAGAGTTTGGATCGGCGACCGCCTTGCTCAAAAATGCCGCCATACGCTCAATGGTGGGGTATTCGTATACGAATGACGCGGACACAAGTTTAACTGCCTCGGACTTGGACTCCCGAAGCCCGTGCAAGATAGCGTTCCGAATATAAGTCGATTGCAGACTACACAGGTGCGGTTTATTTAGTGGTGAAGGTAGTGGAGAGACAGACACTCCTACCTATCACAACCATATTGGAAAATATCAACATCGTCGGCAACCTTCTGCGTCATGACTTTGTGGAGAACGTGTCTCACATAGTCTAACGATTGTGACGGGGTCCATTCAGCGGGTACTGGAATGTCGACTTGCGATGACTTTTCAACCGTATCGTATAGAGCGTTGATCTCTGGGTCATAATCCTTGAGGATAGCTTGCCTGCGTGGCGTCGTCTTCGCAGTATAAACAAACGGCTTAGACGGAGACGCTACAATTATCATCTGCACATTTATCTTAATTAGCATGGCGTCGCGAATGCGAATAGATGTGCATGCCTCTTTGAACAGCCGGGAGTGTTGTGGAGCATAAGCGTTCAGGCGCTCCACGGTCGGCCTAGATTTCGTAGTGAGAACCAAAAGCGACGAATAGAGAGACAGATACTTGCCAGATTAATGTTCGAAAATTCTCAAGTTTTGCCTCGTCTTTTGGATCGAAGACGAATTGAGGTTTCGGGTCAATAAGGACGCCATTCTGGAACCTCCCGCGGCCGAACATGACAGTGGAGAGAATGTGAGGATCTTGGGCAAGGATTCCCTCTAGAAAAGGATATGAGCATACACTGTACTAAGACCGAATTAAAACGATCATACCGAGAGGCCCTGGGTTCGTCTTCTCTCCCGTCGACAACATGATTTGATCATCCTTTCTCCCATGAATCTTCCAAAGGCCAGGTTTCGTAGGATGAGGGACCAGTAGATCCGAGGTAGCATAAGCATCCACCCCGTCTATTTGAGTATTAGTTACGACGGGATGGTGAAGGTCATGGTTCTGAAACATCTCAGCAAAGATGAGACAAAAAGGTATAATTCACTTACGATGAGAACTAGCTCGAATGTTCCATCGCCTTGTGGCAGAAATTCAGGGAGGCAGTGAGGGGAAATGGTAAGATACTCCCAATCCTCTCCGAAAGACTGACCTATTTACATAGCAACCTAAACTTATTATCAATCAGATAAAGGGATGGAGAACCCACTTGGAAGCACTGTGTTCATAATTCCGCACTCGGTACTATGGTGGCCTTCAAGAGATGAAACTAAGACAATAATCTAAGGTGCATACCATCCGTATTGGGGGAAAATGGAAATTCCTTCGCGTGTAAGACTATCCCCTACCTCTTTGGGTAGTGGGCCTCCGCCCCACATCTTTACAAAAGTCATCAGCAACACACCTGGGTGTAGATTCTTGACAACATACCACCGCCTTTGTGGTCTTGAGGTAGTTTACGGCAGCAGGGTTGCGTGACCAAGCCTGCCCACGGACATTCGACTGAGCAATTACCGATCGAGGAAGAGACCACTTACTTCTAGGAATGTAGGAGCAGCTGCTCCAATCGAGCAGTTAGTTGCAACCATCCCTTCCAATATGTTCTGAGGATTCGGCAAAACGGCTGGAAATGCTGGTTTGAAGACGGCCATCACCACTCCAACAGACGGCTGAGAAATGTTAGAAAAGAATTTCTCGGAATAAGCCATAAGCCATACTCACCACTAGAGCTATTTGCAGAACGCCCATTCCGTGGAAGACCGGCATCGCGTGACAAGACATGATTTGTCCACAGAGATCCATTTCTCCCCACCCTAGCCGAATATATCTGACAAAGTTCGATTGCGAGAGGAAAAGACTGCTTACAGGGAATAAGACAAAGAGTGACAAGTTGTTTGTGGGACCAAACTATAGGTTTTGGGAACGCGGTCGATCCTTCGTTCCGAAGTCAGTCATTTATTTCCTCCAGGTGAGATCCATGACATGCTGACCAGAAGAGTGTAATATTAATGATGGTGCTTCACGTTCAAATTTCACTGTAGGATAATTCGCGAATTCGCTATCCGAATCATCATCCGGGTAAAGATCTTCAAAATGCGGCATGTGGGAAGAAGGTATCTCAGGGTGACCATCCGCTCGCAATAACTCCAAAGCCGTGTTGGCAAGCTTCTGAAGCATGGGCTCGCCACCGACCAAAAGGTAATTTGACCCAGTCTTTTTCAGCAGGTGGGCAACAGCTTCTGGTGAGTTCCTCGGTGAGATCGGGAATACGGAAAACCCGGCTCGCAATATTCCGACTTCGGTCGTGACGTAGGTCACAGTGTCTAAAAGTAGTCAACGATGTGAGCATGGGCACGACACTGGGAAGAGTGGGATACAGACCGGTCGCCGCTAATGCGGCCACGATGACGGGGCGTCCTTCCAAGGCAGCTGCCGCCTCCTCCGGAGAAACCCGTGATGCGACGAGATGGGCAGCTCGATGAATCCCACGAATAGCTTCAGAGAACAGGATGGTCCTGATCTTCTCTGGGCCATCCTCGTACAAAAAGAATGGATGATCAGGGCTATTCCGAGCCTGCCAGTCGTAGAAGTCGGGGAGACACAGGGACTTGTCCTCCAAAGGTGGAGCGTTGAACGTGGAGCTATTCAATACCTGAGTCTTGGGCAGAGCTGACATGACGGGGTGCGGGGTGAAAGGGGATGGAGAAGGCCGAGGAAGCCATTGATATTAGAGCGAGGGAATACCTCCACTTTGTTCCGTTCGAATCTGTCATTACTCACAAACCGGACAACTAGACCGTTCACATCAGATGGTCATGTCGATAAGGTAATGCAAAGCCGCGCCGGGATCAGGGATAGGGCGAACAATTTCATCACTCCCAGATGATCTAGCGAGGCTCGTCCAGTCAGAATTTCGCCCTTAGCAGGAACAGTTTGAGGTTGAGCGCGGAAACCGAGGTATGACTAAGCAGTTGCTCCGAGGTGTCTCCAGCCAATCCTGGTCAGCGGCGTTGGTTTCATTTTCATCCGAGTCGTTGAACAAAATCGCTATAGCAAGGATTCTCAAACTCAAGTACATTTGATTCGGGAATTTTCGATATAACGCACATGAACAACGTGGCCCAGCAATGCCTAGAATTCCTCACTGGAGTTTTCCAGCGCGGCGACTATAAAGTTTGCTTTGCTAATCCCTCGGACTTCTGTCGTCTCGTCACAGTACTGTAAAGGATTATTCGGCTCGCAACCCGCATGCTAAGTATTGTATTGTTTTATGCTAGTGAATGTGCTTCTTCGTATTCTGTATGTCCCGTAGGTAAGAGTTGCTTCTTTGGAAGTAGAGAAGGGCGACCCAGGTTAGAAGGAAAATCATCATCGTTCGCTGGATACCCGCCTTGCCCTGGACAGTCAAAGAGAAAAAAGACCGAATTCCTATGTTTGCGACCTTTCTAGGTTGGGCAAACTAAGGTTTGTTGCTTCCGTGAAATCGGAGGATGGAGCAAAGTTGCGAATAACAGTGATTGTTTGTCTGTATTAACAAACCCTCATATGCCCTGGCGCACAGTGAAGTATTGTACAATTGTACAGTAGATGCAGTCCACGTCGTGGGCTGGATTCGATTTACATACTCGATTGTGGGGCTGCGACAAAGATTGATCAACGTCGATCAACTATCTTCTGACCCTGTGGCAGTGCGAACTTCCTTCTGATTCGTGATGGGAGACCCATGTTGTCTCCGTTGCGCTCGGGCTCGGAGTTGGCGCTGCTCTGTTTCGTTACATCCATCCACCTCCAACTCCCTATCAATCAGGAGCTATCGACACGGCGCTTCAATCTGAATACCGAAACTTCCGAGCCACCGACTGCTTATTCCTTCCAACATTGCTATGCCTCCGGCAAGGAGTCAATGCTGGCCGATTTCTCCGCCCTTTGCGCAATTACGAGCTACATAGTGGCGCCCCGAGCAATGAAAAATGAAACTGCGAAGTGCTGCTGGGATATAAACCCTTAGGCGTAGGACGAACCCACCAGAACAGCAGTTCCCTTCTCCCTCCCAGATATATATTGCGGACCTTAGACCGTATCCTCTCAACTCCTGTGCCATGGCTCGACCTTCCGAAAAAGCTACTCTTCTGAACTCGCGTCCTGCCGAGGAGAAACTTCCTTTCCCTCTTGGCCTCGTCTCCCCCGGCGTTCGCCCTTACTTAGAACTTATTCGATTCCACAAGGTAGGTTACTTTACTTGGGGACTCATCCGAAGTTGGCTCACTCTCCACTCCAGCCCACTGGCACTATCCTCGTGTTCTGGCCGTTCGGTGAGTTACTACGTTAATTAAATAAATCTTTGTTCATGGCGAAATCCAGCATGGGGACTTACGATGGCTGCATATCACACAAGCCTGGACTTGCAAACCTACTGGGTCGAGATGTTCAAGTTCTTGATTGCTTCATTGATGGTGCGCGGCTCCGCCTGCACCATCAATGATATTTTCGATCGTAACTTCGATGCTGGCGTTGGTATGTCCCATTTTTCATTGCACCGTTTAACACCCACCTCATGTCACTGTAGAGCGTACTAAGGGACGCCCTCTCGCTAGCGGGCGTGTTTCCGTCTTTGCTGCCGTCGTTTATCTGATCCTCCAATACGTCGTTGGCATTCTTATCTACTTGCCATACAACGGTGTGGCATTTTGGGTTGCGATCGCTCAGCTTCTTCCTTTGTAAGTCTGATGGTGTGTCGGATATGGAGTAGAGACTAAGAAGACCTGGCACATGTAGCTTCATCCTCTATCCCCTCATGAAGCGCATCACCTACTGGCCACAGGCATGGCTCGGCATTGCCATGAACTTCGGTATCGTCATTGCCTGGGTCGCGATCACCAACGAGGTCAACATGAAGCTACACACTGCCCTCATGGTTGGCACATGGGGTTGGACCATGCACTATGGTAATCGTCCCTTCATCCGCGTGATCGAAAGAGTGCAGCTGACACAGAGAAGACACGATCTACGCTTGCCAGGATCGCAGGGATGATATCAAGGTTGGCGTCAAATCGACAGCTGTCATGCTTGGCGACTTTGTCCGCCCCTTCACCTTTAGCTGCTCTGTTCTGTTTGTGGCCACCCTCGCCTACGCAGGCATCGTCAATGAGCACACCCCATACTACTTCTACTTCACCGTTGGCGGTACCGCCCTTCACATCCTCTGGCAATACATCACTGTGGACCTCGATGACCCCGAAAGCTGCGGCCGTGAGCTATCATATTATTTCCATCCCTCCACAATTTTCATTAAAATATTTCTCTACAGTGAACTTTGATCGCAATGGCCACATGGGATGGGTTACCTGGGCTGGTCTCATGATCGACTACCTTGTCAAGATTGACAAGATGCCGTTCGCACTTCCCTTTTAACTGAAAACGTCCTCGTTGCACAGAGCCAGTCGCTGTACTATTCGGTCTTGGGTCATTGCGGGGTCGAAGTACAACGGACTCGCGAATATACCTGCTTCTGATACAATCAAGCTTGCAGAGTTCTGTACTGTGTAAATACGCATCATCATAATAGTCATTCGATAGAATCCGTCAATCTATATTACCTTTTTTCATATACACTCAGCAAAAGGGCTAAGTCCTTTCAAATGTGTATCGACCGCCTGGCTGAGATGCGAGCTAGAGTTTGCTTGTTTCGGTTCCCGAAGATGAAGAATAGCCTCGCGCGCTCACAGTCGGTACTGTATGGACCTGTACTGTAATGTAACCCAACAGACCAGCAAGGGACGGAGATCACGGCAGTACGGTCCGGAAGATGGGAACCGAGCCGAGAGTGGCGTGTGGTGAGTTCGGCAGCTATTCGGCAGCAATTTCGAATAAAAGTTCTCCCGCGTGCTGTAGGTTTCCTCTGCTTTACGGCCGCATAAGTTTTTCTGGAATACGGCATTCATGGCGTTCTCTTTCTGAGGGGGACTTGCTGTATCACGCGGAGTGTAGGACGGCCTGTCGGGAGCGGGAGCAGAGAAGGGGCGCGGCGGTACCTGAGGAAAATTAGGGGCGTTGGAGCCCGACAGCCAATGAGATTATTATTTTGTTTTTTTGTGGATAAGGGGTTGTGAAAAACTGCCCCGCCACAAGTAAAGGAGGCGCCCAGTTGCCAGACATTCATTCTCTCCTCCTCCAAGCCTGCTGCCAAGCACTCAATGACCCATGTCGCAGCAGCAGCCCGCTGAATCGTCATGGAATGCGAGTAGATCTAGATCCTTTCTTTTCCTCATCGCCCTCGTTTTCCTCTTTGTGCAAGCCGGCCTCTTCGCCGGACACTTGTCGACCAACCATGTGCCCACAGATCGCTCGACGACTGTACAGCTCCAACTTTCTAAATCCACACGATTCACTGGAAACGTTGCCGAGCACCCGATACCCCGTCTCATGGATGATGCAGAGCGTCGCTTTCGTGCGTTGCTCTCCCGCCAGAGCCATTCTCTACGAGCCGCCGTTAAAGAATACAAGCGACGGTACGGCCGTAACCCACCCAAGGGTTTTGACGCATGGTGGCACTTTGCGCAGGCGAATAAAGTGAAAATGGTCGACGAGTACGACGGCCTCATCAGCGATCTCGAGCCCTTTTGGGGAATGACAGGAGAAGAATTCAGGCAGAGGGCCTTCCAGGTGTGTACCTCACACTACTCTTTTATTTTAACGCGCCGCCTAACATGACCTGATGATAGGCAGCTCGAGACCTTCCTTCTGTCGACTTAGTGAGGATACGTGGTGGCGAGGCGGAAGCCATCAACGTGAAGTCGCGCACGGACAAGGACGACGTCAGCGTGCGCGCTCGGTTTTTTATAAAAATGATAGACAAATTCCGAAAGATGGTGAGATTTCTTTCTGGGTCAGAGGGCGTTTCTGATTGTATTTTTCCTTGGTATCTAGTTGCCCGACCTGGATTTTGCTATTAACGCTCGATCAGAAGGCCGCGTACTTGTGCCGTGGGAGTATCGTAATGATTCAAGTATCACTTATCAAGATCCCTTCGGTGTGTTTTGGCCTTCCCCTTTTTCTGAAATCCTGACTCAAGGCGAATCAGGAAGCGCTGTGAGCCATCTTTCCGTTCCAGACTGGAGGGGAGAGGGGAGCGTATGGGAGGCTTATCGCCGTATATGCCCTCCAGAGTCTGAGGCCAGACGAATCATGGCTTCGAAGCGGGCGATTAACTTTAACGGCACAACCAATTACTTGCGTCCGTCCGATTCATTTCCTGGTCCCGACTTCGCTTTCGCCAGGGAAACTGCCAGAAAGTTTTCGTTCTGTGACGCGCCAGCTGCTCACCTGTTCCAAGGCCATTTCTTCTCTGACTGGCGGACTGTTCCCATTCTCTTTCCAATCCTCTCGCCTGCCAAAGGTTTGGGCTTCGGTGACATCAAGATTCCAAGTCACTATTACTACGGGACAACACGGCGTTACACCTACGGATGGGACGATGTGAACTTGGAGCCCCATCGATTGGATAGCATGGAAACACCCTGGGAAAAGAAGGACGACAAGATCTTTTTCCGTGGAGCCACTACTGGCGGCGGTAGTGCGCCGCGCGGCTTCTCGCCGTATTATCAGCGACAACGGTAACTCTTTTCATCTTCAATTAGAAACATCTGACACTTTCTAAGTTTCGTCAGGATGGCGAGCAGCACTTCCGATTGTAATCGCACAATTGCCTTTGCTGACCCGCCGACCTCGACGAATTATGTGTATGCCTCGCTACCCATGGCCTCCCTTAATCAAGAGATTATGGACGTCGCCTTCGTCAGTTCTGTCGGTTCTGACGTATATCCTGGTGGCTTGGAACAACAGGTTCTAGACCATCGCTTTGATGACGCTGTACTCCTGAGCGACTACTGGGCACACAAGTACATTCTTGACTTGGACGGAATGAGTTACTCTGGCAAATTTTTTGCCTTCATGGGATCTGACAGTGTGGTCATCAAATCGAGTGTGTACCAGGAGTTTTTCTCTGACTGGATACAACCCTGGTATGACTCATTTATATGTTCTGTGCATGTTCTTCACGTCCCTTTAATGATGGATGTTGGTGCCCAGGCTTCACTACATTCCACTGTCGACGTCGTATGCCGAGATATACAACATCCATGCCTTCTTTTCCGGTGGTACACTAGACGCGCTTGCTCTTGTAAACTCCACCGCGCAACATCTGTCACGGCGGCAACGCACACCCCTCGAGGGTGATATACGCTTACGACGCATTGCGCGTGCAGGAAAACACTGGAAGAATACGATCGGTCGTCGGGTCGATATGGAGGGTGAGCCTGAAACCATTTCACCATGATTGATGGCGCTGACCAAAGCTACCCCCGTTTCCACGCCACACAGCGTATGTGTTTCGATTATGCTTAGAATATGCTCGGCTGGCAGCGGACGACCGTGATGCCATGGATTTTAAATATTGATTGCAAGGCTAAAATAAATTTCGCGCTGGACAAGTGTCTTATCATATTTTGTCATATTGTAGAGTAGACGCCGACGTACCTTCTTCCTACTTACACACAACTATCATGTTTCAAATGCACTTATCTTTAAAGCGGCCCAGGCAAGGTTCCTGATTGAATCTGAAGTCAGCCTACATTCTGCTGCCGACGTTTTTATTCCAATGACCAATGAATATAGGAATCACGTGACCGTTCACTCCCGACTTCAGCGCATCGCGTAGAGACCAATTTCACAGGTTCATAACCAAGACTTGCAGTGTCAAAACAGCGACACTGGAAAGAAGGGTGGACGGACAACCATGGCGCGGCGTATACAAAAAAGCATTCGGACAGGTTCCGTCGCAAGGACATGAGTATAAATGTAAAACAAACATGTAATTGTGCAAATAGCATATTCAAACGCAGTCATTTTCATACCCTCTGATATATCTGGCCAGAACAGAACGACCGAGTTCACCTATCGATTACGATTAATACTCCCATTCCTTGAGGCGGAGATCGGCATAAGCGCTCTCAGACTGGATGATACGCTCGACGTCGGGATGTCGTGCGCGCACACGGAACTGGAATGGCGCAGGTTCGCGCGTTATCCCGCGGTGTATGGTTTTCGTGTGATCGATGCTACTGCCTTCCACTGCGGGAAGCACGTCGAACGCCCAGAAAATCCTGGTTCAAAAAGGGGTTACGATCAGAGTTAGTATAAGTCAAAAAGCAAGTTTACTGTATAGTAGTAGGCTCTGGTGGCAGAGTACTAAATTGAGAAGGGGTCTTTGGGACACACCGTGCAAAGGAGATGAAAATCGATTGAAGCGCTACGTGCATGCCGGGACAGACGCGTCGTCCGAACCCGAAAGGGATCGTAAAGTCGTCTTCGACTCTGCCATGCCAGTTTCCTGCTGGCTTTTGTGGACTTAAGAATCGAGAAGGATTGAACGTCTCCGGATCGTCGAATATATTCGGGTCCTTGACCAGAGCACTGTGAGATATCCCGGTGTCAGATGGCACGGAGTTTGACTGACTAAAAGAAGAGGTCAAAACATACTCAATGTTAACGTATACCGTTGCACCCTTTGGGATAACATATAGATCATATAGATCGTCTTTGGTTGTCGCATGTGGTATACCTAACGGAGCTACAGGACGCCATCTTGTACGCACAATCGCTGGAGTCAGCATGGAAGTGGGTTCACGTAGCTACGTCAAGAAGACTCGCCTAGTCACTTCTTTTATGAATGCACGCAAAAAGGGTAGCGAACGCTCATCGTCAAACGTCGGCATACGATCTCGTCCGATGACACTGTCGAGCTCTGCCTGGATCCTTTTGAGAGCATCTGGGAAGCAAATCACAGCGACTGTCGGGATATTAATGGAAAAATATTCGTAAATTGGCATTAAACGCACTGAGTCCCATTTGATAACTGATAGCGTCTGTGGTCACCGTTCACTCAATTCGCAGCGCCGAGGAGCTAACGAGGAACCGACGTACGGTCTCAACGCCCGCACTAAACGGCGTAGATAGTGTATAAGCAATTTCAAGGTCGGACATTCTCATCCTCTGACTACCGTACTGTGATAGGCCATAGGTCGCCATGCAATTCTTTGCGACACCGGCTTCGCTACGTCGTTTAGCATCATTGAAATAGGTCATGTATGTTTTGATGTTTTTTTCAGAAATTTTCTCGACGACTTCAAGCGCGGGGCGGAACCATTGTAATGGTCGCTGAGGCAGGGAGATTGGTGTTTAAGTTATAGGTAGTAAAGGTTTTCATACGGGAAGCCAGAGAAGTAATGGCCACTAAGATATATGAGCCACGGTAGGGATCATAACGCATATTGTCACCTACAGTGTCCACAATGTACTTTCCCGGGGTGCTGATTTTCAGGGAATGATAAGCGAGCCGAATACAATCCGCAAGGCGTGTGCTGACCTAGCTCTATTCGACGGCGAGAAGAATGATTTTGTCACTCGTGATAAGGTAACTCGAACTCGAACTCACCTTTGGAACTCTAACGATTGCAATTTCAGTCAGGCTATTCGAGAAATGTCCAGACATACTCACCAAGGATAGACTTACGGTTAAACCTGACCATCTCATCTTTCAAGTCAAGAATACGACGACCGTATGCTACACCAAGCACAACAGAGGTTGCAAACCTAAAGGCCGATCTTCGTAGTACCAGTGTGACGTATATGAAGCGTGTACCCTCACCGCTCAAGGGCTTGCTGGGGCTCACCAGCACTTCCAAGCATTTCACGCAAAAGGATAGCGGCCTCGAGTGTTTGTTGCTCGCGGTAGTACAGCACAGCCTTCCCATTCATCGCTATGTGCTGAAGCTATTCAAAAAGATATTCGAGTCGACATGATAAGTCTATTAGTTGATGATAAGTTTCACCTTGCGCCATCTTCTCCAGTAATCACCGTACGGGGAAGTCACACCACGCTTTCCGGAAGACAAGATTTCGTGCCTAGATTATATCTGAGGATCGACAAAGAAAGAGACATGCCATGCCACGGACGCCACCACGAATCTTGGTCTACTTGAGTAGACTTCTCCCCTCTTTTCCAGTAGATCGGTCGTGGCATTGATATCATTCAGGACTTTAGAACGGTAAGGCTCAGTTAACAAAATAGGATGTGTCCACCGTACCTATGACAGTCCTCATCCCAATCTTGAATGAGAATATCTGACCTAAACACAAGCGATTAGACCGAGGGTAGTCCAGAACGCCGCTGGGCGTCCTGCCACGTACCATACTTTCGCCTCCACTTCTCAAACACCTCGGGCATGGTCGCATTTGTAAAGGCTCCGGCAACATTCCCAGATGGACCTGGTGGCAAGCGATGTCGTCGAGAGAAAAACAGGAGCAAAAGAAGGGTTGCGAGGACCCCCACTTGGAGCATGGGCATTGTCAAAGATACCCTGGCGTTCCCGCCGTTCTACTATTTATTCGAAGCGAAAAAGTAGTAGCCTTTTGAGGTGGCCGCTGGCATGCTCGTTTTCAGCTTCTGCGTTGATCGGATGCAAAGATTGACATGTTGACATTTCGTGCTTTTAGGATGTGCCGATGACCCGATTAGAGCCCCAGATCCCATGTTCGGCCTCGGATCGGTAATTTGGATAAAGAAACGTGAGTCTCGGGCCCTCGGCGGATAGACACACGTTACGTTGTGCCCAGGTTATCGGCATACCGTATGCCACCTCAGATACTGTCTCGAAACAGAGATTATGTGATGTGTTCTCATGATCTCCATTCTCGATATGATCAGGGAAGTACCTCAGATTCACTGAGGCACAGAAAAGTGAGACAATTCGTATACCAACATGCGGCCCAGGCTCTGAGACGGTGACATTCTTCTGCTTACCCTTACACAACGCCAGAACGAAAGCTTCCCCCTGATTCAGGAGAAAACTGAGATGTTGATGCAGAGAAGAAGCAAAAAACGAGCGAGTGTATATAACGAGCGAGTGAATATATATGTAAGCGCCCGGAACCACCGCACCATGTGGCGCCTTTATTATGTAAGTGGTTAGAGTAAAACAGACGGATCTCGGATCTCTGAAACCCCAACCAAGAAAAGCTTGTCCATACTTCGCATCTGGCTGCCCTATGTACGCAACGTACGGTTTAGACCACCCTTGTGCAGACAAAATAGAATACAACTTGTTTTGCGAACGGCATCCGCGGGCGTGAGGAACCCGGATAGTAAGGAAGGCATCCTTCGCTGGGGCCCTCGGACGGATGGTCCGGATGGTCACCTAGGTTCAAGATAGGTGGATGCTCAGCGCTCAGACTCGATCGCACCGCAGCAATATTCTCCGCGGCCATCTGCATGCCCGCAGCGTATACCTTAAGTCGACTCAGTCGAACTACTTCTGCCGCTTTTTCTGAGGGCCAATTCTGCCCGGCTTTGCCCAGATGGCAGCAGCGTTGGATATTGTCACTTCCTATACATGAGAGCAAGCATACAGAGGTGTGGTAACGTGGGATATTACATTCATTGTGCATTGGAGGGAGACGATGGCATAGCATAGCACCGGTTGCTTGAAAAAGAATTGCCCTGAAAGTTGTAGATGCAAGTCTCGCAGCCGTCCTTGTGCATTGTAAGCACGTATGCCTGCGAGGACGAGAAAAGCTGAAAGATGGACATACACATGACAAGGTCCTCTCTAGTCATTAACATGCCATGGCAATAAGTTAGAAAGGTATTGAATCTGTGTCATGCGCTTATCCACACCCCATGTGCAGGGACATGTACATGGAAGTTTTTCTCGTTGCCAGGTGCGGGGACCGGCCCGGAGTGGTTCGGTTCTCTTTCTTTAACCAGCTTATCCCCCGGACACTGCAGTTCGAATTGCCCTTTACCGTGTTGGCCCAGACCGTAGCACGCACGTTCTAAAACGAGTCCCAGTTATTTCCAAATGCAAATGGTCGCTGGCAGCCTGAAATGACTACGTGTCGATGTCCCCCAAGTTCAAAGTGCCCAGCCCTGCTTGTAATTATCGATATATCTCGCTGGCCGCTGCGCAGAAGTTTGTGTTCTCGACGACGGCCGATTTAAGGTTTATTCCGCGGCCTGTCTACAAGTGAGGTCATTTTTTTTTTCGCAGGGGTGATCCATGATGTCAACTTTGGCCTCCTCAAGAGTCAAGCTAGTCAAGACCCGGACACTGCGGGGGTGGAGGGGGATGATGGAGATTAATGACGTTCAGCATGACTCACTGACCTAAAGGCCCAAAACACGTGTGTTCCCACCGCAGAACAAGCGACATCAGGACGATACCTTCGTGGTGGTCTCTCGCCAGCAGTGCTACAAAAATCGAAACCGAGATTTCTCCTTAGACTTTTGTCCACCTACGCGACGGCGAGAGAGAATCAGCAATCCTCTTATCACCCATCACTATGTTCTCGCCGGTGCCCTTTGCCCCAATCCTGATCCTCTTAATCCAGATGTGGTCACGTTGTCATGTGGTTCGAGTGATGGACCAACGGCAGAAGGCAATTATATGACATGAGGTTTCGGCGTGTTGCCCTGATATCGGCCGGCACATACAGATGCCACAGACACCACCCCACATATTCCCGGCATTTTATCCCATAGTCCGTACACGAGACCCGCACTTTGCAAGTTAGTGCCAGCAGGCCCAGCACTGGCTTGGGAAGTATGAAAGCGCGCCATCAGATAAGTCCTTGTCATCCGGCGTATGCCGTACAAATCATGATACATACACCCGAGTCTTTTCTACCCTGCACCCTCTACCATCCACCAGAATGATGCATTCAACTATCCACCCAACTCTCGCTCCTGGTGTCGCTCCTCCGGCGAGGGTGCCATCTCCTGCCATCTCACCTCCAATTATTGGGCGCGGTCTGTACGAACAGTCCGTACCCTTTCAGAGCCCGGCGAGTGCGAGTGTGGACTTTGAGATAGAACGTATAACGAGTCCCCGGGCGCAACCTCGACCGCCCCTTCGCCGTGCGGTCTCCGACTACGCGAATGAGGCCCTTCTACAATCTAGCATCGCAAATGTTATTGCGACCAAAGCACGGCCTTTCGCTGTCTCCGGGCGCATACCCGTAGATCCTGCCAACCTCACGTTATTCTTCCGTACAAGGGTAATAGGCTTTCCTATCGGTTCCGATCCTCCCATGGCTGATAAGCGCTCGCCAGAGTGGAATCACGCACTCCCTTGATTTCCCGATCGACGTTGATTATGACACGCCTCCTGCTCTCGATGTCCTTATCGCCGCTTGCCGACCTCATCCGCAAATAAGGGAGGACCCGGAGAACGACTCCCTCTTCTATCCGACGAACCTTCCCTTAACAACCTCGCTCGAAATAGCCAATCATCCCATCCTCGAGGCGGTGCGCAACTCGCTCTTCCCCACGTTGCCTGGCGGACATTACCTCCAAGCTGTGCGCGACAAACTGGAGGTGATCCCAACTGGCGCAAGCATGGACGTACAGGCGCTCGCTAGCGATTCGCGCGTCGCGACGGTGATCGTGATACTTCCAGTTCGCTATCGTGGTGGTGCGTTCGTGGTGCATCCTCCAGAAGGTGGAGAAGAAAACTTCCAGGGGCGCGGGGGAAGAGCGGGCATATGGAATGGATCGCGTATCTGTCGGACTGCACGGCAGAGGTTGAACCGGTGCAGAAAGGCTGTCGTATAACGCTCTCATACGCCGTGCACCTCAAAAGTTTCGGCCCAGCTGGCGCGGCACCCGATCCGCTCATCACGCCAAATGACTATTTCTTGGACAATTTGGCCCCGATCTTCAACATTTTACGTGGCCGCACGATCGCCTTTTATCTCACGAGCGACTATGGCGTTAACCCGGCAGACGTACTCGCTGAGTCGCTAGTGCCTTACGTGAGTACGAAATCGAGAACTTTGTGGCGCACCTGACCCTTTGATTCCTCGATATAGCTCAAGGGTGGCGACTCCATCCTCTACCACGCTATCAAGTTGTACAAGCTAAACCCTGAGCTTCGCTGGACAGCTGGAGGATATATTTGGCCTGTGGATCGTTCTGTCGAATGTGGGCCAGAGGTGATCGATGGCAGCTCATACGGCAGCCCCGCCGTCCAGTGAGCGGGGGGTACTATACGGGCTTCGCCCTACGCGGAAGGGGACGACCAAATCATTAACCTCAGGCACCGCGTTGAGCAGAGTGGCGCGGTCCCACTCACAGAGGCAGATATTGTGCTGTTAGCAGATAAGGATACATCTGGGAGTATGTCGGGGACCATCTCAAAGGAGCGAGTGCCGCTTGTGACGGGAGGCGTGTTGGATAAGTTGGTCGTGAACATTCTACTTGTAGTTTATGTCGCTTGATGGGTAACTTCACCTTGTATTTCACTGAGGTATAACTGGTGTACTCCGCGGTTCTCCATCGATGTGAGCTAGAGCGATCACGTGCACGGCGGGACCCGTACCTCGGCAACTCGGCCCGGGAACGCAAAGCTGGCCCAAGTTGGGTTGGAATCCGAAAACGAGAACGAACAAGGTGGTATGGGAAGATCAAGAGCTGTCCGTACACTCGAGTTTGATTCTTCAGCACGTACTAGACAGGTTAACGCGTATTTGTATCGCAACAAGAGGCCTACGCTGCCAGTACTTCGCTTGCTTTCTGCAACCCTATGATGAATTGTTCCATGTTCGAGGAAGGAAAGTTGGAGGTAACGCACGCAAGGCCCAGTGCCAATAAGCATCCTTCAGTCATCAAAAAAATCACTTCAACATACATCGAGCGATAGCGTCGACCTCGGAAGGAACCTGAATGTGGCTAATTGAGTAAACCCGCCCTTGCGGACGATCGACCTGAGGCGTGTCGCACTGTTGGATGCAGCTAGGTAGGCATTGTGGTGTCGATTCATTCTTGTTGGTCGGCAGGGCTGTGCGTCGCAAGAGATCCGCTCTTTGGTCTACCAAGTACGTTAAATATACATTACTCGCTGCAGAATCAAGACCACACGCACTTTCTAATCACTGTTCGTCATAGTCAAGTGGCGTGACCGTAGCTGCTGCCCATTTGCTTGGCTAAATCATGAAAGTTTTTGGAAGGGTACTGACATCGCGCGCAAGTAGTACGTCTGTCATTTGACCTTCGGTGACCGGATGTGGCCCATGCGCAAACGTGGATTGACGCTTTGAAAGCGAGATCTGTGACAAGTACGACTGACACCTTACATGCGCTGGACAAAATAGAGAAGGGGCAAGATCTGTGTGCGAAATCCGGGAACTGGTGGTTAGTGGCACATCGCAACATTACGGTTAGAAAAATTCGTGTGTATGTGGGAATTTGACGTACCTCGTTCAACCAAAGCTCATTATTATTCTTTGGCCGTCAAGCAACTTCGAAGGTTCCAAGGCCTTACGGTTATAAGTATAGCTTCACATCCATATGACACAATTGTTACCCGTGTATCGGCCTTCTAAAGCAACCGAGAGACAGACTGAGACATGAGGCGTGCAAGAACAACCGGCGACCGCACGATGCGCGTAAAGCCGACACGAACCCTGGTGAATTTGAACGTGGTCTCCGACAGGCATATGCTACTCCATGGGGATATGGGTAATAGGGCCAGGCATCAGGCATCATGTCCCAAAACTCGTTATGGCTGCGACAGATGATGGTTCAGTATGTTCAGCTAATGAACGTAAGAAGAACGCTAGGTGCGCCGGGCGCCTTCATGTTTCTCCTTCTTGCCCAATCGATCGTCCATCGCCCTTAAGCTCCTTTCTCTCTCCCTCCCCTATTACTCCTTTCGCCAACGAATGAAACGGTGTTTCCCGATGTAAACATGTGTCGGAGCGATCTCAAAAGGAGTAAAACCAAATGTTGTGTGATCTCGGCGTGCGTATTTAAATTTGCCTTGCGGTGAGATTGCCACGGACCAGCAAGGTCACGCGCGTGGCCGTGTACAGCGCACAGTATATAAAGTGCTTGTGTGTGTGGAGAAGGACCCATTTTTCAGTCTCGACGTTCCGATCCCATGGTTAGAGCCTGAGGTGCCCCAAGTTTTTCTTCCTCACGAGTTCCAGTTCAAGGGTGGCGCGATGACGTGGTGAGAGGATATATGCGAGGCCGACGCGTGTTTTCAGCAAGGGAACCCCCAATCCGGCAGTTATCAATCGATCGATTGATTGTCTACCATGCCGTCGTCCTTTATTTTCACCCTGATGGCGACTCGCTTTGCTCGTGTTCGTGGCCGAGGAGTTGCTGCTGGTAGGATTGGGCGAGGAAAAAATCATGGTGCGTAATCGGGACACTGAATTGAGGCTGATCGAAACATCTCAGGATATATAAATGCAGCGAGTACAACAGGCGAGGGCTACAGGAAATTCACGACCAAAGCAAAAAACAAAACCGTCCAAGGCATCTAGCTAGCCTCAATGACTGCGCAGCGCAATAGCAACAGATACAAAACAAGATACAGAACAAAAACAAACAGATGAAAGATGAAAAATATCATACAGGTATCAGCGTCCTCGAGCCGACTCCACTACTTACTGCCGCCAGTGCGCTTCTTCGAAGATTCGGGGTATTTCTCCTTGATGATTTGTGAGAATGACCTCTCGTTTTCCTCGCCCGTTATCAACCCATGATCCAAGCGCCAGATGAAGTTGTCGTATTCCTCCTTCGTTACCCTGCGCTTCTCCAGGGCCTTTGCTGGCGTGACCTTGCGGCACTCGGCGGGTGGCTGGTTTTGGTGCCGCTTCAGAGAGTCGCTGCGCGCGAAGTAGTCGCCACAGTCATCGCAGAAACGTATCTGCAGCGGGTGCGTCTCCGCGGTCTTGCAGTGACGCTTAAACTCCTCAAAGTCTTTGAGCTTCGTGTCCGGGCAGAGGCGGCACTTGATCACCTGGACCGCCCCACGCGCGAAGTCGGCCTCCGAGGCCTGGAGGAGCAGCCTTTGCCTATGTTGGAATATGCGGGTATCTTGAAAAGTTCTGTCGCTTCCTCTTGTTGTTGCTGCACCGTATGGTGTGCTGTTTCCTCATCAACACTCCCTCGACCCAGGTCGGCTGCCCATCCGCAGGTTCCACCGCCCAACCCTGCTGGAAACTCGGTCCCAGCAAGAATTGGTGGTAGATGCCATGCGCACTCGGGACCGCGAGCCTCTCCGCTCCGCGTCCGCCTCCTTGGGTATATCATTGATTTCTTGATTTGGGGTCCTGGTCGCAGGCTTGCGGCAGGTCCTAGCCGCAGACCGCGCTACCGTCAGGATCCCCTTGGCTGTTTCACTGCCCCTGGCTCTTTTCTTGGGCGGCACGTTGTGGGTATTGATCTCTACCAGGGCTCCATCATCTTGGTGCTCCTCTGCCTCACGGCGGCGTTTCCCGAGCGCCGTCGTGGGTGCGTATGTCGCCGCCGCATTTGACGCGACATGACCTGATGTAATGGGAACGGGGCAGGAGAACTCATTAGGATCCCCTCCTGCTGGAGACCTGCATGCACCAGTATTAGCAACAGTGACAGAGTCGCCACCTTATGTCGGGGGCGGGACAAAGAAGATACTCACCTAGTGGCTTCGAATAAATTCATGCTATGCTCTGATGCAGGCCACCCTGCTTCACCTCCATCTCCGGGAGACAATGCCGGTGTTGTATAAGGGGTTTGCAGGACATCAGAAAGCCACGCCCATATGTCCTGAGACGTGGGCGTGGATGATGTGGGGCTTACGCCCGACTAAAGCATCCTGGTTAGTAAATAACTCTTCAATCCGTAGAATTCGCGCTCACATCGGGTGTTGCGTCCGCTGAGGCAGCAAGCGGGGTGACCCCCGTCCAGTAAGGGTCATGAACCGGCTGCGGCAGGGCGACGGCGGGACTCACGTCGATGGAGGCTTTGGATCCGCATCGGTGAATACGAAGAATCGTAGCAGATTCGAGAAAGGAACATACATGGGGTTGGCATGAGCCAAGGATCAGGGCCATTCAGTGGCACGGCAGGGAATCCCCCATCTCTTTGGTGGGGGGAATGAAAACGCCGCATCGTCGACGGCGTTAAGGCCTGGATAGGACCCGGCAGTACAAAGATACCCTGGATTATACACCAAGTCCGGATGGGTGCCCTGTGGCACCAAAGGGTGTGTGTCACCCGTGGCCCAGAGGGGACCCAAGTCGTAGTTGAAGTTGCGGAGGCGAGGTGATCTTCGTGTGCGTAGAATTCAGAATTGTTCATGGTGATTGGATGATGCTGAGACTGGCAGGTCACAGGAGGGGAAGTGGGGTGGAAGTTGGGGGGTTGGGTGGGATGATTAGATTGTGGAGGACAGCGCCTCTTATGGGGGATCAAGGTCGCGCGAGTTCCAGGTGGGCATCGCGTGGGTGGCGTGTTTAGCGCCCAACGTTTCAACAAATCAACAAAGCACATTCACTACCGCGAGGCCAGCGCACCATTTTGTCCCCATTTCCCCACTCCGCTTGTAATTTAGGAATAATGGGGTATCTAGGTTGGGCTCGTTGGGAGGTGTCTCCTCAGTTTGGCCCTCACTCCGCCATTAACCGATTGGATCGCCTCGTGTACTCCACACAGGTTGGACAGCCCTTCAAGTTATCCGAGGAGTCCTGCATGATTTGTGAAAGAAACAAAAGAAATGCAAGGCCTCGGTGTGGTTTTCTATTCTTCAATGGGACCACCGTATTTAGTTCAGCATTATTCATGAAAGTCAGTTCTTGGTGTGGAAGATGGACACAATGCTGTCATTCAATTGCCGATTTGCGGACAGAAGCGATTTTCATTTTATTCCGAGTGATTGATGGGAGGGTCTAGAGCTTTTTCGCTTTTCTGTGGTTAAACCACGTTGCGCGGACACACGAACCACAGTCTGATCGGATGTTGCAAGAATGTATAATTCACTCGATGATAGCCTTACAGAGATATAGTATGGGAGATTATTATCAAGTACAGAACTTATAGTAGACACGTTAAACATCGTTGTGATCAGCTTACAACGCGGCCATCGAGTGGGACAACCGCTTACGGACATGTGATATCTTGGCTGAGCACGTTCCGTTCGTGTGCCGAGTAACAATGTCCGGATGATCATCGTGATTACAAGCGGGATTATCACCATCACTTTGATCACAATCCTAGATCAAGTTGCTTGTACATTACTCGTTAGTAATTAGTTCCGGGAGGACGTCTTCTGACTATCATGGCAGGTTCATGAAAGCCCATCGCTGAATGGGGGTATCTGCAAAGTAGAACAAGAATAAGTGTCACTGGGTATCAGGCGGCCAGCAGTACTTTTGTTCCGTAAAAACACCACATAGCACTGTGCCTGATCAAGTAGGGAATCCGCCGCAATACTTCACAGTACCTGCTTGAGCAATCAAATGTAATAACCACCACAAATGTAACCAGAGTTTGGACTTGTTTCTGACTGTGGTAACCGATCTTTTGCCGCTCCTTAGCGTTCCTAACTTATGGTCGTGGCGACAGTGCTATGACTGGAACCTGAAAGACACGATGTTTTAAATGATAATTTTTTTCAATTGGAATCGACCTCATGGCCTTGAAACGGACATGTAGAATGCAGACTAGATCTTTCAGGACTGCAGTAGGACTGTCATTGAGTCACCCGAAACTCGACTTGAAGTTGAAAGTCTTGAACCCATTTTGGGCGCGTCCCGTCAAGGGCCTCCACAAACCAATCATTCAACAGAGTTTTCGCAGTCCCGCACAGCTGGTTCAACTCGCGCGTCGATTTCCTTCACAAAACTGTACTTCAACATTACCGTACAACCTCTACTGTAATAGGTCGAATGGCGGCGGCGTCATGCTTGGGGGGTTAGGTGGTGATGTGATTGTGACAATTGAGACGTGGTGATATTGAGATTTGAGACTCCGAATGCCAACCACAAACTTTTCCTTTGTACAGTATGTTGCTGGAGCAGCTGTGAGAGTTTACCGTCGCCATCAAAACTTTAGAATCGACATCACCGCAACGAACTCCGTGACATCATGATGCGAAGTAAAAGCATTCCCTGATACGAAGCTATTTGTACGTAATTCAAATTCAGTGCCGCTCAACTTTGTAGAAAGTTGAACCTGCCGAGGACCCCATGCTTAGCCCGAATCTGCCCGATTGAGGTACTCTATCATATGGTTGCTTGCGAATCCTCAGTACTCAATCGTCACTGGCACGCATCTAGTTGTCCATTGGCGTAGTGATAGCATCAGTACATGCTTGTACCTGGGTGTAGGCGCTCTACGCGTATCAAATCTACTGCATCTTTCCTTCTGCGGGCTGCTGCCTCAAAGACGGTCTTAACAACGCTTCTCAGCACCACATGCAACTCGCTTAGAGGTCCCAGGTTAGATATAGCAACCACCCTTCTCTCATTGAAGCCCTTCCTTCCCCAACCCACCACCTCGCCCTTAGCTTCCCCTCACCCGCTCAGCACTATTGCCACCTAAACCAAATCCCTGTCTTTCGCGGGAGGAACTCCTTGCGTTGTACCCATGCCGTTCTCTCGTTTGTTGAAGAAATTCAGTCACCCAAGCCTTGTGCCTCCTACCGCCACAGATGCAGAGAGCATCCCTTCTACTGATAATCTCAGTGGTTATCCTCGGTTAAACGAACCAACGCGCACCATTCCGCGTCCCTGGAGGAGGAAACGAGCGTTGACCGGTTATTCTAGCATATTCCGACAGTCGTCCATGCCTCCCTTGACACCCAAATCTGAATATCCGCTAGATCAAAGTGGAAGACGCGAAATTCTCTTCGACAAGCCTCTTCCCCCGAGCCCAGTGTCTTCCTGACTAAGCTATCCATGGTATCTGCTCCTGATTTGATGCCGGTTTATCATAGCCCTATGCAAGACAAGCTCGCCGAAGCGTGGGACGCAGTCAAGGACGACGAAAGGGTTGCCAAAATGAGTCAGGAGCCTCTTCGCACTGGTATATGCTCACTCCCTAGAGTTTTTTTCTGCCTTAATTTGATCCTGGCATTTAGGTGATACTGTTGATGCAATACAAAATAAGGCTGAACAGGTCATGCCCGTCATCACCGGAACTGTCTCAGTCGTTGCACAATCCGACATTGGCAAGAAAATAAACGACGGAATCGATAGATTTTCCGAGGGTGTGCCAGTACTCTTAAAAGCCCTCGACGAATTGAAAACCGTGCACCCATTCATCACCGGTGAGTTGACCCAATGACTAGCGCGCATTCAAGGTGACCGGGAAAATAGTTGCTGTTCTGGCATTCAAGACGGCTTGCATCTTGGAGCAAAAGCGTCGCGACAACGATAAGAAGGTTATCTCACTGCATATTGGAATGATGGACATGATGGGATCTTTATTCCTGTGCGTGAACTCCTGTATTCAACCGAATATGCTAACATCCCGCAGCCTCAATGGCATGGAAAGTGACAAACTCATCGTACCTGATGGCACAAACATTGAGGATCGTTTGAAGTCACTTGTTGAACGCACCGCAGATGACATCAAATCGTGTTGGAACGTGTGTGATGCCTACATGAAGAAGAGGCCCCTTGCTAAGGTATTACTGAGTTCGCTCTGGGATGCGAAGCTGCTCGACTTCGTGGAACTCTTCGCTATGCGGCGCCAAGAATTCGAGTTTGAGTTGACAAGGCACACAAGCCAAGGCGTTGATAAGGCCAATATAAAACTTGACCTCATTTGTAAGGTGGCCTACTTGGCTGCGTTCGTACAGATCGCGCCAGTACCCCTAAAACCTCTCCTTCTGAGTCGTCTGGAGCGTTATCGCCGTGAGGTTCCCTTCCAAAACATGCGGAGTGCTTCTTGCTGTCCAGGATTGCTGGCTTGGTGATGGTCGTCTGAGGTGACGTTTCTACTACTACTTTGAAGTATCCTTTTTTCTTTTTACGATTTCTTTTAGTCCTATCGACTGCCGTTCATAGTCTTGGCCGACCTCGTGCTCAACGAGGGTCGCATCTTATTCACACAACTCCACTTCTTGCTCTCGAAATATCAAGTCCATTCCGTCGATATAGCGCCTGACTGTACCACGTTTCTTTCGCCCCCAGTTCTCGCGCGACTCACTGCGTCCTCGGTTGCTACGTACATACGACTCTGGTAGTACAGTTTACTTTCCTATGTCACGTGCCTGGTGGCCCATGGCCACGCGTCGCTCTCCTTGTTCTCGTTTTCAAGTTCTTCGATCTACTCACTTTCCTTTCTCTCGCGTCCACTAGCACAATTGTCTCTAAATCACTGAAAGTAGCCAGGTCTGCATGTATTTAAGCAGGGCCCATTTACTCGAATCATTATCCAAGCTTTTCCTCCTTTTCTCTGTGTGTGCAGTCGTCTCAGGACGCTTTTATCTCTTTTCTTCTGCCTTCTTACCCAGTTGGTTCGACAAAGGAACGCGACGATCCGAGCCGCCGCGCCGTTGTACGTTTTCTCTTGCCGCTTCTAAGCTGACCTTCCCTTCTTCCCTTCTAGTTCTTTATCCCCGTCCTTCCCGGACTCGCCCGCGTGGCCCATTGCCGCGCGTCACACATTGGCGGCGCAACGAAGGAAATTAGAGAAAAGTTCGGATACCTATCCCTTTGTTCTGGGCATGCACTGATTTCATGGTGTCAGGATGGATTCTATGAAGGCATTGTTCGAACAATTAGTCAGCCCTGAGCAGAAACGGCTCTCAGACCTTGTAAAGGCGAAAGGTGGCATAAAGGTTCTCCAGAACGACGACAAGATATTGCTTGATCTCGAAAAAACTGCGAGTAAAGCATCGGCTTCACCCAGCGTTGAGGGGCATCGCACACGTCAGGCTATATCAGGCGAGGAAGCTGACAAACTTAGAGAGGATATTTTGGAGGGGCCCAACGCTGCTGCGGAGAAGAATTGGGCCGTGTTCTCCGCAAGTTCGAAGCACAGAAGAATCAGATCATCGACGAACTTACGCATGTGGTCCAGCGGGAGAGTGACCGGGCCATTCAAGAGCTGAAAGGTAAAGCCCATGAACGTATCCGGGACAAGGTGGGTTTTTCCTGCTTGTTGCTTTACTCGGCCTATAACCACTGCCTGCTATTTTCTGTAGTCAATTCATGAACTCTGGGTAGAAATGGTAGATATCACTATTTTTCTATCAAATGCTGGAAGCTGACGACTGCTGAAGGGCTGGCGAGGGAACGTCAAAGCTCTACATTTTGTGCTTGCCCTTCGAGACCATTACATGGAGAAATTTGCATCGGAAACTAAAGGCGTCCCGAATATGGGCAACACCGCAGTCAATCACTCTACGAATCCGGATGCGTGGGCAATCAGATACGTCGATGTCATGTGGGTACAACCGATTCTGGAGGCATTTGATGATGACGCATCGGGGTTCATCACTGTCACCGAGGTGAATCATTTCACGAGTTCTCGGCCAGCCGACTGGAGGTAAGTCTTCTGTTATTTCTAGCAGATACCGTCTCATAAGTCCAAGCCTTCCCCATTGGTTAGCCTTCTGGGCAGTTGGTGGGTCTAATATGCTCTTCTATCCCGCGCTCTATTCAATTTTGGCAGGATTTAAGCGGTCGCTTATCGACTATGCCCAAAAGATAGAAGACTTGTTCGCTAGGATGGAAGGTGTGCGCAGTGTGGTGCTCCCTCCGAATCGGGAGGCCTTTGATCGATACTTCGGATGCGTTTGGGAAGTCGTTCACACACTCACCGCTGCGGTGCTTTCGCAGTCTTCGCAGTCTTCCGGGCCAGACGAATCGAAAAAATTCGAACCATATCTTGAGGCGGTGGAAGTTCGACTGGGGAACAACTTACACGCCGTAGACTACGTTATCGACGGGGTTGACACCCTTCCACTCATTACAGGAGTAGGTCGCGTGGAAAAGGTCAGGATTTAGCCATGCGTTCTGCAATTCTGGACTCATTCGTGCTGCAGACCCTCTTTCCGTTGTTGTACTTGCTCATGAAACGTCATTATGAGATTATGCGAATCATGCGCACCAAAACTTTGAATATGCGTGAACTTCTGGAGGGTGCGCAAGGCATTCTATACATCAATGAAGCTGTCGTAGACCGTGTCCAGAAACTCACCTGTATGTCAGTTTCGCCATCCACTGTGGCCTGTTATGTTAACCTGATATATAGACAACTTCACTCAGCAAAAACTCGACCCCGAGAAGCAGTTCGAGAGCTTCGCTTTTGGGATTGTGGGTTATTTATCTTTTTTCGGATCTCGCTACCTTCTGACATGCTTGTCATACAGTTCAAATATTACCACAATGTAAATTCTCTATGGTCTGTGGATTATGTCCGTGGTCTCAATCCTCGAATCACACCATACAATGACGACAACGAGGATCAAAATGTCCAACCTGGAGATGTTTTGAACTATGGGCACAAGGACGAGCTATGCCTGGACTACTCGGTGTATGATGGTCCCATTGATGGTCGTTCAACTGATTATATTCCAAACTGTCGCGACGTTGATTCACCGATGAAAGATATGTACGTACGCTCTTCCTTTATATTGGCATGCCCCGCAACTTCTTACCTCCGAAATGCGCTGTAGTTTGGGAATCTGGAATGGTCAATTTTACGATGACGACGGAGTCCACTGGAAAGCGACCGCGATGATGACGTTCATTCTGGTGCCTGCTAAGGGCTATCGAAACTTCGAGGCGGATGTCTGGTCTCTCAAAGGACGGCAAACAATCACCGGGTCTTGGTCTAAGGGCGAAGATGACGTTATACAAATCAGATTCAAGATGTCATTTTCATCTGTACTCTGGTCACCGATGTTTTTCAACGGACGCTTCGACCCAGAACGTGATGCCTTGACCGGCGTCTGGGGTCTTTCAGCCGACCCTGAAAGCTCCGTAGGCAAAATGGAATTCCGCCGGATTCCTGCCCGTTACCTCACGGTATACCCATGCATCAAAGAACTTCGGGATGATAAGCCCCGCGCGTTGTGGAGGTTCGCAATTGCTGCTGTACGAAGCGACATACGGCGCGACCGTTGGTCATGGTCGCACTTCTTCCAGCGTCGAAATGACCGCAAAGCGGTAATTTCCCTCTTAGTTCGTTCGCGGTGGTTCGGGACACCGCTCAGCGACGAGGAAGCTGAGACGCTCCATGTAATTGCACGGAGGTTGATGCCAGCCGATGCATTCTTCTATGATTCCAAGGTCGATCACATACGTGCAAACACATGGGTTCATGAGTGAGTGTTAAATGCTACAAACCCCATTTCCTGATACTAACAAGGATCGTAGGAACGCGCAGTGCGATTCATGTGGTGGCCGTATCGGCGGACCTCGGTTATTCTGCCTTGATTGCGACATCAAGAGCCCGAAGTTCTATAATACCCTGGATCTCTGCTCCGCACCACAGTGCGTTAGTGCCAGTGTAACGCGCGAAGACCTGGAGCATGCACATGAACCAAACCACAGACTCGTTAAAGTTCGTACTAGTGGACTGACACGTAGTCACGGCCGGGTGCATACCGCAGCATGTGATGCGTTCGGACGCGTGCGGGAGACATGCAGGAAGATTGCAGAATCCACTTCAGGTTCCGATGAGGAGTCTAGACCGGATGTGCAAAAAACTTCGAGTTCTGATCCAATCTCGACAGAGATACCCGTTAGTAAAAGCGATAAACCAGATGACGAGCTTCATCCTCCGGATAGTACTAAAGATGGAGCCGAGGTCGGGGATAAGACCTCACGAGATACGGAACAAGGCTTGCCCTCGTGTGGCAAATGCAATGATTCTCTCTCTTTCCCTTTCTGGTATTGCATTTTTTGCGAAGGTCAGTCTCCGAATAATCAAGCGAGTCATTCATCGCTGATACTTATCCCGTCCAAAAGATGATCTCTTCATCTGTAATGAATGCGATACAGAAGGCGTACCGGAACTCGTGCGCTGCTCCGGTAAGCATACCGAGGAGCACCATATAATTCGCTGCCTGGCGCCGGAGAAGGACGATGACGATACCACCGCTGCCGATGAACGGCTCATGTCTATAGAAAGCCGTCTTGATAGCATGCAAACGCGGTTCGATGAGCTCACTGACCGCATTGGAGACCTCACTAGTCGCATGGGAAATATAGAGCAGCTCCTTCAAAATCTTGCAAGAATTGGTGGAGGCGGAGGCGGGGCAGCGCAGTCATGATCACTGCTATCCTCGACGGATAGTGTTATTTTTTTTACCTGAAGGAAGATATACAAGACCAGTCCCTGGGGGACGCAGACTACGGTTGTCTCTAACCCAAGCTAATGACGCGCATTCTTTCTTTTGTATCCGGTACATTGTAAAATTAAAGAGCATGCGTTTTTTTCGGGGTTTCCAACACGTGTTTGACATAACTTAGTAATAGTAGTCGGTGCCTCGTATAAACCCGTATCTATGGGCAACCTCAATCTCAAGCAACGGGTACTCCCCTACTGTCCCAGCACCGAGCTAAAAGGCGTACCCCTTATCCTTATCAGATTTCCACACCGTACTCCACGGTACCGCCTTCACGTCTCCGCCACTTCCTAGCCACCCACAGATATCGATCCCGATAGATCGTCGTTCTGAAGGCTTGCTGATGGCAAAGAATCGTTGCCAGACCTGGAGGAAACAAACTCAACCGAGTCGACGTATGTCTTTCGCACGACATCCGCAATGACTACTGACCAACGTGAGATGTAGCCCACTGGCAGGTGATACGAATCGACGTACTTCCTGATGAGGCACTTCTGGAAATATTTTATTTCTATATGAAGGCGCTGGCATATCCGATGTTTTCTAGAAGACGCAGTGCAGAGGCATGGCAATCGCTGGTTCATGTGTGTCGAAGATGGAGAAGCCTTGTGTTTAAAGCACCACGTCGCCTGAATTTGCGACTTTGTTGTACGCCGGCGACACCCGTGACGGACACACTGGACATCTGGCCAGCCTTGCCCCTGATCGTTGACGACAGTATGGCCTTATCATCGAGCGCGGACAACGTCATTGCAGCACTGGGGCAGAGCAATCGCGTATGTGAAGTCTCCCTCTCAGTCTGGCGCCTTCTGGGTTGGCAATTGGAAGAAGTCTTGGCACCGATGATGCAGGTGCCATTCCCGGAGCTAACATATTTGCAGCTCAAGTCACATTTTAAACCGCTGTCAGTCATCCCCGTTCCCGATTCGTTCCTGAGTGGATCTGCCCCGCGTTTGCAACACTTCTCGTTGGCTGGCATTCCATTTCCGGGATTGCCAAAACTGCTTTTGTCTGCTCCTCGCCTCGTCCATCTTGACCTTAATGATATTCCTCATTCTGGGTACATTTCACCCGAAGCGATGGTCGCTCTCCTCTGCGCTTTGTCCAGCCTCGAAATACTTTGCCTTGGATTCCGATCCCCTCAATCTCGCCCTGACTGGGAAACCCGACGTCCGCCTCCATCAAAACGTTCTGTCATCCCCGCTCTGACATCTTTAAATTTCCAAGGTGTTACCGAATATTTAGAGGACCTCGTAACCTTCATCGACACCCCTCAACTCGACCGAATGCATATAACTTTCTTCAATCAAATCGATTTCGACTGCCCACGACTCGCCCAACTCATTGGTTGTACACCAGCACTCAGGGCATGCGATAAAGCACTCGTGAAATTTGATGGTCGCACTGCCAGTGTCGCACTTCGATACAGGTGGAGTCGGACACTGACACAGGTGTTTGGCTCTGACCATCTTCGGATAGATATCTCATGCAGAGAACCAGATTGGCAGCTTTCGTCAATCGAGCAGGTCTGTAACTCTTCTTTTCACCCCCTTTCCACGGTAGAGGCGCTGTACATCATGCCTCGGAGTCAATATTTGGGCCTAGTTTGGAAGAATGATGCTATCGAGAGCACCCTATGGTTGGAACTCTTACTCCCATTTATCGCGGTGAAGAATCTCTACGTATCCAGGGAATTTGAGCTAAGTATCGTGGCCGCCCTGCAAGAGCTTGTTGGCGCCAGAATAACAGAAGTGTTGCCCAGTCTGCAGGAGATCCTCGTGCACATATCCTCCCCATTGGAACCTTTCCAGAAAAAAACTAGCCAGTTCGTTGCCGCGCGACAGCTCTCCGGTCACCCTATCGCCTTTTCTGTCTGGTACAATGAGAGCGACGTGTGCGCAATGTGATGGTGCAGCTCGTAAGTTACATGTATACAGCCTACATAGACTTTCTTTCATATTCATCCCGTATCACTCTAGCCGCGCAAGAAGAGCTTGCTATTGCTCGTCTCACCCCGGGCCCGCCTCTCGATTACTTCATTTCTCCTGATTTTGTCTCCGTCCCTTCCTTTCTCTCCTCCATCTATCGTACATTGTACCATGCTCTGTTTGACACGTCCTCGCACATGCACTTGCACACATACATACTACCCATATGTCCAAACGTATGTCACGGTCTTATACCCTCTCTAGCGTCGAATTGTTTTATGTCGATTAGACTGGTTTTGTAAATCGAAACTCTTGACAGAGACGATCGTTCCCAGAGGAAAGAGAGGTTCGCCCTTGATGCGCGAGGCAGTTAAGTAGCATGTGCAACGGAAATGTGAGATAGGACTACATTAAATGCCCTGGTAGAAGACTCGCTCAAGGAGAGCAACCACGGAAGGACATCACGACCAAGGGGGTGTCGGGCCGGCAACCCGTGACCGGGGTTAGGTAGTTAGTCCGTCCCAGATCCTGGATTTTCTGAAAGTAGACCTGTTCTCCCAAATGAAAATTTGAGTCAGAAACGCTTAATTATCACTTTGAAACTACTATATTCACTGCACGACTCGATATACAGTGTTCAAAACACTCTCTCACAACCACAGTCCGTGCAAGTTAGCACGTCCAGTTTAGGCAACGCAAGTCAGCAAGTTCTCGCCCTCCTCTCAACCATGTCCATACGATGCGGCTGTGGGCGCCACCGTCAAACACTTCCAATCTTGCCCTTTCATCACCATCCATATCACCCGTCGACCCCACCTCCAAGGCTGCAGCAAAATCTCGCCCTGCACCTACATCCAACCTTCAGACCCATGGCACTAACGCAGGTCTGCCAACCATCTTGCTTCCACAACCTTGCCCAGAGCAATCAAATGCTCCGTCTCTGGCACCATCAGCATCACCCGAAAACTTGACGACGTCTTTTTCTGTCCTTATACCGCCCACCCTGTCCTTTCCTCTCTCCCCAGTGCCGTCCAATGCCAGCTTTTCGTCTGGAACCCCAAGCCATAGCATCTTCAATCTCACACTTGAGCCCACTTGGCACTCAGCACGAGTGGTGAGCACCTTTTTGGTGGCAACGTGGCGTCCCTGCAGCGGATGGACTCATGCCCATGCAAACCTACGTGCTACTTGGTGTTGTTACAGATGAGACCATTGACGAAGGCCGATGGGGATCTCCTCGCACCCCACACAATGCAAGGTTCGATGCGCTTCCTTTTCAGGTTGACGACTCCTTGCTTTCACAGCCCATTCGAGCCCACACCCATCTACTCCCTCGTGTCTTGATCGTTTGATTTCAACATCGATTATCAAATGACCATGACAGCTCCGGTCAATGGATCAACAGCCTCGACTTTGTCGACATCGGTGCCAGTAGTGGCACGTGTCGGGAGCTCGTGATGGATTGGACGACGGTGATGCAGGTAAGCCATGCCCGTGCCACCCATTCTCCTTCCTCTTGCCCCTCTTCCTTTCCTCCTTTCCGTGTATGTCGACTTCACCCTGATGCTCCTACCAACGATGACGATCAGCATGGCCATGAACATGACATCCCCAGTACAGATCAGTAGCCCCGACTACTTCATTGTCGACATTCCTCAGTCCGTCGATGTAGCCCCAAGCCAACTGTCCCTCCATGTTCACCTCGAGCGAGGCTCTCTCCTAGCTTACCAAGCTCCCCTATTTCTCGCCCCGGTTCAACCCTCCATCAACAAAGCAAGGATGTTTGGCTCCGATGGTGGTGCAGGTCCCGCTGAGCACCCATGGCCAGCGCCAGCGAAGATCATCAACAACAGACGTACGTCTTTCAAAATACTGATGAGTACCCTATATCTATAACTTGTTGATTGTACAGTGGGCGCAGGAAAGAGCACACTTCTGTATGTCATAGCTTTATTGGATTGTTCGAGGTCATTCATAGGGCCTACTAGATCTGCGATTAATCAAGACGTCAAGAGCATGCAAGCAGCGGGATTGGCCACGATGGCGTACTATTACTTTGACTTTCGGGATATCAAAAAACAAGGCTGCTATGGCCTGCTCTTCTCCCTCGTTTTGCGGCTCCCTGCCGAATCGGATTCTCATTACAATGTCTTCTCCAAGTTATATCCAGACAACGGTCGTGACATGCAGAAACTCGACATTGGCGTGCTGAAAAAAACGTTTGGCGGATATGCTGAGCCTGCCAGGGCAAGGCGCGATTTATATCATTGTCGATGGTCTCAATGAATGCCCCAATTTCCCGGGGACTCCGTCTGCCCATGAGGATGTTCTGGAGTTTGTTGAAGAAATTGTCAATTTGAAACTTCCAAACGAGATTGGCCAAAAGAATGACACCATTCTACTGTCCGTTCGGACTGGAGCATGCGGAGATGGAACGAGGAGGACAAGCAACTTGTCGTCGATACGCCATCTAACAAAAGTGGATCATGTAAGTCATCTTATACTCGTCTCTTGTCTTAGGCTTCACAATGAACGCTCACATGATCACGTAGGTTCCGGTGGGCCGTCTGCCAAGTTGACAGGCTGCGGCGCACTCTTCCTGCGAGTATTCTTAAATGACTTGCCGAAGACGTTGGACGAACTATACCCGTACCCTGACGAAGAGAAACGCGAATATGGCTTATGACTTTTTCCGATGTCTCACGTGTCTATTCGCCCGCTTCGTATCGAAGAGCCCACAAAGATACTTGCAATTCAGTTCGACGAGGAAGCGCTCCCTACACTTAACACAGATTGGCGTCTAGCATGCCGCTGCATGCACAGAAGAAACGATTAAGTCCGTATGCAGTCTCATCGCCATCGTCGACAGGGGAGACCATCGAGTAGTACAATTCTCTCACTTCTCCGTCAAGGAGTACTTGACATCGGAGCGACTTGCGGCGGGTGAAGAACGTCTTTCATACTATCCCATTGTCCCGAACCCGCCTGTACCATCCTTGCACACACGAGTCTCAGTGTCCTCCTCCACCTCGACGACGAAATCGACAGAGATACCATAACTCACTTTCCCCTTGCCCCGTATGCCGCTCAGCACCATCGTCGATTTTGGAAAGTCTCGACCTGGCCTGACGCCAAACGGTTTGAGCTTTCGCTCATCAATCCCGCCCTTTCAGTCACCTTCCCATTTTCTCTCTCACTGATCGGCCGTACCAGTCAGATATCCAATTCATCATCACTCATCAACACTGCCTCCATGGGCAAGATTGCAGTCAATCACCATCCCCACCACGTCACCGTTGTCGGGACTCGCTCCCCTGATGACGGCCAGACACCATCACCACCACCGTGCTTGCGCAGGGATGACGATTGATGCGGCGGCTCTACACGTGCTCACCACACGGTCCAACACCAGAACTTGTTACTGTGGCCCCTGAACTCCTGAAGCCAGAACTTAAAGTGAGTTCTATTCAATCTGAGAAGTGGGTACCCATGCTGTCTGCCTCACCTGCGCATGCCGGGACCATGCCCATGAACTGAAAGCTTTCGGAACCTGTGCACCCCCTGTTTCCACAGCTGTGAGCCATCACTCACAGGCTGGGCTGCAGGGCAGCATAAGGCAATGAGAACCGCGCAAGCTAGGGACAACATAGCAGGATCGCTCTCTGGCCATGCTCTCTGGCCTCTCCCTGCTTCGGCGCAGCTTCACACCTTTGCCTCCTCCTTGCCGCCCCTCTTTGCCGCCCTCCTGGCTCAAGCGCGCTGTGCACGGTATTGGATGCAGCATCCTCCTCGTCCTTGTGAGCTCAAAGTCCTCAGACACTGTACGCGAAGGTCGGCATGCTGTCTACACCACGTTGCGACCGGGTCGGTCGGCCCTCAGCCCATGGCCAGTACATGAGGAAACACAACACGACGCTCTCTTGCCCCCACCTCCTCTCCTCCTCTCTACCCTTCCTTGTTGTCCTCCCGGACCCAAATGCCGCGCACAGTGTTCAATGGAGCCCTTCCTCGCCCTTGTGAGCTTACACGCTGTATACCTCGGTCCGGTTCATGGTTCAGACCCTTAAGAACCAGAACCGGACCCTTTTGAACTGAACCGAACCTTACCATCTCTATGCTAAACCCTGCCCCCTATCCAATGACTTAGCGTGCGTAAAATGTGATTATTGTGTCTTTTTTTCATTCTGCGTGGTCTCACAAACACGCTGTACGGTGTACATCTGTCGGTGGTCGAGTCTCACCTCGAGTTATGTAATCTATCAACCTATATATGGTAATACATCTCCCTAAAATGGAAATACCCCTGATTACATACTTACTTAGTCTGCAGCTCCGAGCCATTTCTGTGAAAAAGGAGCCGCGGTCGAGCTGTGCAATTCCGACACCCCCTTGATCACGACGCTTTCGCGCGCGTCAAACCAGATTGTTGGGCAATAGGCTATAGATACAACTAATTACAAATACATCGTTAGTAGAGCCAAGTGGGGCCACACAGGTGGATGTTTTCTCGAGGGGAAATACTGTAATCATAGTCCCCTCGCGGATTACTGTGAACCAGTCGTTGCAGGGGTGGGAAAGAAACGAACCGATCAACTCGGACGATGACTCGGATTACGCACTACGCCACGCCGAACGGTACACGTTAGGAAGCCGAGGACGCGAAGTTCTGCAGTACCGGTCTCATGAAAGGTCGACGTCGTTGCCTGTTCATCATTACCATCGTCAACAAATACATAAACTTTTATGTAAAGTACATACCGACATGCCCTCGATCATACTAACCATCTTAACCATCTTAACCAAACAAACCAGACCAGGACCAGAGAAAGGATGAGACTGGATATTGGAGAGTAACGACGAGCAAATAAGGGAAGGGGAGGCACACGAAGAGAAACGATGAAGTGTATCGTGGCCGTGACTGTAAGCTTACCTTCGTCGGGTGAGCGCCAAAGCGCCTTGGAATCGAGTAGATATACACGTTCATGGAGGATTCCATTAACAATAGTACGCCCTGCACGCAGCATTCGACGTGTTCCCGGCGGTAGCGTGAGAAGGACTCGGAAGATCAGAGGTCAAGTATCTCTAACGTCAAGGTCTTCGTCATCGCCTGTTGATAGCATAATTAAAGTCACAGATCGACCAATCGATACAACGATTGACCTCAACATCGCTGAAAAGTCCGTTTTCGACACCCGTCAACTTCGCTGGCTTGTCTTATTCGCTTTCTAGACGGAACGCACGAACCCGTGTGAGGTTCGGACTCACCCACTTTAACTCCGCGGTCCTCCACACAGCAATCCTATTCGTGTATGTTACAGGAATAGTCATTTATAATCAGAGTATATGTGATGCGATTATCGAGCACAGGATGTAATGCATAGTAGTCCGAAATTAGATGTGCGAGTGGACAAGAGAAAAGGGTTCGAGTATGCTGGAAGACGCCCACATGGGAAAAAAGTTCGAAACGAGGGGAATAAGGGTAGGTCAAAGTCCGAGGCTTATCAAGTCCGTAAACAAGTCTGTGTAGGACACATTTATGCATGGCTAAGAAGTCCTCTATCAATCGCGGCGTTAATAGAAGCCTTTCGAGACGCCAGGTTCAGACCAAAATGATCCTCCAGTCTCCGTCGGATCTCACGCTTCGTAATAGAATTGAGGTCCGCGTCGCGTAAAATCGTCTGCACTGCACGGTCGATCTCCGCATCCGATGGCCCGGGCGCACCAAATTCACCTGCGGCATCTGACCGTGTTGCGGGTATTGCGACATCTAGATAATTAGTCGGCGGTCGCGAGAGTGGCTGGTATATCTGGTTTCCGTCAAAGGCTGGAGTATTCCGTCCGGATTGGTATCCAGGTGGGGAAGCATAGGCACCAGGGCCCATTTGGGATGGGGATGGAGAGAAACTGCGGGATCGTAATATGTCTCGCGACCGTAAACTGAAGTACGAGATTCTGGGTAACCCTCATTCTTCAGTTTCGCTGGAGGTACCCAGGATCCTATGCTGTGGTTCGACTCTTTGTCCCAAAGCTCGTTTTCCTAAAGGGGCATCATCTAAGAAACAACGGAGTTGACATGAAAACCCGACTCACGTAATCGTTCCAAGACTTCAGTGGAATCGAGCGTGGATCGAACTTGCCTTCGTCCTTAGAACAAAGCCTGAGCTCCTACTCCGCTCGAAGGAAAGAGAAGAACGTACATGGACAATCATCTTCTTACCAGCCTCACCCATGACAATACGTGTCTGACCCCATGAGAAATCATCCATCCTCCAGAATGAGTACAACGGGAGGAAGAACGAGAAGGCAGGAATTGCGAGGATGTAGAAGACCATCCAACCGACCATGTCCCACTTGCGACGCATGATGAAGACAAACGCTTGGAGACCGTATATCGCTGCGATCAATATCAAGGAGAGTGTGGGTATGGGCTTGTGTTCTCCCGCCGTCAAAACAACCAGATAGACGATCTGTGAAGATTTCAGTAACCCAACACATGACAAGAGAATTATGTGCGTACATATGCAACCGAAACAGGTTGAATAATGGTGGACAAGAGATCAATCATGACAATGAACCGCATCGAGAAACAACAGAAACCACAAAGCCTATCAAGGAACATCAATTCGCCGAGGTTGTGTACTGTAGAGTTGATCCAGCGACGACGTTGCGAGAGTAGCACCTTCCAGTCATCTGGCGCAACAGTGTAGGCATGTGCGTCACGGACGAACTGTGTTTTGAAGTTCGAAAAGTGCTTGAGAAGGAGAGTCGTTAGGTACCGATCTTCACCGAGGTGCAAAAGATTCTTCATGTGAAGCGTGTCAACCCGATTTTCGGCGTAGTCCGTTACTAGTTGGTTGGCGATGAGCAAAGGTTTGTGGGAGTCGGGCGTGCGCAGGCGATAGAGCGAGAAACAACCAGGAAGACAGGTGACAGACCCAAACAGACTCTCAAATGCCTTCGCCAGGTGATGCGAGATGAAGTACTCGTAGACCTGCATCATGGTGATAATGGATTGTTTGGAGTTAGCCAGACCTGTTTCACCGCAAACAGCAACTAGCTTCTTGTCGTGGATCATTCTGAACCGTTGTTAGAAAAAAAGTCGACACCCACACAGACAGCCAAATAACACTTACGCAGAGATCAGCCTGTTCACAGACATAGGGTCCACAACCGTATCGGCATCAACCGTAAACAAAAACTCGTAGAAAGTGGGGTTGACACCGATGACATTCTTGATCTGATGATACATTTCCAACTCCATTGGACTCATCGGAGCATCAAAGTGGACCTGTTCCGGCTGTGAACTTCAACTCGACTTGAACTTAAAAAGGGTCTTACTTTGTTTAGGAAGTTCATCAACATGATCTGCGAATCTCGTTTGCCACGATTCCCAGGCCTGGAGCGTTCGCTTGGCTTGCCAACCTTCACGAGGACCATGTATGGCACGACGTGACCGTTTGTTTCGTACAGCCCAGAGTAGACTTTGCCCATGTTATGTTGCTTCGCACCCTCGCCCAAAGATTGGAAGCTGAGCGGCTCTGGATCCTGGTTGGGGTCCGCTCCCAGAATGTCAAGCACAATCCGTGGTGTGGGCTTGTCATTTCCGGAACCAACGATCATACCATCGCAAATGATGACAAGCAGCTTGCGTTTGTCGTCGTACTTCATTTGAGCAAGAGAATCAATGGTTCGCCGGAGGGAGGCATCGCCTTCCGTGTAACACGGAACCTGGCAAATGACGAACTTGTCGTGTGCCTCGGGCGCACGCGGTGAGCTGAAGTTGATCGACGCCAGGAACTTGAACCCAATGACGCAGACCATGAGAACTGAGAGGGCAAGCAGAATATACGTCGAGAATAAGCATTGTGGTGAATTACGGTTGTCGACCGCGCCGATTGTGAAAAGATTCCGGAGGCATACTTTCTGCGCGGAGAGGACATTCGAGTCAATATTAAGACCATCCAGTGCTTTCGTGATGTCACTGCCAGAGTTGAACTTGAAAATGTCCAGAACGTCGCCGTCCATGAAGTCCACCGGGACATTAGGAGCTTGTTGATTGTACGGTGCCTTCGTTGCAGGCGGATACTTTAGGTAGTTCGTAACGTCGTACACAAGACCCCTATAGATACCGACAGATCGTCCCGAGCTGGCCATATTACGAATTTCCTTCGGCGTATAACCGATGAAGCCCTACGATTGTTCCAGCGCATGATTGTCATGCTCTCAAAGTACCAGTCCGGCCGCGAATCATTCGTGGAGACTCGAAAATCATGGTACTGTGCATTGGGATCGGAGTTGTTGTTGAAGTTGAGAATGACATATGGGCTGACGCTTCCGGAAACACCATTGCAAAGTGCGCTGACCTGTGCAAGTGTCAGCTGAGCGAATAAGAAAATACCAGTAGACAAATCACCTGGACCGGGAAAATATCGTCCGCAATTGTACCTCCGTATTTCATAACTGATTTCTCCGGTACGACGGGTACAATCCGCAGATGCGTCTGCGCAACCTGCGTAAGATCGAACACTTCCCCACGAATGGCCACGTAGACGTTGCTTGGTTGGTTCTCCACGGTATGGGCCGCCAGCTCGCTCGTTGAAAAGACGTGTTCCGTGGGACAGATGAGGTTGCCCAAGACAGCGATAACGAAGACCGCACAGGCACACATGAGCCAAATGATCATATTCAGCGCGAGCTTTTCACGCCATGCTTGCCGCACGTCCATGCGCTTCATGCGCCCGAACCACCGCAGGAACGGCGTTGGCACCCACCAAGTGAGTAGCCAACACAGTGCAACCCATCGCCGACGTGCAGATGTCTCCTTGAGCACCTCGGCCACCTCTCCTTCGTGGATCTCGCCGGGAAGTGCTTCCTTCTCGAGTAGCGCCTTCTTGTCCACATTCTGGAACATGTTCCGCGACGGCGCATAAGATTCAGTCCCGAGTGACATCGTATCATCACGGGCGCTTGTCAGTCTACTACGTCCGTCGAACTCCTCGCTGCGAAGCGATTGCCGTTCATCATACTCGTACATGTCGGCACGCTGGAAAGGTGAGGCATTGGCAACAAGGGGGAGTGCTTGGCTGGATTGGTTAAACGTATCGCCTTGGCCACCCAAATAAGGCGTCTGGGGGTCCTGGTCATTGTCCGGATCTCGGTACGGGGCGTAGGGGTCAGCCGCCCCGCGCACATCAAGGCCGCCTTCGATTTCAGCTTCTCGCAAGCGATTCCGCTTGACCTCTTCCTTATCTTGGGAGCGTAAGAAATCTTCAAGATGGTGAAAGGCTGCATGCGATAAGAAGACCTGGAATGCGATGGTGCAGAAACTTGAGCTCGCGTAAAGAATATAGGGCATACATGCTCACCTTGTATTGACCCAGGACAAGATCATTTTCTTTGAAATCCAATGCCGTCCTAGCTTGCTCGATTAGCTCTCTTGATTCGCCTTCCGTAACACCCACTCCGGCAAGCTTCTCCCGATACCGATCGCAAAATTCGCGGGGCGTCATGCCAACCTCGAACACGTTCACGCACCGCCGTGCGATTTCTGTCAAGCCAGGCTACGGATCTGTCCTTGACCGAGCGACCCTCGAGCTGATTCGGCAGCTGAGAGTCATTCGGGTTCAAACAGAAGACATACCACGTCTGCGTCTCTTCGAGCGTCTCAAACAGCGTCTCAAGAGCGCTCCGGAATTCGCCTGCGACACATGGACTTGAGTTGTTCAGAGTCGTCGGGGCCGCGTCATCATCCTCACGCTCCTTTTCTTCTACGTCACCCAGAGTTGGAGCGCGCCTGACTGTGTTCTTCCGTCGAGTCGAGGGATTACGCATAGGCTTGACGGGCTGCTGTGCCGCAACAATAGTCTCCTCATTACGTGGATGCATCTGCGTTGCAATTGCTTTGCCCGAAAACAGTCCGCGGACGAACGGATTGATGGAACCAGAACCCTCCCCACCGGCTGTTGCCTCGTAACCGGTGGCGTTGCCTCGAAGCAAGGAGACAAAGTCAGGGTTGAGTGAGTCAAGGTTTCGTTCAAGGAAACCCTCGGCTGAGTAGGTGACTGGTCCGTTGAAGTGGTTGATAGTGAATGTCGGAAAGCCCGAGCGGTCCACTGAGCCGACCTTGAAGGAGGAGTGATTTCCCCAACGTTTTCCAAATGCTTCGACCATCGTGTGATCCGTCTTTTTCGGTGCGCGTCGTGCTTGATCGTCCATAATATGGATAAGCCCGCCAGGCTGGTTCTGCAGAAGTCGCAAGCATTCGGAATTATCAAAGTAGGGGATCTGTGGCACAAAACGGGAGATGCCCTCGCTGTTGTACTCGGCGACATGGCTCTCGAAGAGCTTCTTCTGAACGAAATTATGGAGGCGTTCATTGGCAAAGTTGATGGAAAATTGGTCGAGAGAATTGGGTCGGGAAGTGAGGTTCTGGGGTCCGGGAAGGTCGAAAAGACCAATGAAGGTAACAAAGTCGTCTCGACAGAAGCGTTCGTTGATGTGTTCGTTAAGCCATGAAAACAATAAAGAGTAGAGTGTCTTCGCAAGGTCGTCACGGTTGTCGGCTGCGCCATCGGGGTCAAGGAAGACCGTACAGAGCTCCTTCTTGACGAGCTTGGTCTTGTACGAGAGCGCGGTCTCTAATGCTGATGGAGTGACACCCAAGAATTCGGCGACCAGGGCCAAAACATCCTGGTTACGAACAACGGCGGCATCGACATCACGTCCCCGGTCAATGGTAAACTCGAGGTTGCCGAGATGCAGAATGGCCGCTATTAACTGACAGGTCTGAGCAACGTGGCGCTTGGAGAAGCCGACATTTTTGAGAGCGAGCTTAAGCTGTTCGAACCGTTGTGCATCGTCATCACGCATGTTCTGACGACCACCGGGGATACCGCGGTGACCGAGATACCGGAACGTCGTTTTTTCAAGAAGTTGCATATGTTGTCGCTCTTCCGCTGCCGCACCTGCAAAGAGATAGTAGAAAATGTGGAAGTTCCGCTCGCCGGAGGGGGCACCCGCTACGCGATTGCGTTCGAGATAGTAATCGAGTGTCTTAATGCCGGATAGCCGCCCGCGCTCAGTGAACTGAAGTTCGGTATATTTGCCAAAGCGTGACGCATTCGGATTGAAAAGGGTACGAGCATTTCCGAAAGACTCGAGAACAAACTCGATGGCGGGAATCTGATGGGAGAGCTTGGACCCTTTCTTGCCGGGATTGCTGACACTTAGTTCGAGAAGGGTCTTGATGGCGAGTCTACGACTCTCAGATTTTCCACTCCCCGTCTCACCACTATCAAAATGTCGAGTTAAGTCGGGACCATGCCAACGCGAGAGCCGAAGCGAGGGAAGGGGAAGGGTACTCACGTCAGAATGATGCTCTGATCTTGGGTGGTCCGCCGCATGTGGTAGTATGCATCGTTGGCAAGTTGAAAAATGTGTGGTGGGAGGGGCTCCTTGTCATCGGATATGCTGCGATGCTCGGCGGCGTACTTGTGAAGAACAGAGTCGGCATTGGTTGACACGAACTTGTGCGGGTTTATAGCGACGAGGGCAGAGCGGCTGATACCTGAATAGATGGTATCCGACAGGAACCTTTCACGAATACACGAAACGATGGCATCATCAGAAACGGGTGAGAGAGTGGCCAAGTCGTTTACGGCTTCGAGCCTCTGGTGGTGGATGGTTGACTGCCTCTTCATGGCAGCCGAGCGTATAAGGGAGTGTGGGGACGACTTGACAAAGCGCAAATTTGGAGGAGTCGAAGAGTAGTGTGGTCTAGATCACCGCTCGGCCTCGTTCTTTCCCTCCTCGTCGTCGTGGGAGGTTGTAAGATTGAGGGGAGGGAAGTGAGATGAGTGAGGGAGTGATGAAAACAAAACGAGGCTGTTGCAAGCCACACGGCAACTCCCGGGTGGCCCCTTTGCCACCCTCGGCAAGCTAAATACGGACAACCGTTTACATTACTATCGCGGATTGGGAGTTGCAAAATTTTCAGCAAATCGTGAATAGCAAATGATCAAGCGCACCTTTTATTAATCGGACTTTTGGAACAGGTATGATAATCTCTGAACTAGGTGACTGTGATGCTATGATTTAGATAGAGAGTGAAATAAATGTGTCGGAGGGAAGCCGGACAGCACTATCCAAAAAGTTGGGAGTTGCAAAATTTGTGTCACGGAGTGTCACACAGCCGACCGTTGAAACAAAGCGCATCACGTCACGTTTGATATGGAGCGGACTTTTAATACTGGAAGGGTCCAGGGTGAAATGTCACGCAAATCCACTGATGTCTTTGTATCTTCACTGCATGTACACCGGGTGACCTGAGATTCTAAAATACAGCTTACTAGCATATTTTAATTGTGTACTGAAGTCCTTGTACTGTGGGATAAAACACTACGTTCAGCCGAGACCGGTTTCTCCAAAAATTGCAAACTACAGCATGTTGCTCACGAAATTGCAAGGCAAGAACGTCCCCTTCTCCCGTTTTCTCGTAAGATCAATTTATTATTACTATCGAGCATATTGTACCAAAGATAATCAGACCAGAAAGTGCTCCGATCTCTTGGAAATCCGCATTTTGCAACTCCCAACCGTTTTGCAACCCATAACACGTGATAGTACTTAAGTTAATCAAATGGAACCGGTCGAGTTCCCGCCAGCCTCACTCCAGCCTCCTTTTGCGCCTCTGCTGCAGCTGCGAAAGCCGACGGCACGGGATCCCACACGCATCATGCCAACCAGCATGCGCCTCTGAAGGGCCAGCATGTGAGTGCCCATGGCCATGATGTTCGTCTTCTTGGTTACCCGCCGGAAGCGGCAAGACAGGCCCCTCGTAAAACAGAATCGAACCAAACAGGAAGTGTTGTACAACTGGCAACTTCCCCAACACCTCTGCGCGATACATCTTGATCATTCCTTCGTTGACCTTATCCCAGGTCTTCACCTATAGAGGGAATTAAGAATCCAAACTGCCCATACTAATCGAGACAAGACATGCGTACAGCTGAAATATCGTCCAGCATTGGGGAATGCCATCGCAACGACGCAGTTTTGATCTAGGACGCCATGTGAATTTCATCCAAACCGCGAAGTAACCCAGGGCCGTCGCGTACCGAGTTGATAAATCGGATGCACGCAAAGTACATGTAATCCTTTGAGAACTCCTCTACGACCTCACTATCATGGATCGATTTTGGTCGAAGGTATTTGTGCCCTGGGGAGAATATATCAGCAGGGTGCTATCACAGAGCAGTATGAATACCTCGTAGTTGTGCCGACCCGAATAGAAATGGAAGGAAATGATAGTCGTCCAATCCCCATACCCCGTGTGAACCGGCAGGCTCCAACCAATACGTAGACTGTAGAGTGCGCATCACTTGAATGTATCTTAAAAGAACGTCGAACGTAAGGAAAAGTAGAAGTATCAACTGAGAAAAACTTACCTCCAGAACACCCTAAGCACTAATGCCGCGTGATCACTCTCCTGAAGGACCCCCAGCTCTTCAAGACATATCCTATATTCTGCAAATCAGACAACGCGGAAGCGTATAAAATGAAAACGCACAGCCAACAAAGAAAGTTGAGCTCCATCCCGCTCCCATAATCAATGCGCGCCCTGTTCCCCCACGACTCGCAGAAATATCCCGACACCTCGGCAATAGCTTCCGAAGGTGCAACTCGCAGCACTTGCTCCTGAAATCGCGGTGCAGCCTGCAAGCAAAGTAGGTAGGTCAGCCAGCAGTAGTCCTAAGTCCCCTGAAATCTACCGTTATCTTCACGCACCTGTTGCACTTTATCATAAAAAGTCCTAAACGCAGGGTTCCCAAATCTCGAAGTCGCGTTATCAACAGGCGGCGTCTCCTTCGCCAGCGCCTCCACGCCATCCAGTATCTCGATCAATGCAGCGACTCCCTAAATAATATAATATAAATCATACACAACAAAGAACCCCTGACAGGTGAGCGAAACTCGCATGGTGAAACGGGCGAAAAAAAATGCAACACGGGCCAGGACGAACTTGGCGTACCTCCGACTGCGTGCACTCGTCCGTCAACTTGCGCCAATGACTGCGTTGTTGAGCACCTTGATGTAGGACGTTACTTTGGCACAAGTTTTTGAGGATTGGAAGGCAGCGAGCTGTTCTTTGGTTATGATCGCCTTTTCGAGGACTCTGAACGTTGTCATCGTAGAATGGAGAGACTTTACTATAAGTTGCAGGGCTTACCAAATTTAGAAAAGACTGGTCAAGTGCCATTTACTATGGTGCCCGCGGAGTTAAGATGTAATGGAGTAATCTACCATCTAATTGGCATCCAGCAATCAAAGGTGTACAGGTGGGCCGATAGGATTGTTCGCACTGCTTCTTGCTGCGCATGCAACCCCATCTTTTTTATACGCCTATCTGTAACAAGAACAGAACTGGAATTTTCATGTTCGAAGGGCAGGATTGCATGACCCGCCGTATATACGAAGGATGTGGTACTAGTATAGTAAAGTACGAGCTTGGACATGGGCTTTGACGGCACTGAGACCCAACAATGGTAACAAAGGGTACACGAGCTTAGGAATGCGCTGATGATGCTGGTCGCCGTGACGTGACCACAAGGTGGTTGTGTTGAAATCAATTAAGAATGAAGGTGATCTGTTATCACCTCGGCGTGCATTGCTCAAGCAATCTCATCCAATGCATCAGTTATCTGGACAAACGTACTTTGGTTTTGACACACTGGTAATAAACAGGTGCTTTGCACGACGGCCAGCTTCCGGACTTACAAGCACGTTCTTCACTTTCATGACGAAGTTCACCCTCCGGCGCTTCGGCTGCTTGGTGCAAGAGGTGGTTTCCATAGCTTCCTCCATAGCTTCCTTCGCTTTCTCCTTGATTAACTTGTGTTGGAGTGCCGGTGGTACAGCCGGACTTTCATGTGATATGGAAACTGGCGTGACCGCCTCTTTGTCTGTAGTTACTGTACACGCGCGCGGAATATAAATTCGGAAAAAGAAAGTGATATGGAAGGGCTTGGCGCTTCTTTCTTTCCTCTCTTTTCCGTTGGGGATACTGGGACCCACTTTTTATTCTTATTTGAGTAATTTCATGACAAGTACGTTACCCAAAGTCTTGTACTCTACAGATAAAAGGACGCTAGTTTACGATTCGATAGTCTCGTGACCAGACTTTAGAACTCAGACCTGCTGAGTTAGAAAAACTCATACACGGTTTTAGTGCTAAAGTCTGGTACATTTCGGTCGGGCGGGTGTGGGTAAGGGTCATGTGACTGGGCCATGCAATGTATGCGCGTCTGTACTGTATGCGCGACTGTACTGTGTATTCCCTGTGCTCTGGCAGCACTTGTTCTACGTGCTCTGGTGTAAATGCCATCGACTTATCAGGATGCTCGTGATGCTGCGCTGGATCGGAACTACGACTCAAAGGGGACTCGCGAGGTGATGTCCCAGACGCTTCAGCATGTTTTCAATGGGAGAATACCGTATGACTGGCAGCTGGATGCTGCTGAAGCACTCATTCTTGGTCTCGACTGTGTTGTGGTTGCTGGAACTGGTGCCGGAAAGACCATACCATTCGTGCTCCCTTTGTTTGCGCAAGGATCCCGGGACAAGCTGGTCTTAATAATATCTCCGTTGAATGCCCTGGAAACGGATCAGGTGAGGTTGTCGTTGACAGTGCTGTCCTCTGTATTTACTAATATAATATTCTGAAGGCCGAGCGATTTAAAGCAATGGGTATCAGTGCTGCTGCTGTAAACAGCGATTCATACACCAACGATTTGCATAAGGTGCGTCAAAATTTGAACTTATTGTATCTTTATTACTGAGATTACATACAGGGAATCGAAGCACGCAAGTATAATATTATTATAACATCACCGGAGATGTGCCTCGAGGATACGCGCTTTTCAAAGCTCCTGCGAACGCCCGAGTTCACACGAAATGTGCTGTCCATCGTAATAGACGAAGCACACTGCGTATCGGAATGGGGCGAGAACTTTCGGAAGGCGTTCGGTGAACTGGGCCGCCTACGATCCTACGTCCCTGCGGCGATCCCTTTCCTGATTACCTCTGCGACGCTTCCTACGCATATACTGGACAATGTAGTCCAGAAGTTACATGTTACCAAATCTCGCTCTGTATTCATTAATCTTGGCAATGACTGCCCCAACATCACGCATATGGTCTGTCGTATGCGTGGAGCTAAGGGCAATCTCGCGGCCCTTGACTTCGTAGTGGACGAAGGTTCTACTGGCGGGCCTCTGATCAAGACCATCGTTTTCTTTGAGACTCGCCCACTCACATACAAAGGCTATAAGCACCTTCAGCAACTTCTACCCCCTGGTCTTCAGTCCCGCATCACCTTCCTGCATTCTTTACGAAGCACGCGTTCAAAGCAAATAGTTATGAATGAGTTTAGATCGGGTACCATTGATATTCTTTGTGCGACGGAGGCCGCGGGCATGGTAGGTTGATTATCTCCTTTTCTTTATCAGACACTAATTCCTGCAACGAGTATAGGGTCTGGATATACGAGACATAAAGCGCGTGGTCGGCTTCATGGCACCCAAGTCTCTATCCACCTGGATGCAACGTTCAGGCCGAGCTGGGCGGTCAGGTTCACCGGCAGGTCAGGTTCACCGGCAGTCTCTATTCTCTTGGTTGAGCCGTATGTATTCCAATTAAAAAAAACTAACGAACAAAGTGCAAACAAGACGAAGCAATTACACAATAAATCGGTACCTATTAAACAGGAAGATGTCGAGGATGAGATCGACAGCGAGTATGAAGAGCAAGATCATGAAGATTCACCAAACAAAGGCGCCACGCGGCTTCACGATGTCGACCTCCGATACAGGAAGAAGCTCGAGGGGGTTTGCGGAATTGGATAGACCCACAAGATTGCAATTGTAGGCGCGAGGTCTCGAATACTTATTTCGGAAACCCACCCTCCCAAACCGGTGCGTGGTCACGGTTGTGGTCTTGATTTTCTCCTTGATCCATCCTTTTCAGAGCTCACAGCTCCCTGTTGCGACTTATGTGTCCTGAAGAAATTTTCTGATGTGCCCGAGAGCCTCACTTCAGATGAATTGCGGGTCCTTGCACTCCATGACCGGATCAAAACGCGTAAGGGCCTGCCAATCAAACGCTGCAGGAGAAGGGTGATCAGCCCGGAAATGAGATCGACGTGGACGCTCAGCAGCCCCTGCTCGTAATGGCACTGGCGAAGGGCCTCGTCGTGGCGACCGTCTCGAGGCATGTCGAAATGCACTTGTGTTTTGGCGAATGGAGACATGGACGCGAGACTTTACAGAAAGCGGCCTAATGCCCGAGGCAATCCTTCCAAACAGAATACTTTCAAAACTTGCGACGCAGGCACGACTCAAAACAGTCGATCTTATCATACAGGAGGTTCCAGGTTGGATCTTGGCGAAACGGTATGGAGAAGACGTCCTTAAGGTTCTGGAGCCCATTGACAGGGTTGGATCGAGGAGGCCGAACAGAGAAAGGAAGAAAAGAAGGCGAAACGGGCGAAACAGAGTGCTGAGAACAAGATACGTCGTGAGGAGACTGCGCGTGCAGCACGGTGTCGGGCATCAGACGAGCGAAAGGCTGCAGAGCAAGCATCTGCGTCGCAGCCCCTCCAGTCGTATACCCAGATGCAGCTCGATTGGCCTCGTCGCAGCCCCTCCAGTCGTATACCCAGACTCAGCTCAGTTGGCCTATCCATCGTATTACCCATATCCATACTATAATGTTTATCCATATGCATATCCCCATTCTCAAACAATGCTCAACCAAGGTGCAAGCTCATCGCAATCGACCTTGTACATACCCGGACCCAATACATACCCCTATTCCTACTACATGCACCCGCCTGGTATGTTCACGCATCCGCCATCGTCATAAATACAACATGTATTTTTCTTGCTCAGTCTGTATAACAATCAAGTGTTTTCTGGCTCCCAGTAATCCTTAGATGATCGCTCGCGGACACGGTTCTCTGACCATCTACCAATTACATTGACGATCGCCTGCTCCTGCGTCCCACGTGCAAGATAGTCTTTTGCTTTATGTTTTGAATCGAGTTTCCTTCCTTGGATCTTCTGATGGATATTTGAATCACGGTATGACGCCTGTAATCGAGTGATATCTTCCTCTTTGCCCGGCGACGTGTGCGATTTGCCACGACAAAAGTGGTTCAAGCTTTGCTCAACGTGGTCTTTCACTCTCCTTTGGCATGGGATAGAGGCCGATGTTTCACCTATATAGTCCCAGCTGACATTTGGGCCAGAGGCAGCGAAAGTGTACTCCACCGTAAGATGAGATAAGGCAGCACGTGACACTGGAACTTGACACAGAACTTACTTTGATATCACGCACGTTATGTTCTTGCAAGAGATCGATGGGCTGAAAAGAGTTTGGCGTTCCCGTAGTGTTCGCGAGCCAGCAGTTCTGGCGGATGAAGTCCCTTGGAGGGGTCAGCATGCGATGTGAATGGATCGGAAAACACACACTTGAGATCAGTTGGCCACTCACGATGAAGGCCTTGTAGTAATTCTAGTATCTCAATCGAGTAGTTACTACTCCCCCGCCTATGTATCGGAACAGGAGCCTTGGTAAAAGGTCCTCTAATAGCCTGATATCCCAGAAGAGACTGCCTGGTCAAGAAGCACATAGTCCAGTAGATCGCGTGCCATCTGCGTCGACTGATAAAGAAGATCGTCACATCTTTCCCCTTGAGCAGATAGTTTAACCATTCCTTTAGATGACGCGTAATCGGCTACAATACGCAAAGCCAAAGATTGCAGCTCGAGAGGCGAACGCTTGCGGAGGTCCTGAGATTTTCCACCTTCCCGACGACACACCATATGTCACGAAAACGAGCTTCAGTTATATGAAGAAGCGCCTCCCTTAATTGATTGTGGAAGTTCCCTTGTATAGACGGCGAGTGAAGACCCTTCCGCTTCAACAGGTCAAATGCGTGGACGAGCCCAAAGCCTTGTTGTGTGCCATAGTATTGATTGTGGATCGAGTGCTCGACAGCCATCTGAGCATGGAACCAGCCAAAGACTGGTACGAGGAAGTCCAGACGATCGAAAGCGTTGTGATCTTCGCAATGAAAGTTTTGAAGTCCACGCAGGCGGCGACAGTCAACTGATCACCTGCCCAGACGATAGTTTGACCGTTGCCCATCTCCCTTTGTCCATTGAGGGTGCCGCGCTCCAGTTGCTTCCACCACTTGACGAGAACACACGCATTCCCCTCATAAGATGCTTCCTCGATATGTGCTGTCTTGAGTACATACTGAGTGGGAATATACTCCTTTCCGATCGGCAGTTGATGGCGAGAAGATATGCGAGGCGAAAAGATCTGGTCTTCCTTGAATTCGTAGGTCTCAAAGTCGAAGTCAGGCGACTCGACCAAGAATCGGAGCACCACAGAGATCGCATGAGAACTAATTCGAGGACCAGCATCCATAGCGAGCATAAAGATATCATCGCCCGAGATGAGGTTATCTGCACCAAGAGCCCTTTGCTGTATTCGAAGATCCCTGTCAGGCTAACGCGTGAGAGGGTTCTTGAGAACTAATATTGTCGCCGCAGTCCCACTGTCAAAGTGGTTCTGGTTTCCTATCCGCTGTTGGAAGGCCCGAAATGGGACATTGATGTTATCATGGACACCGAACCAGGGATACTTCTTGATGTCTTCAAGAAGCAAGACTTGCTGTTGTCGAGTCAGAGCGCTGATCCCTGTATAGACCCACTTCTGACTCATAGTAATCCGAGAGCGTGGAGGGTGTCGAAAGCCTTCGCCGACAGGCCACAGCTTCGGAAATAGATCGTTAACAACTTTGCTAACTTGCATCGATGATGAGAGCGCGACATTGATGCCATTGAGATCATGGTAATCACGGCCTTGTCAATGAAATGAGTGCCATACAAAGTAGTGGGCAATATACTACTCACGGCGTCTGGAGTTTTGTGTATGTTTCGTTTTTCTTGCTGTTGTGTCGAAGCGGCATGGCGGAAGACTCTCCAGGTCACTGGGGAAATGATCTTGACGTTGGAGATCAAATCATCCCATTTGATCGCCAACAGCGTCTCCTGAGAGAGTTCCTCTTGTGGGAACTTCAGATACTCCTTGAGGTTATCTGATTCCTGTCCAGCGCGTTGCAGACCGTATCGAGTGCCCAGTCCTCCATCGCCCGACACGCGGCCTCAGTTCGGATGCCACGATTATGCGTGCGAGGTGGATGGTGCCAGAGCCTTAGTATCCCAGGCAGCAAGTCCGATGTCGTAAGTCCCGTCCTTGCAAAGCGAGCCTTATTGTTTGAGATAAGATCTGGGTAAGCCTCGTTCCAACATAGAGCCCAAAGTAGTATCGGCAAGTTGAGCTGCAATGATTCCATATACTCCAGGACATCAAGAACGCGACGACAGACTTCAGGAGCTCCGAGTTTTATGAGAAAGGCCATGAAGCTTGCTGACTGCCGATGATGTGGACTTGCACCCGTTTTGCGCTCCCGGTGTGCTCCATTATCGCCCAGTGGTTCTTCAGAGTTGGTCCCAGATTCATTCGAAAGGTCCGGAGTGTTTGAGAAATGTGCATCCATTGCAAAAGGTTGCAAATACAGGGGAGGGCAAAGCGTCGAGGCGCTCCTACACGATAATCGATAATAACACATATTGTAAAAAAGTGCTAGCTAGGGCACGTGATGCCTTACCCACACCTGCCCGACCGAAAGTCACCAGACGTTAACATCATTTCGTGTTTCGGTATTTCTCACTCCGACATGACTCCGACTCAAATGATGTAACGTCTGGGAACGAGACTAACGATTCGAGGACCTCAGCTCTTTCCCTTCGAAGCTGAGGTCAGTAGCACTCTTTCTCCTTCTTTCTAAGACGCGTAGCTAACACATGTAACTAGTCAGCGCGTCAGCGTCCAACGCGCCTTTGCTTCTAACAACTTGATCAGCTGATAACCCTCCGCCGAACCTCCTAAGTTTGACTCAGCTGTCATTTGTAGAATCCAAACGACGGCATTGAACCCTCCGTTAAACTCGATAACGAACGCATCGAATAGTATTCGATGCGTTCGTTATCGAGTAGTGGGTTGTTCGCGGCCATCGGTATCCAGAAATAATCAGCGAGAGATTTATTTGGATCAACCTCAAACTTCACTGCAAGAGGTGCAGTGGGAGGTGCAGTGGAAAAGGAAGCGTTGGATCAAACTCTTGATCGACTAAATGGGGACGAGGACCCAATTGTGACGGATCCGATTGGTACGAAGAATGTGGTCGTGCCCGCTTCATCTGAACAAGCTCCGCAGGCGACTCCCAAAAGCTAGCTCTTTAGTGGCATATCCTTCGTACAAAATGTTGGAAAAATGGCGGCGCATGCAGGAAACGAGTGGGATTGCATGGGACGTGGGGCAAACACAGTAGGATGCCCAGATGTAAATACATGTACTTTATAGTACCCAAATGTATGTAACACGTCAGTAAGGTGAATGGATGAATGGAAGGATGATTAGCATGATATTAAAATGGTACTAGACTAAGCGGGCTGGGGGGTTGAGCCGCGCGAGCTCGATTTCAACACAAAAAGCCTGCAATACTAGTACTCATATCCTTAATCATAACTGCGGTGTCGAGGTGTTCTAGAAACTCGAGGTGTTTCAAAACCTTGGATTGAATCCTATGAGATTTGAATTGGACTTCAAAGCCAGGAGATATATTGGGGAGGTGCGCCTGCCCGATGGGTCTCGTCACCTTCATTGAGAATATGTTGTGCGAAAGGTTGCTATATTCGATCCGGTTAAGACGCACGAAAGCTTCGCGGACGGCATGGTAGTCCTGGCCATCCAACGCACGAGTGATCTGTTCTTCGATGACAGCCGGGAGAAGATCGCAAGATAGACGTCTCGAACTGACGAACCGTATGCCTCAATGGCATCGTCCAGAACTTGATCCAGTACCTCGTCTACATCTTCCGTGGAAACATCTCCTGTCGCATCATCCACGGCGTCGTCTCCCGATGCATCGTCCGTGGCATGGCCAACCGCATCGTCCGTGGCATGGTCACACGCATCGTCCGTGGTATGGTCTCCCGATGCATCGTCCGTGGCGTCATCTTCCATCGCATCATCCGTGGCGTCATCACTATTTCTGATCCATCTGATCATTTCCACTGCGGAAAGGATAACATTACGCCATCCTTCCCGTATAGGTATGGTCGAACTGTCGTCGACAGACGGATAGCGAAGCGCCGTTTGCACATCTTGTCGGAGGTCATTGTAATCTGGATGCATCTCGAACCTTGAAAAAAGTCAGAACACCATTCTCGATCACATGTTTGGCATCTCACCCTTCCTTCAACTCATGTCTCTCCCACAAAGGCATAAATTCCATGCGAACACGCATTCGTTGCTTTTGCCAGGTGTCGTAACGAGATGGCATTGATGAAGAAGCCATAATGGGAAAGGTCCTGTTGGTGTACGGTGCGTCGGTCATAAAACGGATATCCATTGGCTCTTTCACTCCGTCCGAATCAATTAGACAAAACGTGACGGGCTTGGCTGAAGGAAAAGTTGTTTTTACGTTTGGATTAGGAGAATAGACGGAATTCCCTAAGATTCCCTAAGAAAAGGTATGTCCCATCACTAGAATGGAAAGCGACTGTTTCATTCTCGGCGATAAGGCGAACGAGGGCGTATAATAGCCACAGTGTCTTTCCTGGTTGTGGATGACTGTCTGGGTGACATGATGAGCAGTCACAATGAAGACGCACCGGTTCCAGGTTGTCCATTAAGGACAAGGCCATTCGATCTGTCACGCCTCAGCGTGAGAATGTAGTCGTAGAGAGACTTGTAGCAGTCGCGAATAATGATTTTGTTGTTGGTTTGAGGAGAAAGTGGAAGATCATTTGTTGCGTGATCAAGTGTGATGGAGGAGCTGGCGCGCAGTGTCTCAACATCCTGCTTCCTCCAATAATCGCCAAATAGCTTCCACGGCTCGTTATCACCAAGCTGATTCCATCCCCGACGCCGGAGATCAGATGACTGGCTGGAGGCAGGCACTGTGAAGACGAGAAAAATGATATCTCTAGACGACCTGAGCTGATGCAAGGAGACCGAAGAACTCACCTGGCTGAGTATCAGTATCACGAGTCCTCTTTTTCCTCCTTTTCTTGCTACCCGGTAGAGTAGAGACATGGATATCAGTATCACCAGTCCTCCTTTTCTTGCTACCGGGTAGACCAATAAAGACATGGATATCGTCACCGGGAGGTGGCACGGGCCATACTTCAGAAATGAATTCTTCTGCACGCAATATTCGATCGTCGGGAGTGGGTCGATATCGGCCTTCTTCAATTTCTTCCTTCACCTCATTATAATTAACATCGACCTGCGGATGTAATGAGCCAGCAGAGGCCATTCGCTACATTAATGTTCACATAGAGATCATGATATACTGTAGCGCACCTTCGTTAGAATGAGATCCGAAGGGCTACATTGAACGATGAACCGGACATTCTGCTCGTTATAAATTTGTTTCTTCAGATTATCGATATAATTGTTAGGTGAAATGGAGACGCTAAAAACGTCGCGTTTGCCTTCGATGTGGCACCAGAGTTCGGTCATTGGGTCGTAGGTCGTAAAGGTTTAGGAGAGTGGAAAAGGAGTAAGGAGTGTAATTCCATTGGAGTGGTTGCGGAGTGGCAATTTTAACAGATCAGCAAATATCAACAATCATCATCATCATCATCATCAACCATTGCAAGGCATTACAATTGTGGGTCACCGTTGGTGGTGGTGGTGGTAAGTAGTGGCCACCGTCACACTGTGACCGTCACGCGCCTCTCCCTCGCGGCGACCGACGGTCCGGACGGGACGGGCAATAGGGGGATGTCCACCCCAACTTAGACCGGTGACCGTCTCTCGGCGAGCCCAAAAAGGGATATCTCGAGGTTTACCCCTTTTAGAGGGCCGGTTACGAGGCTAACCCCAACTGGTCGCTGTAACTAACCCCAAATGGGCGTGTCTGCCCTAACGAATGTGCCCTAACCCTAGGTTGCAACTTGCAAAAGATTGAGGGGGTCGGTGAGTTGGTGGAAAGGGTGGAGAAAGGGCTTTGGTCGCCCTCATCACAACGGGCAGCAGCAGGTAAGCGGAGTCAACTTATAGTCAACTAAATAGTCATTTATCAGGCGTACAGCTTTATCTATCGCAAAGAGCATTGAAGTTCAGGTCATCATTCAAAAATCGTTCCATTCATGCTAGTTACTTGATGGGTGCGTTACGGTATGCTAATGCGTAATAAAAAAATACAAGTGCTGGGTGTGGTACGGTGCCAATACAGCTAACGAAATGATCCCGAGGGAAAGGAGCGAATATCGAACGGAGTGCTTCAGCGATACACCAGGTGAAGCTTAGACACAATGTAAGAAAAGAAAGTAAAAAAAAGGTTTAAGGGGAAAAAAAATGCAAAATCCGAGCAGATAACGGGATCACTCGCCCGACCACTCTCCACCGCTCGCGAGTTGGGCAAATACGCCTCTCTTCGCGATAAGCTCGTCGTATGTGCCTTGCTCTGCGATCTTGCCTTCGTCCACGACCAGGATACGGTCACACATGCGCATGACGGGCAGCTTGTGCGTGATCATGATTGTCGTGCGGCCGGCCTTGGCACCGAGCACAGTCGTGAGCACAGCGGCTTGGTTCGCGCCATCGAGTGCACTAGTACACTCGTCCAGGATGACCACATTAGACGGCCGCACGAAGGTGCGAGCAATCTGCAACCGCTGCGCTTGTCCACCTGAGATCAGGGCCGCGTTCTCGCCGACCAGCGTGTTATATCCCTGCGGTAGGCTCTCGACAAACTCATGTACGTTGGCCACCATCGCTGCGTGTTCGATGTCCGCATGTGGAAGTCCGTCTGTTCCGTAGGCGATATTCTCGCTGACTGTCGCGTCGAAAAGGTGAGGATTTTGGCTGACGACCGCGACGTGATTGCGTAGATGCCGGACGTCCATGCCGTTCAGTGACCACGGTCCGACGGTAATTGTACCAGACGTCGGCTCGTATAGACGATGCAATAAATGTGCCACGGTAGACTTTCCGGAGCCTGACGGGCCAACGATAGCAACGGATTCGCCCTCATTGATGTCAACCGAGAGATTCTTAAGGACAGGAACATCGGGTCGCTCAGGGTAGGAGAACGATACATTGTTGAATGAGATAGTGCCGGCGACTGGGGACATGTGGATCCATGAGATTCATCCGTGTCGGTGGACAGCTTAAGTAGCTGGGTGAAGTCGCGTGTAGCTTGTACCGACTTCGTAATGCGGTGGGCTACAAAAAAGGCCATCAAATATCGTCCACATTGACCAGGCAAAAGAAACGTACTAAAGACCATTATTTGTGAACCGATGCTGACGGTGAATACGATGAGATTAAGGACTTGAACCATCTGCAAATACGAATAGGTGCCTTGTGACACCAAGATAGCACCAGCGTAGAATAACAGTGCCTCGGAGAAATAGATAAGAGAGCTTGCGACGCCATAGGTACCACCCTCCACGAAGGCACCCCGTATACCAGTACGCAGTGCAGTCTCTGTAGATTCGTTGAAGCGTTCTTGGAAAACACTCTCGAAACCCATGGCACGAATGCCCCGGATATTGATGAGGATCTGCGGAGTAGTCAGTAAATAGCCGCGAAGACAAGGACTCGAACCCACCTCATAATAGCCTTTGGCAATGTCCTCGCGTGCCCGCTTATTCCTCACCTCGCACTTGGCAACCAGCCGGGACTGCACGACCATAGTCATGATGAATACAGGGCCGATTGCAAAGCCAACAAGCGTGAGTTGCCACCCACACGCAAGAGCCCAAATAAAGCCCACGCCGAACATGCTGAAAGCGACAATGCTCTGGGAAATGACGGTCGCAATCAGCGCTCGGGCGTCATCGCCGTCACGCGTGAGGACCTGGCACAGCTTCGCCGCTGCATTCTCGCTGCGGTCGAACCACCGCTTGTCCTGAGCAAGCACCAGACGATAGCAAGTCGTACGTAGGCGGGTTACCCAGAGCTGACCGGCCGTCTCGAATACGAGGAACTTGAAACCGGCAGCCAGGCCGTCTACGACAGAGAGTGCAAAAATAATCCCACCGAACATATTGACGGTCGACACGTCCCGCGCACCCTTCGCCACTTCAAAGAGTAACCGGGAGAGCATAAATGAGAATATCGGAGTGAGGGCCCCGCATATGATCGCCAAGACAACACCGAGGCCAATCAGTGGCTTGCACGGCATCGTAGGGTAAGCAGCGCGAATGACGGAAAATATGGACCCTTGTGGCGTGTCAACCTGGGGTGGCTGCTCAACTGTGACTGTCTTAACACTCTCGTGTGGCTCGACCTTGATGGTGTCCCAACGCTTTCGCTCACGCTTGTCCGAGGAGCCGTCGTAAAATCGTCGACGCGACGTGACCATGCGGGCCAACGCCTCCTTTTCATCCTTTTCATCTTCACTATCATTGTCGCCGACGATGGTGGAAGAGTTAGACAAGCCGAGACTGTAAACAGGAGATGTGGGAGAAAGTTGAAGCGAGAGACGGCGCGAGACAGTGGTGTGAGCGGGAGACGGGAAGGGTAAATCAATGGCGAGGGTGGAAGGGCGGCGTTGGCGTGGTACAGGAGGGAAATCGCCGGTGAAAGCTTCCATGGGTACGAAGTGGCCTAGGTGTGTCGTATCCCGCTCAGCGACTGAGGTATTCGGTGGGGCTGCCGCACCACTCCGAGTAAGATCCGAGACGACGTCGAACATCCAGTTACTGACAGTGATGGGCTGGATTGCCATGCTCTCATGCTTGACGGCCCGCACACTTGCAGACTGCACGCATTGTGACCCGAGTATTTTCTCTGCATCCTCGTCGCGTCGGCGAGTTGCTTCCGTAGACGATTCGGGTTCCACTTTAACAGCAAAGCCACCAGCCTCTGCCTGCGCCATGGCCATCTGTTGAAATTCGCCGCCAGCGACTTCGAGATCTGCACGGTACCCGCATTCTACAACCGTTCCATCCCTCAGGACATAAGCGAAGTCGGCGGGTGATATTTGGGAGAGGTCGTGAGTGATCACAATGGTTGTCTTGTTTCGACGCCAGCGTTTGATGGCCTCAAAGACGAGAATGCGAGATGTCGCATCTAGCGCAGACGTCGCCTCATCTGCGTAAACGTAAACAAAAAATTTCTCAGAAAAATACACCGCAGCTTACCAAGAATAAGAACAGTGGGATCTCGAAGGATCGCGCGGGCAATGGCCAGCCGTTGCCGCTGTCCTCCGGAAAGATTTGCACCACCATTTCCAAGCCGTGTATCGTACCCATCTGGCAAATCCTCGATAAAGCGGTGAAGAAGTGCTGTCCGACAAGCTTCAATAACCTCGCTTCGCGTCGCATCCTGCGGCCTCCGTTCGCTACCTGATCCGGCGAGTCCCATCGCGACGTTGTCGTGAACTGTCATGTCAAATAGGATCGCGCCTTGGGAGATTGCTCCGATATGCTGCCGCGTCCAATTTGTATCGAGGTACTGGACATCCTGGTCATCCAAAGAGATTGTGCCTCTTTGTACGTCGTACATGCGGAGCAGGAGCTGTGCGATGGTGGATTTGCCAGAACCAGAGCCGCCAACGATAAAGGTGGTTTCGGACGCAGGGATGTAGATTGTGACGTTCCTAAGGACAGGGAAAGCAGAGCGTGAGGGATACGCGAACGAGACTTCTTGCAAATTTATCTCCCCAGCGCACTTGGTAGGAACGATCTTTCGGATCGACCCCGCCTTGCGCTTCTTGAGCAGGGACCGCGCGACACTAGGACGCCTTGTCAAGGGGCCATCACTGGGGCTGGGAGTCGGAGCATCCACGAGCGCGACGAGCGAGCTGATGGCGAACTTGCCCTTTGCGAGGGTGATCAGGTGGGGGATGCACATTTGGAAATTGGTTGTCGCAATAAGACAAGCCCAGAACACAGCCATCACATGGCCTGGCTCGAGGGCGCCTTCGCGCACCAGCTTTGCGCCGAACCAGAAGCCCTGTACGAACATCCCATATGCGACAAACTGGTTGAAGCCAAAGGTGCATGCCCAAATGCGATTGACCCGCCATGCAGTATTTTGCAGCTTTCGTGCGATCGCGACAAACGCTGAATGTTCGTATGAGACTGCATTAAAGGCCTTTACGGTGGCGATTGCCGACACTGCACGCTCGACGAGGGTCGCAGCCTGTCCAAGTTGCGCCCGCTCGACACCAACAAGTGGCCCTGCTACCCCTTGTGAGATCATTTGCAGGATTACAATGGCCGGGACAACGGAGAGGATCACAAGGGTCAGGGACCACGATCGCAGGAATGCGAGAATGACGCAGGTAAGGCAAGTGGTGATGTGCTGAAGGAGAAGACCGCTCGCAAGTGAAGACGCCATGCGAATTTCCTCCGAGTCGCTTAACCCACCGCGAGTTAGAAGGGTAAGTTCCATGAGGCAAAAAAACAACCCACCTCGAAAACTTGGCCATGAGTCCTCCCGCGCCTGTGGAACCGTCGCCCTCCGTCTTCCCTTCTTCTTCACCCATCTTGGTATCAAACCAAGCCATTTCGCGGCTCGAGACGGAAGTGTAAACTTTTCGCCGAATCATCAAGGAGTTTCGTTCGCCAGTCAAAATCCAGAAGAATGACGTTAAACTGCTGAGCGCAAGGGAGCCAGCTGCCAGGGCGAGCAGCTCAAGGGCGGAGATCGCAACGTCGTGCCTGAGGTTCGCACGATCACTGGAAGTTGGCGATTCGATACGGGAAAATGCAGCGAAGGTATTGAAGACACTGCCGAGGACGAGCGTCATGAAGGGAGCGACGACGCCAGCAAAAAGGGAAAGCAGAAAGGCGGGAAGAAGGACAAGATAGAGGTCGCGCCGGGGTAGGAAGGAAAAGAGTAATCTTACAGAGGGTTTGGGGGGTGAGTAGACGTCAGATTCATGGGGAATAGAGGTGGATGATTCGTGAGGAAAGAAATAGGCAGATGAGGCCTCAGGAAAATGTACATTTGAGGCGTCAGGAGTCGTGTTGGTCGTAGGGAGAGCATCGACGACCTCGAGAGTCGCTGAGCCGGACATTCTCGTCCAAGTGGGAGAGAGAAAAGGTGAATGGGGCGAAACCTAGGACGATCCATTGGGTTTTGTGTCCTGCGCAATTGTCTTGCAATGCTATTGTCTTTGCTGCTCGTCGGGCGCTTGTTCCCTTCGTCTTAATTCGCTTATGTAATCACAAAAAGGGTGGTCACACAGATGAAGGCTATTCTGACTCACATGGTAAACTGCTCCATTGTGATCAGTCCGTCATTATTCGCTTGCTATTTGTGATTCTGTACGTATCGGGCAATTGCTGGAGTGGAGTATGGACATGGACATGAACTGAGACTGATCACGCACGACATGCATAGGCTCACATCCCACATCAATGTCACATACATATACGGACATCATGCATCATACCCGCTTCATTACCAGCTCATTACTGAGCTCCACTCGTATATTCTTTGCTCACATTTTCAGCCCCTTCTGGGGCTTGTAAGGTGACCACTACAGACCAGAATATTATCATCGAGTACAGTATCATTGAAGTCTCTCTTTCTTTTGACCTGCAGTCTTTGTCACGTGTGACTCTTGCGTGACACCTCTTAACAAATAACAAAATCGACTTGCCAGTGGACGATGAACGATACACGTACAGCCTTGCGGTCATGCCAACTATGACTTCAAGTTTGCGGCCATCACTCGAAAAGCACAATGAGACATTTGAAACCCTTTTGTCTCTCATCCCCGCAAAGTTCTACCTCGCACGCGATGATAACAATGACCAGGTGGGTCCTATTGTCTCACTTTTTGGGCTTACCGACACGGCAGCCACAGGGCACATCTAAGTACCACAAGAATAAGAAAGTGCAGCAGGCACCGAAACAGGCGATCAAAGAGGCTTCGAAGAAAGCTCGCCGTGAAAAGGCACGTCTCCATTTCATTCACGATTGACAGTCAACCATTAAGTGGGTGCAGCTGAATCCAGCGAACAATAAAAGCGTCTTAGAAATTCAAAACGATCGGCTAGCCTCTGACAGCAAGGGCAAGCAAAAGGCACCCACGCCGGATGACTCGGATGGGACGTGTTACAACCTGGGACTGATTTTCAGATGCAAGATATTGAGAGCGATCCAGAAGAGGACGCTAGTCGTGCGGTCCCGTTATCACGACCTGAAAGCATTGAAACTCTCCGCGCCAAATTACACGCGAAAATTGATGTAATCCGAAGCAAGCGGAGCGACAATAAAGGGAACAGCAAAGACGAACTATTGGAGGAACGCCGGCTGCATCGCGCTGCACTGCGTGAGCGCCGGCGGAAGGAGACAAAGGCGAAAATACAGAGGGAGAAGGAAAGGAAAGGAAAGCCAAAGGAGAAGACGGAGAAAACGACGATACCTGTGAAAGTGAGTCTTACGGGTTGACAATGTATATGCCTGAGTTTTTCTCATCGTTATCAGAACCAGTTACTTGTCACCGATGCCGCTTCGTCTCACTCCCAACTGACGAACGTGGCATTCTCATCAATCGCCGAGTCATCGACATCGAATCATAAGGGTAGCCGACTCAAAACCTCATCGAACCCGACTCAGGCTCTACAACAACTGACATCTCGGAAGGAGAAGCTTGCAGCGCTACCGGAAGAAAGGCGCAAGCAAATTGAGGAACGCGAGAAATGGGAAAAGGCCACGGCCCGGATGGACGGGTTAAGGTAGCCGATAACGAGGCCCGCTTAAAGAAGGCAGCCAAACGGAACGAGAAGGAGAAGACGAAAAGCAAAAAAGCTTGGTATGATATAATGTTCTTATTGTTATATGAAGATCAATTCTCACGTCTGTCTAATCAGGGCGGAGCGAAAGGAACAGCTGACCGCTAACATGGCGGCGAGGCAGAAAAAGCGGACAGATAATATTGCCAGTAGAAATGAAAAGAGGAAGGAAAAGCAGAAAGGTATCAAGGGCAAGTCGCGACCCGGGTTTGAGGGGAAAGAGTTTGGAAAGAGAGCGAAAGGGAAAGGGAAATAGACAGCCGACATGACGTAATCACCAACGGAAGCTTATTTCCCTGTAATCCATCACTGTCCTCCAATTCGTGCTCGTGCTCGTGTCCATCATTCCCATCCTTCTAGGCAGTGCGCTCAGGCGTCCAGATTTCTTTCTGGTTGTCCGCCACTAACACTGTGACTCTTGCTTAGTAGTAACCACGCCTCTTCAAAACAAAAGAGCTTAGCGGTCGGAGCTCGATGCAGCATGTCGAACATCCATAGGCGAAAATCAAGCAAAGAGGAGGATGAGAATGAAGTGATCGTACCGAACGGATTGCATTCATCGGATAGATCACCGATGGTGGAAGGAAAGCAAAGTCGGGATGATCTCCTCCCAAGAAACCGGGTTGTTTCTTCTCCAGGACGTGCGGGCTCACCTTCACCCTCATATCCTTCACAACCGCCTTCTCCAGGACCATTTCGCTCCGGGTCTAATCTTCCTCAGACCAAAGGGTACACCCTCTCTTCCCCAGGTTTACATCCGACCTTCTCCACGCCAGCGCATCTCCATCTCCGCGGGGGTCCAGACTCGCGTGCACGCTCGATATCCTCCGGCCCATTCACTCCATCCTCTCCTTCCCCTCTTTCCATGACATTCCCTTCTCAAGACGTTCCCTCTCTCTCTACCAACTCGGAACTCCTCACTGCCTCTTCTTCATCCGACTTTCCGCGAGGAAGCCGTATTCACACCAACGGACGTGCAAACTCGTACTCTCAGCTATCATTGAACGGTCTCGAACCACCACCATCTCCCTCTGCATCCACTCACTCCCGCCGACACTCCCGCCTCCATTCGCGGAACCTCTCTGTGTTCTTCCCCCGGCCGGGCTCGCTTCCTCACAGCACCATTGCCGAAGATGGCTCACAGGAGATCGAGATCAATCCACCGACAGATGGTGCCTCCCTGACAAGTGTGCCAATGCCAAGTGCGTCCCCGACTCTCTCTAAACCGCCAAAAAAGTTCGGTGAAGGCTTCACCTTCGGCGGACGACCTCCACCCATTGTTGCTTCGACTGAAGAACAGCCGCCACCGCTACCCCGCGGATCGCGACGCGGACACCACCACAAACATTCCCTTTCACACAACTTTTTCTCGTTCCTCGAACCGGGCTCAACGGGGCCCAGAGACCAGACATCACAACACACTCCAGTACCCGTATCCCCTGGACTCCTACGTCACCATGTCTCCAGTCCGCGAGCCCTTCGACTGTTGCATTTCCTCGCGCGCCATCGGAATCGTCCTCGCCCGTATCACCGTTGTCCGACTCTAGCAACTCCCCCTTCTCTCATATGCATGACAATGCGCTCCCTTATGGTGCCATTACCGCCTCCGTCGGAGAGTTTGCCCTTGGTGCATGGATGTGGATTGTTGGCCAAGGCGTCGGCTCGCTTGCGTGTACAGGGCTAGGGTACTGGGTTGTTTTTGACGCGATTGGCGTCGCCGTGACCACAATCCTGCCAGTATATCTTCGGCAGCCCGTATTGAAAGGCCCAATACGGCGACCATTTGGGTACGCACCACATGTACAATGCAAATGTCGGTCACGAAATAATTCTTTTCCAGGACCCGCCGGTTGGAAACTGTTGCATTGTTTGCACAAGTCGTTTATTTGATGTTCTCGGCTGTGTACGTGTTCAAGGAGACTGTTGAGCACGTTTTGCTCTCTGCAGGTGAAGGCCACCATCATCATTCGGGTGATGAGGAAGTCGAACTACTCGGGTCAGTCCGCTTGTAAGTTGTGGATATGTCTCCTGAACTACCATTCCAGCATCGATTTTCCTGTACTCTTGCCCTTGCTTGCGTTCTCTTCTCTTATTTTGAGCTCATTGCTATTCGAAAATCAAAACAAACTAGTCAGTGGTGAGTGCTGCTCTTCTTCTCAAGTCCAGTCATGACATTGGGCGCATATAGTTACAGGAAGTCAACTTCCTCCCTTACCCGCTCTCTTTGACCCTGCCCGCTTTCGATACTCTCAAGGCGTCGTTGAACCATCCTCCAGGCTAGACCGGATTACACGAAACCCGTTTTCCCTCGTACCCACCAGCGCCTGTACACTCATTCTCCTTATCTCCGCAATTATACCCGCGTAAGTGATGGAACCCCAGTCCCTAGCTTCTCTTCCCCAAGATTGACAAATACGTATACGTAGATCTTCGCAGCGTACTTTTGATCTCTTTCTTGCGGCAGCTGAGGCGACCGCGATGTTTCAACTGGCATACCCCTCGTGTAAGGCCATTGGTTCTGTCTTACTCCAGACCGCTCCCGCACGTGGATTCTCTGCAGGAAGGATGGAGTCTTTCTTGCGTGCCATGCGTGAGGTACGATATTTGTCTCTTGATGAGTGTTGTTCCTTAACTTGGCTTTCTGACCCGCCACTGTATCAGATTGAACGGCATCCACAAGTCCTGCATCTCCCACCACCGCATATCTGGCAGCTCTCACCTTCAGTGGGAGCGCCGCAGCCATTGGTGGTAACGCTTGAGTTGCGTGTCGCACCAGATTTGGGGGACATGGAGGTCGTGAAACTCACGCGATGGGCGTGGGAGCGCTCTATGCTTGCCCTCGGGCTCACGGGCCGTGATTCAGATGGTGGTGGAGTGACAGTTGGCATTGTTCGTGGGAAGCTGGCGTCAGGACCCTGACAGGCCTGACCCTGCACACTCCCTAGGATACCAGGGTGATCATTATGCTTTAGATAGCAGGTGTGTTGAATGATTCATCATTCGGCTACTAGGTGGCCGACACCATGCCGCCATCTGTGAAACGTACTGCGTGTTGCGTGTTTGTGCGGCTTGTGATTGAAGGGTAAAACCGGTAAAAGTGGATGGCTGGAGTTAAGTTACTAGTTGCTCTCACTGGCATTGGCATCTGGCTTCTGCCCGTCGGGCACGGTAAGGGTTGTAATCGTTCGTGTGCTGCGCATCGGCCCGAGCCTGTGCGACACTTGGGCGTCACCTCCCCCCATTCAGGTTGAAGTACTGAGAAACTGTGGTGGAATAATGCGTGGGTTACAGCGGCGGGCGTAGGTGGGGCAAATTGCAAAGTTGCATGTCTATCGCATCAAAGTGTCCTTTTTATCCTTCCTTCCTTCCCTCCGATTCGATTTTGTCTGGAATCCGAATTCCTTACCTTCGGTGTAAAAGCTATCATGTCACGACATATGACTATGCATTATTGTTTCCACTTGGCGCTGACTTCATCATCAAGGAGCCTTTTCATTTCATCCGGCAACTCTTCTTGCGCCTTACTGTATGTGGTGCGGTGCGGTGCCACGGTGGTGCCAAATCTCCGACTGACACGTTCCGGTGGGTTCATGTGGAACAGAACAAACACCCGGCCTAGCGGCCTAGCTTCTTTCGGTTCGGTCCGATTTACGATTACGAAGAAGTTGACCCTATCAAGTTGATATATGATCGTCGCGCGATGTATTGCATGAAACTGATTGGACATGTGTCTCTTCTGTGTTATGATATAATCGATCAATGTGCTTTTGATGTTCTTCCTGTAAATCGAGCTTCCTCCGTTATTTTTAACAGTCCTGGATTCTGATAGACGCCAGGTCCCAACACGAGATTTTCCGCGTCAGGTATTTACTGAATGTGGATGCTGCATTTCATTTTGATGGCGTCATGTGATTGTGTCAATGATAAGATGAGATGATATTTTTTCTTTGACAGGACGACAACGGGGGGTATTTATGTGATAACTTACTATAGGACCAGTTCGACTTGCTTCTACAGTTCGACTGTACGGAGCGCCTGCGTTAATTGCGGTAAACGCCTCCCAAAGTTGCATTTTTCTAGAAGGGGTTGGCGAGGCGATGCGAACACACCCAATGAGTAATGTAATACATACAACAGGGACGACAAGCCGTCAAACAACGAACAACGAATCCTTGCCCTGGCCGCCTCTCCCCGTCGTCGGTCCGGTGGGTCAGTTCAGTTGCCCCCAGAAGTCGTGTCGCCAGGTTACGGTGTAGTACTGAATTGTGAATCGAATTCAGTCGGACTGTCCGAAGGATGACTACCGTCCGAATCAGCTGCACTAGCACCAGTAAAGTAACTCGCTTATCCGATTGGATACGGTGTTAGGTCATGGCGCGTGGTTGTCTCTAGGTTCCCGGTTTGATCGTTTTGGAGCAACCGCTGTGGGGTCGTGGAGCAACCCAGATGTGGACGTGTTCAAACGTAAAACGCATAGGGTAGTAGCGAAGAACTCGGTTTCAGGTTGGGCTTGGACTAGGGAAAAGGAAAAACTGAGACATGTCGATGCCGTACGACTGCACATGGTCTGCCGAGAAGTGGAAATAGTGAATGTGTGCAGTGCGCAAAAGGGTTTCCGATTTGGGCGATGTAGTCAGATGAACAACGTCATCCAAAGCCCGACGATGTCGTCGATTCGATCCTTTGCAGCCGCGCTGCTTTGCTAATGGAGTTGGGGAATTGGGTATCTAGATTAAGTGGCTAATCGTCGCTCACCGGGAATCCGGCGTTACGCCATGCCGCCTTATCTAACCGGACGCGTTCTCACGGCTTCTTCTGCCGCCAGCGCCAGTTCGAGTGTCTGGAAACTCAGAAGCGCTGGACCGTTTGTCATCCGAAAGATGATTGGTGATTCAAAAAACTGTACGGTACGGGACGAACCGGAATTAGTGAAAGGTGATTGGTGATTCTCCAAGTGTACGAGAGGGCGGAATGGAGGTTAGCACGTTGGACCGATGGTTCGCTTTCCTTTTAAACCCCTGGCCCTGGACGATTATTAACACCTGACTTTCACGTCCCCATCGCTTCGTCCCCTTAACGGCTAGGTTCTGCCCCATCCTCACGGCCGCATGTCGTCCGAGATACAGAGAGTCGCAAAGAACGACCCAAGTGTCGATTCTTTGCCAATAGCGCCTGAGAACCCTCGAGTTAATGAAGCATCACCTTCCATCCCACATCGAATTCCGGGTCGCGGCGCGGGCTCGCGCGTTACGGTCGGATACTTCGATAGAGAGGGTGTCGACCAGCTTCGGCGCACGCTCACCCACATCAACGAGTCGCAGCCGGACCCCGTCCTGAATGCATTGTCATCCGAGACGCTTTCGGTGCCCACGACGGGACCCTTCGATTTTGAGAAAACGCTTCGGGTTATTATGAAAAAGTGCGTAGTTTGTTTTGTGACACCGCCGTCCGTCACTTAGTCTGATCCGCAGGCGCGATCGTGCCGGTATTCCAACACGCGAACTTGGTGTCTTGTTCAAAGACCTCCATGTTGTCGGCCTTGGCGCTGCTGCGAGTTATCAGGGTACCTTTGGTTCGTTCTTCAACCCCAAGGACATTCTTGAGAACTTCCGAACAATGCGCCATCCTCCCTTGCGTGACATTCTAAGCGGCTTCGAAGGAGTGATTCGGCCAGGGGAAATGCTACGTCCGTGATGTTTCATTCTATCAGCGTGCGGACTTTATACGTTCTAACTTCTTTCCCCTTCAGTGGTCTTGGGAAGCCCCGGCTCTGGATGCAGCACGTTCCTGAAAACTCTTACTAATCAACGTGCAGATTATCATCTAGTTGAGGGTGAAGTGCACTACGACTCTCTCTCTCCAGAGGATATTTCGAAGCACTTCCGCGGCGACGTCACGTACTGCCCCGAGGATGACATTCATTTCCCTACTCTCACAGTCGACGAGACGCTGAGGTTTGCCGCAAAGATGCGCGCTCCACATACCCGCTTCGAGGATCGATCACGTGGCTCATATGTGACAAGTATAACCGATATCGTTGAGACGATCTTCGGCCTGCGGCATGTCAAAAACACCCCGGTCGGCGATGCTGCGATCCGAGGTGTGTCTGGCGGCGAGAAGAAGCGTGTTTCCATTAGCGAGGCTCTCGCGCTTCGTTCCACGATCACCGCTTGGGACAAGTACGGGTGTCCGCAATTTTGATCGACAGACCATTGATATAGTATCTCTTTCCAGTTCAACTAGGGGTCTTGATGCCTCCACAGCCCTTGAATTTGTCCGTGCCTTACGGATCGGAACCGATATAATGCGGACGTCCACTATCGTATCCATCTACCAAGCTGGGGAATCCCTATATCAACACTTTGACAAAGTGTGTGTCCTCTACGAAGGCAGGATGGTATATTTCGGTCGTGCCGACCGAGCCCGGGAATACTTCATTAATCTCGGGTTTGAGCCAGCACACCGGCAGACCACGGCAGATTTCCTAGTTGCTGGTATGTTATTATTATACTCCTACCGTCTATTTTGCTCATTTTTTTCGTTACCTTTTAGTGACGGACCCTACTGCTCATATTGTTCGTGATGGTTTCAAAGGACGTGTTCCTCGGACGCCAGCAGAGTTCGCCTCGGCATTCCTTGCGTCGGGTGCCGCGGTCGAAAACCGTATGGACATGGACTCATATCGCGCGGAATTTGTCGGCAAGCCCGAGCGCGCTCTTGCATATCGGCAAAGTGTGACTGCGGAGCACGCCACTACGGCTCGCAAGGGGAGCTCCTTCACAATATCCATTCCCATGCAAACGCGCGCCGTTATGTTGCGCCGTGTTCAGATCCTGCGCGGCAATCTCGCGACGGAACTGATCGTCGTCATGTGAGTTTCTTTGTTAAGTTTGATAGATTAAACAAGATCAACTGAGACCACCCAGCACTTTTATTACTCCAGGCTATTATCAACGGGACTGTTTTCTACCGGCTGAAAGGACCAGACTTCCCTATATTTCTCACGCGGAGGTGTTATTTTCTTGTATGTGGATACCCACCCTGCCCGCGCTAGGCATTTGGTTAATTCGCCTTTCAGTTCCTTGCTTTGGACGGCCATCTCTTCCTTGTCCGAGATCCCAGCGCTCTTCGCTCAGCGTGCCATCGTAGTGAAACATGCCAAGGCTGCTATGTATCATCCATTCGTCGAAGCCGCTGCTCTCACCCTCGTCGACATACCAATAACATTTATCACGATCATGGTTTTCACCCTCATCCTCTACTTCATGGTTGGACTTCAATCTTCCGCGAGCCAGTTTTTGTAAGCGATTATGTCCTATTCTTATCTCTCGTGTCTCACGGTTGTTTCTATAGCATATTTTTCCTATTTATCTTCACCATTGCGCTGGTGATGAAGGCATGGTTCCGCGCTGTGGCTGCGGCGTTTGGAGATCCGGCACCCGCACAGACAGTCGCTGGTCTGATGTTACTCACGCTCGTCCTCTACACCGGCTATACGATCCCGAAACCTTCGATGATTGGCGCGTTAAAGTGGATCACCTATATAAACGTGAGCATCCATCAGCCTCTAGTCTTTTAACCCGTGTTCATGTCATGATAGCCAATACGATATGGCTTCGAGGGTCTTATATCTAATGAGTTCCACACGCTTAACGGAACGTGCTCCAATCTGGTACCGAGCGGTAACGGGTATGAAAATGTGACGCTCGCGAATCAAGTCTGTCCGACGGTCGGTGGTATTGCTGGCCAGCCCAACGTAGACGGCAACCGCTTTATACAAATCTCATTCGACTACGCTCACAGCCATTTATGGAGGGTAAGTCGTGTAAAGTGGGGAGTGGACCTGTGACTGACTTGAAAATAGAATTACGGGATCGTCATTGCATTCGGCGTCTTATTCGTCATGGGTCTTTTCATTTTCACCGAGTATAACACCCGCGTACCTGGCGAGAAGAGACTCACACTCTTCAAGCGCGGGCCGCGTACTGCGGCTGTAGTTGAAGCTCAAGAAAAAGCCGGAATCGATGAGGAACGAGGCAAAGTCGACTCACGCGGTCCGGAAGAAAAATTGCGCGCCGACAGCGGGGATTCAATATCTGTGCCCATGATGACGGATGTATTCACATGGACACACCTTCAGTACGATGTTACCATCAAAAAAGGCGAGACACGTCGCCTTCTCGATGACGTTTCTGGATTCGTCGCTCCTGGGAAGCTCACAGCGCTCATGGGCGAGTCTGGTGCAGGCAAGGTTCGTGAAAGTCGAATATATGTGGAGGAATAGTACTAATATTTTACTTCTCCAGACTACGTTGCTCAATGTTCTGGCTGAGCGTCAAGCGGCTGGTGTTGTCCGTGGCGAGAGACTCGTAAATGGATACCCTTTGCCGGGCGACTTCCAGGCACAGACGTAAGTTTAGGTTTCGTCAATGTGCTTTGGTGTTCATATGTCTGGTTGTTGCAGTGGTTACGTGCAACAGATGGATACCCATTTGGCTCAGACGACGGTGCGCGAAGCGCTTCTATTCTCCGCGAAACTGCGGCAGCCACCGTCAGTACCCATCAAAGAAAAGGAGGCATAGTAAGTGATGTTCGATAATCTGGAAGGCCTCCTCTGACCTATGGACAGCGTCGAAACTGTGCTCAAAATGTGTGGTCTGGAGAAGCATGCTGAGGCCATTGTAGGAACGCTTGGTGTTGAACATAGAAAGCGAACCACTATCGGAGTTGAACTCGCAGCCAAGGTATGTAAAGCAACTTCTGTCGTACGGTCCCATGGTGACACCCCCCAAGCCCAAATTGCTTCTCTTTTTGGACGAACCGACTTCCGGCCTCGATTCGCAGAGTGCTTGGGCTATTGTAAATTTCTTGCGCGACTTGGCCAACCACGGTCAGGCGATTCTGTGCACGTAAGTTGTCGCATCTGCCTATTCTCTCAACAAGGGGCGCTGACTCCAAGATCCCCGTATAGTATTCATCAACCTTCCGCGGAGCTGTTCCAAGAATTTGACCGACTTTTGCTCCTACGAAAGGGAGGCCAGACTGTTTACTTTGGCGATATCGGACAGAATGCGACGACCCTTATAAATTATTTCCAGAGCAACGGAGCAAAACCTTGTCCTCCCGAAGCGAACCCGTAGGTGGCTGATTTAACTCTCATGGACCTTGCGTAATTACCCCCACAGTGCCGAGTACATTCTGGACGTGATTGGCGCAGGTGCCACGGCAACTACCGATTCTGATTGGCACAGCCTGTGGAAGAATTCCCTAAATGCCAAGGAAGTGAATGACGAGCTTGAGACTCTCCTTCAAGATGGCCGAAAACGTCACGCGGTGGACACTGCGCAACACTCCGAGTTCTCAACATCGTGGGTATACCAGGTGAAGACTCTCTGGGAGCGCGAGGTCATTCGTCACTGGCGAGATCCTACGTACTTACTGGCCAAACTCGCTTTGAATGTCGTCGCTTCACTCTTCGTTGGATTCACGTTCTTCAAAGCGAAGGATTCTATCCAGGGCACACAGAATAAGATCTTCGTAAGTTGCTTTTTGTTACCTCATTGAGGTTGTTTGGCTCATTGAGTTGTGCCAATAGGCTGTCTTCATGAGTCTAGTCATGGGACCACCCTTAGCAAACCAGATTCAAGGCGTTTTCTTCAACACGCGACGCGTTTATGAGATTCGCGAACGTCCTAGTCGGATGTACAGCTGGACTGCTCTCATCACCGCGCAAATTCTCGGAGAAGTGCCCCTCAATATCACCGGCTCCTCTATATACTTCCTCATATGGTACTGGCTTGTCGGGCTCCCTTCGAGCCGGGCTGGGTACACGTATCTGATGCTTGGCGTCATGTTACCGACCTTCCTCACTACATTCTCACTTTGGGTTGCGGCCATGTCACCGAACCCTGCTATCGCTGCGCAGCTGTTCGGCTTCTTCTTCGGTTTCACCATCACCTTGTAAGTGACGTTGTTATCCTTTTATGAACGGACTACGTCTTACTTTTGACGACAGCAATGGCGTACTGCAACCATACAAGCACCTCGGCTGGTGGAAGTGGATGTACCGTACTTCGCCTTACACCTACGTCATTGAAGGAATTGTTGGTCAAGGTGAAAGAATTCCGCCCTTTGGCCTACTTGTTTCTGTACTGATGTTGTTTATTCAGCGGTCGGGCACTCTGTGATCACGTGCTCATCCGTCGAATACGTGCATGTCAGTCCACCTGGGGGTCAAACATGCCAACAGTACTTGGGCCAGTACATCAACCAGTCTGGCGGTTACATCACAAATCCAAACGCTCTGGATAGTTGCCAGTACTGTTCATACAGGACTACAGACCAGTTCTTGGAGTCCAATTCGAATATTTTCTATAGCCATCATTGGCGCAACCTCGGATTCATGTGGATTTATATAGGATTCAACGTACGTCATCATCAATTTTTGAATCCTTCATTTGCGGGTGGTGGCTGATTCATGTCTTGGGCGCAGATATTCGCTATCTTTGCGATGACATATATCTTCCGGATTCGTGGACCCACCAATCTGTTCAAAAGACGGTCAAGTGCATGATGTCGCCATGTAGTTACGGTTACGATTCCATTTACTCATTTGCAAGGACCTGTTATGAGAATTTTTTTTGTATGAAAGACGTAATTACAGTAATGATTCAGATGTTGCTAGAGCTAATTTATCAAAACGTATCATCCGCTTTCTTCAATTTCAGCATCATAAGTCGAACTTCGGCACGATACTCCGAGTCGGATATCTGGCCCCATGCGAACAAACGTAATGCCCCTGAGTTTCAGTGATGCATAGGGACTGTTCAGTTGAGGTGTTCCTGTTCAGCGTCTCCGTTTAAGTCACAGGATCTTTGGGGAGCCTGCATAGAAACGAAACGGAAGGGCGGGTTGGGATCACGTGAGCTGTGGACCGCGGTATTATAGCCATGGCACCGATACCGCCAGGGATTTGTGTGCTCTGCAGGAACAGTAGAGTACGGTTCGATACCATATGCCCGTGTACGGATGTACGGTTATATATGCCAGTGCGTAGCTCGCCACTAGGGGCTGACAATTAAAACACACACAAACACACACAAAGGTGAGAGGGAGAGCAGCGATAGCCATCTGCATTCTATCTCTTCTGACCCCTTTCCTTTCCTTAGATGTCTGGCGCTACTGTTCACACGCTGAGAGACCTCCTTATCCCAAATGATGAGGATACGCGTTGTTTTCTCGAGGAAGTCAATGAAACAGAAGGACAGAGCATCGCGCATACCTCCTCCTTCGCCCCCCAACTGTGGCAACGCGATCGACTTCCACCCTCTGCACATCTATGCGAAGATTTACCATCCAAAATGCTCGAGCACTTGGGTGCTATACTCGATCAGTCTTACGCCGAGCAAGTCGCTAGAACAGGTTTCACGACCCGTTGGGGCCGCACTACCACCCCCAATGACGTTTTAGAGCTATATTACGAGAGCAATGCGCAGAACAAACTTTCCAGTTTACTTGTGAGGGAACATCAAGGGCCCTTTCTCGATTCCTCTCCGAACTGGTCAGAAACATTTATCATGTCCTGACAGGACACAAGGTGGAGTACCAAGCCGAACAACGCACGCCATTCAGCCAAGTGGTCTCCGATTTCAGTTACCGGATCGGCGATAGGGTGCATATCCTAGGGGAGGTTAAGTCCCCGAGGGTCTTTAACCACTTCATCGGGGAACTCATGGGACAGATGAGAGACGGATCTCCAGCACAGCTTTGCTTCGAGTCGGATCCAACCATTTACGGCGGTTCCAAGGCCATCTTGGGCAAAGTTCGTGCGGTTGCATCTGCCAGTCGTCTCCTGTCTGAGTCATGTCATCTCTACCTCTAGCTTGGGTACCATGCGAGCGACGTTCAGCCCCGCGTCCGTTGGGCAGTGGTTTTCAGTGGGCTCCACTATATCATTATATACATCCCACGGACACCAGGAAGACCGAGATTGTTCTGCTCACCCATCATGCAATTTTGTCTTCGACCTGGCGAGCAGGGACCTGCCACACAACCGCCGATCTGGAGCATTTTGGTATATATGCTGTTGGTGGAAACTCTTAACGTCGACGATGAGGCTCTGAGACAAAGACTTGGCATTGTTGTTCCCTCGAGAGACCCACCCTCGTTGGATTTGGGGTCGAAACCCGACGCGGGAGGATGCATTGATGCCTGCCCAATACATCTCTCGCTTGTTAACACGCCACATTCTCATCGCGCCAAGAAGCCTGAGCAGTACTACCAGTTCATACATTTTGACCGCTTCCTTGGTGCGGGTTGGTCCACCGTGTTTGCATCGAGCAAATCGCATGTTGTAGTCAAATTCGCTGTCGTGCCCAAGAAAGATAAGGCCGAGCTTATATGCCAGCTCAGGAACGAGAAGCGTGCATACAATAAACTAAGCCACATTACTGGATGGGTAGTCCCTCGTCTCTATGGTGAATATGACTGGTACGGCGGACGAGCGCTCGTCCTTTCCGAGGAGGGTCAGTCACTTGACAAGTTCACATCGCTTTCGCTCACAGAGAGGTATGGCCTGTCATGATTTGAAGCAGGTTTTGCTGACTTTTTGTACGGTAGACTTATCTTGTTTGCGGAAGTGTGCTGCATGCACTACTTGGGGGTCGAACACAGGGACCTCGAGCCCCGTAATGTGTTGCGAAAGAAGTGGTCTTATATTTTCAAGATCATCGACTTTGGCTTCTCAGACGTCAACCATACATGTCCGGGCTGGAGGGAGTGTGGTGAGTTGGAAACGCTGCGGCGTGAGCTCCAGCTGGATTGTCGTGTTTTGGAGTGTCGTGTTTTACCCTTCATCACGCTCCGGCTGGATTGTCATGCTTTGTCCTTCATCACGTTCCAATTGGACCTACTCAGCTGGCTCGTCTCGGTCATAATATCGGTTACTTCTACGAATTGGAGAGTGTGGCAGAAAATACACTGATACCTGTAATAGTCTCTCCATTTGAACGTAAAAATTCATTAGACATGTCTGTACTGTAACTGTAACTTACTGTACTTGAGCAATATTTTGTCGCGGGCGAGTCTGGGCCACTTGCAGCTTATGGTCACGCCTCCGAGTCTCCTGCCATTCCGGCTGTGCTGAGAACAAGAACGGATCACAGTTCCCGTTCACGATGGAAAGCGCAGACATGACGAACCCCAAGTCGAGTCTGAGTCGGCAAGAACACAGCCATTTTTTGTTTCTTTGCGCATCATGGCCCTTTTCGCTTCAATTCTTCTTATAGGATGTGTCCATCACTGTGACTGGCAGATGTAGATACAGATACAACGACGCGGCGGTAGGAGCGTGAGGGAGGAGCTCGATGCCGAGATACGTAATCGTAACGCCCGGATACTTCGACGGTGTCGCATGAGGAGATATTACAAGTCGGAAAGTCGAAGGCGGAGGTTGTGCGAGAACTTATCTGCTTGCACCAGTGCTTGAAAGTATATAATGATCAGGGCCGGCTTGTGGAGGTGTACGGCATGTACTACTTGGGAGTCGAGCACAGGGACCTCGAGCCCCGGAATGTGTTGCGAAAGAAGTGGTCTTATATTTTCAAGACCATCGACTTTGGCTTCTCAGACGTCGACCATACATGTCCGGGCTGGAGGGAGTATGGTGAGTTGGAAACGCTGGGTGAATTTCCGATTCAAAATACAAGCTTCAGGATCAGACCGGTCGCGCGTTGTTTTGTCCTTCATCATATTCTTATTCAGCTGGCTCGTCTTGGTGACCCAGGTACTCCTGCAAATTGGAGAATGTGGCTTGCAGAAACACCGATACCTGTAATCGTCTCCATTTGTTCAACATAGAGGATACGCTAGGATGAGCTAGCTAGTTCAGTTCGCGTTCGAGAAGCCGGGGCATGATTGCATGATCGATGATCGATGATCCATAAATCCATGATGACCGATAGAGTAAGCAAGTTTAGTCATGGTCGAACAGGAATTAGTTGCTTAAATTTTGCGGTAGATTGAAAGACATTGGCATCGGCCACAAGACACCGCTCTCTGACAGATATGCTTATAAGCGCGCTTGCGGCCTTGGCCGGTCGCATCGTGCTGGTGTAATGTGTGCGAGTCACGAGTGTGTCTTATCAGGACCAAGCACTGACGTACTGACGGTTTGCCTGGCGCCATCAAGTCAACTTCATCGCAACTTCCCATCGAAACCCACTACAGTACCCTACCCATGTCCCACGATTCCCCCACAGCGTCCTCCTCCACTTCCAACTTTCAATCTATTTTTAATGCCTCCTTGCAAGCATACGACAATAAACCAACAACAAACTTCTCGACCACCCTCTTGCTACTCAGCTACAATCATGCGACTCACCCACCGCCATCCTATCTGTTCTCCAAGGTCTAATCCAGCAGTTCGACCAACGCCGCGCCAGTGACAGAGACTAAAAGCCTGGCTCAATCCGACTGTGAACGTTCTTTACTCCTTCTCTGCCACTCTTAGTGACGGCGTTGGTCTGGTAGTATCGCTTATCGTCACTCTATGATCTGCATCCTGATCGTCATTTATCAGGTATTCCCACACCAAAGTGATATTTACTGGTATTGGTGTCCTTCTTTGGTGAGAGTCCTCATCGATCTCCCGATACAGATCATCAATGACACCAGCGCCTCCGATTTTAGGCGCGAAAGATGTGAATGCGAGTCAAGACATGCTCATTGACCTCTTTGAGCGGATTGAAGCTTTTTCAAGCGTCTCGAGTCTTATACAGAACTGAAACCATCAGAGGAAATGACGGACATGATGGTGAAAATCGTGGTAGAAGTACTTTCTATTCTGGCGATAGTGACTGTGGAGATTAAACAGAGGCGACGGAGTCAGTTCATCACCAGCGATTTTTGGTCTTGACTTAGGGCTTTTTTTTTAGAAAAATTCTGAAGAAGCTACTAGGCAGGAACGACGTCGAGGATGCGTTAAAGAGGCTGGACAAGCTTACTCAGGAAGAGGCACGGATGGCGACGGCCGAGGTATTGAAGATTACACGTGGCATGGATAGCAACATAAATGTGATGGATACAAACTTGAAGGTGCTGATTGATGGTGCGCAAACCGGACTTCTCCATTAATACAGGTCCTGATGGTCTATGTGACTAGATGGCAAGAGCAAGAGACATCATGCAACATGAGAAGCGTTTGTCATTTTTTAATCTTGCCACCGGTTTGCTCGAGGCTCACCGTGGTCATAGGAAAGCAAATGCGACAGGACCTCCATAGTTGGCTTCTCCTCCGGTTCCTCTACAAATCACAATATTTCTCGTAACGCCCACCACGAGGGAACAGCTACTTGGTTTTCCAAGGTAGCATCTATAAAGAATGGAGGTCGACTCCTTCTCTCTTGTGGGTGCATGGCAAACGTACGTTCCCTTCACTCCACAGCAGCTTAACACCTCACACTGTATATCTAAGCTGGCTCTGGTAAAAGCGTCCTTTGGTTCGTAACCTTCTATTTTATTGAAATGTTGGCTGAAGTTACGATAAGTTCTGGAATAATCGAGACATCAAGTCACTACGGGAGACGGATCGGCGTGTTTGGCTTACTTTTACTGCGACTTTCGTGACGAAAATAAGCAGAGCCGTCGCAACCTTGTCCTCTCTATCCTCTCCCAACTTGCCGCTCGGTCTGATATTTGCTGTGACATTCTCTCTCGTTTTATTCAGCACACGACGATGGCAGACAAAATCCGATGATCGTGCCTTGATGCAATGCCTAAAAGACATGCTCTCGTCCGACTCAGACTCCGTTCACCTTATCATTGATGCCCTCGACGAATGTTCAAACAATTCCGGCATGCCATCTTCACGAGAGAGGTCCTTGATCTCATTCAGGACCTTGCTGACCTCCACCTTCCGAATTTACACATATGCGTCACGAGTCGTCTGAAATCGATATACGAACTACCCTCGAACTTTGACTTCACTCAGCGTCTCCCTCCACAATGAAAGCGGACAGACAAGGATATCATGGACTATGTCAGTTCCGCTGTATATTCGGATAAGAAGATGCGGAGATGGCGTGAGGAGGACAAGAGTCTTGTTGTTAGGATACTCTCGAAAGGGCTGATGGGATGTAAGTGTGTCACTAACCGTGTCGTTGACGGACTCTCATGTTGACACACAGGTTTCGGTGGATCTTTTGTCAGCTAGAAGTGCTACGTCACTGTCTCCACCAAGCATCGGAGCATTCTGGATGAATTGCCTGAAACGCTGGACGAGACCTACGAGCGGGTGTTGAAGAACATCAATAATCAGTCAAAAGCATGCCATTCGTCTTCTCCACTGTCTCACTGTCGCGATTCGGCCTTTACGTGTTGAAGAGCTTGCGGAGGTCGTTGCGGTTGATTTTGATGCCGTACAAGAAGGGGGGATTCCGAAATTGAACCCGAATTGGCGATGGGCAGATCACCATGAGGCCGTGCTATCCACATGCTCAAGTTTGATTGCGATTGTCGATACGGGTATTCTCAAGTGGTCAATTCTCTCTATTCTCCGTCAAGGAATACCTTACGTCGGATCGGCTCGCCAAGCAAGTGGAGCGTCTCGCGCTATCACATCTTCCCGAGTCTGCACACACTATCCTGGCCCAGGCCTGCCTGGGTGTTCTATTCCGTTGGAACGATCATCTCGACGAGTATAGTGCTAAGAAATCCCTCTTGCCAAGTATGCGCCAAACATTGGGTCGACCATGCGCAGTTCAAGGACGTGTCATCATGCATACAGGATGCGATGGAGCTTTTCTTTGATGCAGACAAACCCATTATACCGCATGGCTCCGGCTGCACGATAATGACTATGATGGCATTTTCTCGAGTCTGATCCAGCATAACTCTTAATCCCCTCTACATCGCCTCCTTGTATGGATTCTATGACCTTGCAAAATACCTCGCCGTCAAGCACCCGGAGTGTGTAAATGTAGAGGTGGGCTAACATGAGTCCGCTGGGGCAGCAGTGTACCGAAACCACTACAGGTTGCGGAGCTGCTGTATGAACTGGTGCTGATATCAATATGCGAGGCAATTTCGGATGGATGTTCTGCATTTGCATCATTATATGGGTTGTCGATTCGTGCGGTGGCTGCTCCGTCACGGGCAGATGCAATATGCTCGACCGGATAATGCTGGACTCCACTGCATCTAGCAGTGGGAATGGACACCTCGAAGTTGCTCGGGTGCTACTCGAACACAATGCTGATATTACCGCCAGAATGCCAGGGGAGAGGTTGCACTGCACCTGGCGGTGGTTTTCCCCAATCTGTGATCGATCGATTTCCTTCGGTTATTATTGGATCACGGTGCGGATATAAACGCGAGGGACTATGAAGGGTCGACCCATTGCACCATTCGTCGTTCAGGAGGGGGACGATTATTCCTCTACAGGAAAAGGATCAGTCGAGGTCACACGCTCCTGTTGGCATGGCACGGTATAGATGCAGAAAATGACAAGGGTGAGACACCATTCCTAGTTGCGTTGGAAGCAGAGAACCACGAGATGGTAGAGTTTCTATGGGGACTGGTACTATAAGCACGAGCTGTCATTCATTGGTATAGCAGTATTTCGTACAGGTTCCTCTGCACGTACTGTATTATCATGATTGTCATTGCATTACGGATTATACCGCCGTGGAAATGTAAAGAGTGCACCATAACGATCTCTTCTTTCTCGCTCATCCGAGTGCGTGTGTTAGTGTGTGGGGATGGTCCAGGTCTTGAGCCGAGGCGCTCTGACTTGATTTTTATGATTTCACGTGACCTGCACAGCTTCCATCCCAACGGCCAGGTTGTTGATATACCATATGTAAAACCATCAATATCAACCACATAACAATAAAGCCACAATTCAGACT